>VZTI01000139.1:1807208-2062859 GCA_013397865.1 Struthidea cinerea | reverse complement strand
CCGAGCCCCGCTCCGCTCCCCGGCACCGCGCCCGGCACCGCTCCCGGCACCGCTCCCCCGCAGCGCGCCGCGGGCCCCCGCCGGAATCACCGGCACTGCGGACCTAGGTGGGCTGCGAGGCGGCTGCGGCTGCCCGAAGCACTCGGCTGTTAGTGCTTGCAGGGGCAGCCTTTATGTGCCGCCTTAAAATTAATCCCGAAAAGCGGAGCTCGGCACTCCTCGGGGGCTAGATTTCTGCTGCCTCTGTGAGGCAACAATATTAGTAACGAGAACATTTGCATGGCAATAGGAGTGGGTCTTCCCGCATGTGTCTGCTCCCGCTGCGGCCGCCACATGGGCCACCGCAAGCCTCTAGTTGCAATGTCGCAACTGGATGCAAGAGGAAAATGCTCCGGCCACACGGAGCGTGATGATGGCTGTGAGCAGGAAGAAGCCTGGGCACACAGTCAGCCACAAAATGTGTAAATAATGATAAGGGAAGCTGAGGCAAAAATCGGCAGAGGTGTTATTTATAGCGAACTTTCCCAGCGAAATGCTTTGTGCTGCTCAGTCAGGCGGACTCCATCCAGCAGCGGGGCTGCTGCAGGGTTTGTTTGCAATCTAAGCCTCCCAAACGAAGCAAAGCATTGGGAACGCCACGAAGTGCCCGGCACGGAGCCGTCTTACAGCGATCTCCTCTGTAGGGCAGCACTTAGCAGGGGGAGATTTTGCTGCGAGGATCGGTGCGATCCGGACCCGCAGAGCCCGGCCGGTGTGCTCGGAGCCGGGCGTGCCCTTACCGGAGCGGTAAGGGGCAGGCAGGTCCCGCGGCTCGTCTGTCAGCCCGGGCCGAAATGCAGGGTGGGGGTCACTGCCGCCAAGTGTCCAGGGAACCCCTGGAAAGCACCATTTGGTGCCTCTGTTCTCTGACTGTAAACGGAGGAGGAAACGTGGCCCCATGTCAAAGAGTGAGGCTAAATGTAGTGGCAGTCATGCTGCCACCTCATCGAGACACGAATTGTTGCCTATGCAGAATAAACGATACGGACAATTGTTAATTTCTAGCCACAAAAAGTCTAACTGAGAAGCCCTATTCCCCTGTCATTACTGCTGTTGGAGAAAGTTTCCCTAAATTTCTGGTGCTTTTTAAAATAGAAGTTACAACTAGATTTTAGCACTCCAGCACTGAAATATTCCACCAGGTTACATTTTTTAATCCAAGTTATGCCTTATGTAAATGTAAAGGAATTCATGCCGATGGGTCATTGTTAAACACTGGGTCAAATTTATAACGGCCAAGGAGGAAATGAGATCCTGGATTTTCATTTGAACACCCTGACAGATAAATCTGCTACATTTTGAGATGGCTGCATTACTCACAACTTATGGAGCCCCAGTGAGTTATGCAGTTCTTCCCAAACAAGTAACAATAAAATGTTTATAGCACCCAAAAGCATCATATGTTGTGTTCAAACCATTTATTCTGTTTGAAATTTTCCTCTTAAAATCCTACTTCTGGTTCTCCTCATGTAGGTTAGTTACTCCAGAAACAATGATGTCATTCTTATGCACAGAGTTCAGCTACACTGAGAAGCACAGCATAAACCTAATTTACAGGTTTGGAATTTATATTACTGTTTGGGAAATGCGGGCATATTCATGAAGTTTACATACATGGTTGCACTATACATTGCAGCATAAAAAACACAGAGCAGAATTTTTGATTGCAATGTGTTTGCCTACAGTTCTAAACATATAAGTATTTAGAAATGGCAGAACTGTAGAGAAATCAGCCTTTAAATTATTGCTGGTTACATGAATTGTTTTAAACTCTAAGGTATAAAATATTTTGCTCTTTTCATTAGTTGTACATGTGGAGATATTTCATTACAGATTTATATTTGTGGTAAATATAGTGCCTGTTTGTTTGCGAAAGAACATGCTAAAATTCAAACCATGTAAGATAAACAGGCCACAAAGGAAAATACAGAGTTATGGCTGAAAAGATGCTGTTTTCTTTACTGCAGCATTTTCATCTGAAAGTGGGGTTTGGGGAACATGCTGGAAGCACAGGGAAGGCCCACACCCTTCTGATTTACACTCACGCAATTACCTGCCACCCTGCCTTGGAGACACTGCATTGACTCAGGGGTCAGTGCTTTTATTTTTATGAAATGCTTTGGAATCCTTCCCTGATAATTCTATATGCTGCTCTGAAATGCTGGTATTTTAAAGGTTCTTACAGATGTGACTTACCTAAAATGATCACTTAAGCAAATACTTAAATCAATCTCTAGTTATGCTCAGAATTCCACTGAAGACAGTGATAGAGTAGTTCTTCAGTGCATGGGGAGTTAAACATCAAGTACTACATCAGTGGTGGTTTAGACCAGAACGTTTCCTGGACAAGAGAAGATCCAAGCAGAGTTAAAATAACAAGATCTACACTTTCCCTATTTCCTGCATTGGAAGCAACAATGTAAAGAGGTGAGAAATCTGACAAATGCAAGTTGTTACTGCTACCTCCTGTTACACACTGTAGCTGCCTGTTTATTCTCCGAGTTTCCCCCCCACCATGCATTTAGCCATTATCCATCTTCCCAAGCTGAATCTTCCACTCTCAGGCCAGACCTCCCTAGGCTTTCCTACATCTTATCTGGAATTCACCACCCTAAGTCTGAGTAGCTCCAGAAGCAAAGCCCTGTTTCCTGTGAAGCAGTGAGACTGTCAATCTGCAATCATTGAGACGCCTAAAATGTAAATATTTGTGTAAAAAACATTTTGGAGTGGGGGAAAAAAAGTTGTATTGTTATCTCTGTGGACTAGAGGAGCTGCATTTCAGATTTTCTCTCCACATTCTTCTAGGCAAATGCAAACAGAAGACCCCCCCACCATTGAAAAATTTCTCTGACATTTTAGTGTCTAATCCTTTGCATCCTTCCACTCCAGATCTGTGTCAGACTGAGCAGAGCCCTCTTACACAAGCAAACGGAAAGATTATGTTTGGCACTTTTGTAGGAATCCAGTTGATCTAGGAGGATAAGCTGCGCTGATTTTCGGTGACTTTCACGTGACTAAGTTCCTTCAGGCACATTTGAAAGGCCTATGGTTTTTGTACACTCCCTAACACTAACCTGTGTTTGTGAAGGAACTAACTTTGAATTCTCACTACAAAATAATTCTAGGCTAAGCTTGGTCTACACTCAGCCACCTTCCTGGCTTGCCTAGCTAGGTAAGCCAGCACTCGTGATTTATCCATGGTAAGACCTTGCTAGGAGTCAGGTACAAGGATTAGAGATCTTCGTAGAGATAACAAGAAATAAACACAGATTTTTCAAAAGCAGTTGGAAAGTGTTTTATCATTGCTTGCTGCTGGCTATGGGATGCCTAAATATTCATGTTAAATCTACTAAAATATTCTAATCTAATCTAATAAAAAAATCTAATAAAATATTAACACGTGAGTTAACACTGAGGTGAGGACAAACTCGGGTATCGTGAGAGTATGGCTTATTACAGGAAACCTCCCATGAGAAAACAACAGTAAGAAATGTGTAAACCACACACCACCTCTGCCACCAAAACCTCATGAAATACTTATCTCAAAGCTTAATAAATAAATAGTAGCTTAATTAGGCAAGGGAAGTCTAAAGGCTTCTTGACTCAGAAGATACAATAGTTTGCTGCGAACTGGTATCACTTAGTTAACCAAAACATTACAAAACATCCTCTTTAAACACTTGCAAACCCTAAGAAATACCTCAAGAAATGTATTACCCTTAAACAAAGTTCTACTACTTTTTAAGACAAAATGTGTATATCGACTTTGTTTCCGGAGGATAAACTCCCCGTTACCCCAAATAGGTTGAAACAAACCACTTGTTATCGCAATTTGGCTGTTTGGGTTTGTAACCCAGCTCCTTTAGGGAGAGTGGGCATGTGATGCTCGTTTGCTTTGCTGAAGTGTGCGTGTGTGTGTGTACACAATATATGGAGTGAATGATGAGGAGTCACGAATCACAGACTGTAGCCCTTGGCCTGTAATATCAACATTCCGACCTGCAGCAAAGGGTACAACTCTTGTTTTTCTCATATGAACTGCTTTTGCTGTTGCAGCATCAGTGGCCAGCCATGCACATTTGCACAGAGTGGCAGCACTCACACATCGTTTTCCTATGATACTCGTACTCCTAGTTGGAAGCCTGTAGCAGTTTGTAAACTCTGGTGTAAATATCCTATGGTTCCACTCCTGATGCTGTAGGTTAGTCACAACCCCACAGAGCTCTCACAGCCAGCGAGGTGATCACTGATCCCTGAGTACAGCATGGTTCCACTTCATTCAAGGAAGCAGGTACTGAATGATGCCAAAATCTCTTAGACTCAGCAAACCTGGTTCTGATTTCAGGCTCTTGCACTGCTTTTGGGGACTGCTGGAAAGATCTGCTGTTTGAAAGGTACCAAAGACAGTCTTAAAAACTGTGGCAGAAACCAAAAGAGTAAAGGCACTAACAGCTGTCCTAAACAAAGGAAAGTGTGACTTCAACAGCTACAGAGATGAAATCTGTGTTTTCAAACTACCTTCACAGATCATGTATTTATGATACAATCCTGCTCCCTCCTCTCACACGGTTGCTGTGGATCTGTACACCTGTGGCTTAGCAGGATGTCAACTTATGACTGGTGAGACAGAGCGAGTCACTTAATTGTATTTTCTCTCTTGCAAAGGGAAGATGATTGAAACAGACCCACTGCAAAAGCCTCCGTGTTCAGATCAGTGCTCTGAGACCTTGTGATAAGCAACAATGGAACTTCTCAAAGCCACGAATACGTGCTGCATGTAGTGACTGCAGATGCCAGACTGGAGTGCATGATGTTGGAAAGACCTTAACTGATCTCTCAGATGCACAAATGCCTACAAGTTTAAGCAGGAAGCTGGGACTGCAGCTGAAGCATATATAGTTTCTAAGGTATTAATCCTGGTGAGGAAGGAGTTTGTGGGTCCACAGAGAAGGCACAAGGTGCCAGCTGTTCCCCATTCAAACTCTTTTTTCTTCCTGCTTGTACTACAACAGCTGCAAGATGATGCTGCCTGGGCTTGATGGAAAGGACAGGCCTATTTGGCGGTGGCATATTATTAGCATTATTCCCCATTCGTTCATGGGTATTAAATAAACGCGAAGGGAGCTTGGCTTCTACAAGATTTCACTTCCCCCGACTCCCTCTCATGCAGCAGCTGTCCACTGGGACATGCCTGTTAGTGGGGAACAAGTGTACCCCTTTCAGACTTACTCTGTAAAACCCCTCAGAACACAAATCCGTGGCTTCTGCCAGGGCCATCAGCTTGATGTGTTTGGAAACACCAAGATGCTCTCGCCGTGGAAGGCAGGCACTGCAGCCAGCAAAGCTGCTGGCTCTCTCCACACGTGCAACATGGATATCTACACTCAGAAAATGGTGCTGGAATAGTTTCTGTACAACAGCATAGTAACTTTCTGCAGTGACTTGAAGCTTAAGACAGGCTTACAGCCAAGCTCGCTGTCACGGGTTTTTTGTATCATACATATTAATCTAAATATGATTGGAAATACAATTGTTTTATCTTTACGCTCTTCAGTAAATGCTACAATGCACGAGGAAGATCCTTGTCTCTTTGCCATTGGGACTTACATAAACATGCAGATGTCCTGTTAGCACATGCACTGTTTTTTAATGTTTTATACCATCATTTCCTTGATCTTTGTAAAAAAACCCCTTTTGTTAAAAAACCCAGTTTGGAAATTGCATGCTAAGGCATATGTGCTTACAGGATTTTGACTTGACATCTCTGTGTGTTTCTCCAGGAAAAAAAAATCTGATTAGAACCTGCATTCATCCTTCCTTGCTGATGTTTTAACATAAATAGTGAACAGACAAAGCAGGGATGCTAAAGTTCATGAGAAAGGAGTTAAATGCAAAAAAGTGACTAATCACTTTCCCATTTAATCATCAAATTAAGAAGTTATGTAATAAAGTGAATAAGCTGAAAGCTATAAAATAAACTGGCTATATAGCAATTATGCTTGGAGATGTGCAGTTAAGCTGGAAATGTGCACGATTCAGTTCTTAGAAGGCTTTTAGACAGAAGTCAACCACCTGAAAAGTGCAGGGAATTTGAAGCGCACTGTTTAATGTATTTTTTTAAAAAAGAAATTGACTGGCAAAGCCAAGCTGTGAATAATCACAGCCTCTGCCTTTTGTTCACAGTATCAGCTCTTTCAATTATGTTGCTTCTACAAGCAATGTAGCAGAGGAGCTGTAGAGTTGACCAATGCAAGTTTGAATACTTTCTCACCAAATAAAAGCCGTCGGTCTAAAAATCCCTCAGTGTGAAAAAGAATTGCCGAAACACTGCCCCCTTCTCTCTTCCCCCATTCATTTCTGCAATATTTGAAGCACTGTAAAATTATTTCAGTGGCAAAGCAAGAGGAAGAAGTTCACATTCCAGCTGCCTCTGTGTAGTAGGAGCTGTCAGAACCAAGAGATGGAGAATTTCCCTGCCCTGCTGCCCACCCACCGGGCCCTGGACTCAGCCATGGATCTGGGCACTCACAGACCTGTTGATGCTGTGAACAGAAGGGATTTTCCACAGTTGGTTTTATCATAGGGATTGTGATTATCAGCACCCTATCAAAACAGTCCTCATAAATGATACCAAATCAACACCTGGGAGCACAGGGAAAAGGAATTTCATGGAGATTGCAGGACTAAAATTAAGTTCACAACATTTATAATTAAGGGAGAGTTACTGCAAAAGGAGCTCTTGAGTGCTGAACATTTTTAGGCCACAGCAACAAGAAAACTGGGAGAAAAGGCTGCAATGCCACCAGGCAAACACATTCTTGATGACAATGAAAACAGTGGGGCCCGTGTGGAGCATTCGGGCTGTAGCGCCAGGCTGCTTGCCCAGACTGAATTTCATGTTCTTTTCTGTTCTGTTCTGTCCCAGGTGGCACTTCAGTCCCTGTTTGAACCTTGCCACAGGGTGACTCGGCAGAGAGATAAGACCAGTGATCTCCCCAAACAGTACCTAAATTGCACCAGATGAAGGAGTGACCAGCTTCAGAGGGGATCATCAGTTAAGCCTGATATGGGAGCACGGGGGAAATAACTGTAGACCCAGCAGTTTCTGCTGTGAGAGCTTATGTATTTTAAGCTTGATCTACTTAAGGCATTATCCATAGTATATGAATCTCTTAATTCTTTTTCTTGATTTCTACACTGAGCATCAGTGGTAGCTGGTGGCATAGACTCGTCTGCCTCTTCAATTTTGATATAAAGTCCTAGAAATTGGCTTAATCTGTACAGATGAAGTACACTGGTATTACAGTCAGTTGGGATTAAGGACTCAGAAGAACAATAAGAGGAAAAAGCAAATAAATTAGAGCCTACTAGTCCATACATAGCAGAAATAAAGAATTAATCTTGAAAAAAAACATTAAAATGTGTTATCTAATTTTAGTGTAAACATAGAAGTCCCAACTACCCCGTCACCAAGTCTCACAAGCCAGGTAAGCATAAAACTCTCTACGGTTAAAAAACAACAAGAGTTACACTGAACTTGTGCTGATTTTTCCCTAGATTTCATTCCTAGACACTGACAATTTCAGTTAACTGATTCCTCCCTCTGTCACTGCAGTTCATCCAGCTCGTACTTCCATTTATGTCTGCGGCAATAAAAAAACCCCTGCCTTGTTCTCCTCTGTCAGGAGGAAGAGAGCTTATGGTCAACAACTATTCACAGCCAGAATTACAAGAGAGGATTCCACATCATTCCCTGAGAGGATGCAGTGTTACCTTCTTCATTGTACCACATTCTAACCACTGGATGATGCTGAGTGGAAACAGGAGGAATTCCAAGAATTCCTTATCACTGATAATAAAATTGGACCTCAGCAAGACCACCCAGCCCTGATAGTTTTTGCATGTTCTTAAGAAAAACACAGAACACATACATGCTGCTGTAGGAAGCCCAGCAGCCTATTTCTCTTAAAATATGTATCACAGAAAAGGAAAGAAACTGAATGTATAGACAGCAACTTCCCCTTGATTTCAGAAGTTTTAATCTGTCCCTCTGATATATTTATTACACAGCTAAAACACTTGAAGTTTATTATCACTTCTTTTAATTAGCCATTTTATCTGTCTTCTTTTTTCCTCCAAGTTGGCAAAGTTTTGTTTATCAGCAATTATCTACCTTACTTAGGCTGCAGAGAGGATTGAAATATAACAGAGGGCACCTTGCTGAGGCTTTGTCACAGGCAGAAATGGGTCTGTACCGATGATACAGAATTCCACACACTGCTGGAATACAAAATCCTTGTCTCTGGCTTTTTCTCAGGTGGAGCTGACTGTGCCCTGTGATGAAACCTGGCTCTAATGTTGACATCCCTAATTGAACAGTATTACTTGGTAATTTCTTCTTGCTTGGAAAACTGTTAGAGGAATAGTCTTAGTTAAAAATGGAAAAGGCTGAGTTTATGGGCACATGGGACATTATTTATAAGAATAATGATTATCTCAAACTTAGTTTCCTAGATTTGATGAGAAGTTTCATGACAAGGCTGTTTACTGAAGCCAGAGGTGAGAGGTCATTTTCCCTGACTCAGACACAAGTGTTTGTTTCCCAGAACAAACTTGAAGGAAAGCTGCACTGTCTAAGAAATGAAAGAAGAAAAATTTCTCTTTCCAGCCAGAATATTAAAAAAATCCACATATCTGTCATGTTGGTAACCTCTTGAAAAACAGCTTTGAGAACACCAAGATAAGAATCTCTGAACAGAAACAGGCTGTTTAATACTATTTTTACAGTGGAAATACCCTGGGAAAAAAATGAGTTCACACAGGCTGGGTATTGTTTAAAATAAAGCTATTATTCTTTCTAGTTTGTGCTCCGCAGTATAGTGAAATGTATCATAACAGTTCTCAGGGTTCTATAATAAAAAATATTTATTTTGGAATAATAAGTTTGTTTCAAATGTAGTGTAAGTTCTTTTAGTATAACACACACACACACACACACACAGAGCTGATTTTCTAGAGCAGTGTCCATACAGAGAACTATTTTGGAATTCTTACTGTGGTCACTGGGGCTTTGTATCGATGTTAAACTACTGCATCATTTCAGAACAGATGTGTCAGTTAGGTCGATGCTTGCCTTATTAAACAACAGGAAAATTAGGGCTGTGGAAAAGCAAAAGCCAAGTTGAGTGATTGTAATGCATTGGAGAATTTTCATTCAGAGCTTCCTCTGCTCCTGCTGCTGGGTTAAGAGGGGGCATT
Source organism: Struthidea cinerea (assembly GCA_013397865.1). NCBI lineage: Eukaryota > Metazoa > Chordata > Aves > Passeriformes > Corcoracidae > Struthidea > Struthidea cinerea. The sequence continues at coordinate 2,053,562 of VZTI01000139.1, read as the reverse complement.
TTCCTAAGAGAAGAAGGTATAGGAAGGAAGGTGTTTAAACTTTGTGATAGAGAAATGGAGATTGGAAAAATGTATGTTCTATTGAAACAAAAGCTATCACAAGGCACTACAAGTCCTTGGCATCCCTTGCAGGAACACCCGAATCTTGCTGGTAACTACAGCATCCCTTGCTTCCACCTATGAAAATGATCTGAATGTCCCAAGTAAAGCAGAAACCAAAAGAAGTTCTGAGTGCTTCATTATTGTGCTTCAGATAATCCAGCCAAATATACTGGAAAAAATTCCACATCATTCCTGGAGAGAAATCCTGGAGAAGGTTTTGTGTTGATTTTGCAGGAACTCAAGTAAAAGGCAGTTAGCACTTTACTCTTCATAGCTTCAAGGAGCAAACAGCTGCCTGCTAATAAGGTCAAGCCTCTGTACAGCATTTGTTGACACTGGACTGGCAAGAATTCCTTTAAATAACTTCAGGAGAGCCAACAATTCCACATGCAAAATTGTAGAAACAATATGACAAATGAGTATGTATCTGCAGACTGTGTTTGGATATTCTGATCTGCAGAGAAGGAAAATTTTTGTTCCCACAGCTTTTTGTGGTTGTTGTTAACACAGCAGCTGTAAGCCCTGGACTGCCAGTGCCTGATGGCTTTGCCAATGCAACCTCTGACAAAGATGCTCAGCTCTAGAAAAAGTAGCTAAAAGCACACATATTCCAGCAGCAGAGCAGCACCAGTAAGAGAAAATCAGCAAAATGGGTGTGGTTTCTTTGCTAAGAATATTGGTTATACCACAAAAATGCCACCTTTACTGGCATTCATGCAGGCACAGTGGGAGCCTGACAGTTTGAGTGTCTCTGGCTTGAGCTCAGAGCAGGTTTTATGGCGACTGCACTGCAAACAGCTGTGGAAGGGCAGCTCTGAGCAGCAGTCAGAGGGCAGCTTGTGTGCACACTGACCAGCAGTGCTCTCTGGAAGTAGCCACAGCAGGAAGATGTGTGGCTCTCTGGTGCCCTTGCCCTGCCAAACTGCAGAATGCTATGGAGGGGAAGGTCAAAATGGGAAAAGTAAAATACTCTTTCATTATCTCCCTGCTTAGGTTACTCAAGATTACTTTCTACAAATGACTGTCATTTTGGGAAAGGGTCTGGTGCAAGAAAGACACATACCTGAGTGGGAGGAATAGCTGTTATGGTTTCCTTACACAGCTGGCTCGCTGCTCCCCGAGATTTTAAAGGGTATGAGCTGAACTGTAATAACTTACAGAATGGTACACTGGCATTGATTTCAGCTTTCCCTATTATGTCAGCTGTAATTGGGAGCTCTTCAGATAACTGAGCCTTCCTGCACTGAAATGGAGCAGGCACCTCAGTAGAAAAGATAATGTGAGCAAGCTGAGAGTAGAAATGATCTGACCTCTCCCTATGTAGGCCACCCCTAAGAATTATAGCCCCAAAACAAGCCTAGAAAGTGCAGTGATTTGTCTCTGGGGAAAAGAATTCAGAGACAACTTTTGTGGCATGCGGGAGAAAAGAGGTGGAAAGAAAAATGAGCGCTGTCCTCCCACTTCAGAAAATCTGGAGAGAAGAAGAAACAGGGTCTTGGTTCTGGGCATTAACCTCCCTGAGAAGAAAAACTTGTGCTGTGCCACTCTATCTTTCCCCATACCAAGATGAGGGTATTGATGCTCTGCAACACATTTCCCTTTGCCCAGTGCTGCTGAGGGAGATAGTTGTACGTTAAACCATAAAAAAGATCTCGCTGTAGATTCACACTGCAGACAGTTCTCAGCAGTAAACTACATTGTATGCTTTTTAAAAAAACCTACAGCTTGAGTCATGTGGACATAGGAACATTTTGAAGGTGTTGATAGGAGAGTGTGCAATCACTCTCTCTAAGATCTTTTGATCTCCCAGATCAAAAAGTCTGGGCTCCTGAGCACAGAGGTCTATTGATCAGTGCCTTATGACTTTGGATAGAGAATGATAATCACAGTGACAGGGAAGTTTGAGAAAGTATCGAAGTCAGAAAAACATTTGAACTCAAGCCATATCACAGTGTACTGCCACCTCCTGCATGACGTTTTTTGCACTGTGGTGGGTTTGATAATCACTGGACCTTGTGCTCTTAAATAACTTGGTAAGTTTTATGAACTTCAGGCCATGAGTCATGAACTTTAACTACAATATTTAGTCCAAACAACTGCCTAAGTCCCAGAATTTGTGCCATCTTGCCCTGGTTCTGCACAAAGCACAATCCTGTGCTACCTGCACTGTGTGGATGGAAAATGCAGACACATATACACGGATGTGGCTTAGCTTTAGACACTTGAATATCCAATCTTGACTGTATTCTACTCAAATTTACTTTTGTCTTCTTACAGAGACTATAATGGGAGAGAAAAAAGGAAAGGGTAAATAGTATTTGTTGTTTCCCTGCAAACAACTACCTCTAAACAGATAAATCTGTTACTGTAGAAAAATATGTAAGACAATCCAGTGCATTCAAATTTGAGTTCATCCCATCTTTTGAGTTTGAAGATAGAGACAGTAGAGGAGTCTCAGGCATCTTTTGAAGAGAATTAACTCTGGTCAAAATAGAGTTTTATCTGTATCAGAGCCTAAACTGAACGTGAAATTTAGGCTCTAACAAGACAGTTCAGTGTTCTATAAATTGCCCTGATCTTTACAGTATGCTAAGCTAAACCATTAGAGGCAAATGCTCTCTGATCTGGTGTTCTTGAAGACAAACTTGTTTTTCCTGTGTCTGATTCAAGATGCAGAGAGCTTGTGTCCCCTTTCAGTTCTTAAGGTTATCATACCAACCATCCCTTTTTTTTCCTAAAAAAGGAAAATGAAGCTATCCCAAATTAACAGATCAGTGTGAATACAGCCACAAAATACATATATATATTTATATATATAAAGCTGCTTGGCAATCACATAGTTTCAGCAAATCTATTGACTTAGTTTTTATCATTCTTTCTTTATAAGTAGTAACGTTTCGCTCCTTGAAACCTCATCATCCTTGGGTCTTGTTCTGAATTCCTTTAAATTCTATCTCTTAAAACAACAGAGTTTCCTTTCCTTTTGTTATCTAGAATTTTGTATCACAGCTAATTTTTAGCAGTGCATCCTGTTGATAATTAAGCTGATCTCATGAATCAGTTCATATCTGAATATGCTCAACATTTTCTCAGAGGCTCATGTGATTGTGGACACTGGTCTGAGTCACACAAGCAAGTTTTTATATGTTACTAACTATTAATGTGTTTCATTAAAGCTGTAAGTCCTCCTGTCATAGACCTCAGATAAAGATGTAATGCTGATACTAGAAGTGTCAATTTAAGTGTTTCAAAATATTATGTATTGTTGAGAAAGCTGAGCTCTTAACAAGCTGGTTTTGGGACTCATCGCATTGGATTTCTGGGCCCTTAAACTTTCTTCAGCTGAAGAGGTTGTGTCCCTAGCCTCTTCCATAAACTCTGTTGAGCATCATGGGCACAGCTCTTTGTTACCCTCACTGAAGTAGGACCCTGCTGCCAAGAGGGTGCTCTGAAGTGGCTTCAAAACTCCAGTTCCTGAGGCTGCAACCCTGTGAGCATTTAGGGTTTTCTGTCAACCTCTTCGGGAACGTATGGCCACCAAAGCAAAAGGGCACTCAGGATCTGAGAGGGCTCCAAAATACCACCACATTCACTTATTTAAATCTGTGCACCTACTTGTCACTCATTGCTTGCATTCATTTAGACACAGCTACTTCCTTCCTGCTCTTCAGTGTTCCCAGCTTTGAACAGCCAGGGTCCTACTGGCAAAGTGCATTCATCTTTTTTCAGTAGTGGAAACTCCTCCTTTTCCCTATACCACCATATTTTTGGGGTTTTCACTAATCAAATCATATTTCTTTACCAGAAACATGTAACTCTGACATCCCTCCCCTCTGCGCGGATTTGCTGTATCTGTACCTGATTCTTTCAATTCCAGATCTCTGTGGTTACAGTGCCCAGACAACATTTCAGCCTTGCTTGGCTACTGTGGATTTACCAAACTCCCTCCTCTGTGTTGCAGTCCCTCCATCCTCACATCTGACTGCTGCAGCTCAGCCTCAGCCATCCCTTGCTCACTTGGAAAGGCAATCAGTTCCAGGCTGGCCTTTTAGCAGCGCTTTGATGAATGGAATATGACTTGTATTTCACACTTAATGCAATTTAGGAGGCAGCAGTTTGAGATACTAGAAAACTTGGCAATAAAATGCCAATTAGGTGTGACTTAACACAGACTATTAACACTGTGTTTGAAATACCCAATGTTCTCCTACTATTCCTTATTATTGAATTGTATCCATTTAATCCCATTATGCCCTCCTGATAAAGAGATTATTCAGTACTTTGCTTCCTTGTTCACTCCATGGCTCTCCAAGGTGCTTTTTATGGACTCTTTTTGGCTCCACACTGCTGTGACCAGCTGCTCTGATACCAAACCCAGCTCATTTAAAGCAAGCTCTGCTATATCTATAGTGGAACACAACAGCTGTGAATAAAACTGGGGCATATATTTTGATGATAAACTTTCCAACTGGATACTGTATAAATGTTTAAACAAGCATGGTGAAATACTAGAGCAGGCTGGTGATGGTGGGCTCTCCGTTCTTGGAGGTACAGAAACCTTGACTGGGCTGACATTGAACAAACAGCTCTGAGGCTGGCCCTGCTTTGGGGAGGAGGCTGAACTGGATGGATGTCCAGAGGCCCCCTCCAGAATAAATTATATTATTCTATTGTTAAAATAACACAAACCCATCAGGTTTTTTTAATATATATAATAATAATTTATATTATTTATTTACTGATTTATTTGCCTATCTTTTAAAAATGTTTTCAAATAAAATAGACTAGAGTAGGAGAGATTTAGTTTCTCTGACTAGACATCCAGTGTAGGCATGCTGCTCTGGAGTTTCTATTTTGACTATATCATAAACTTAGGTGACTGAACAGAGATTCTGCCAACTGCTTCTGAGATACATCAACAACGTAAAACAGATAAAGAAATTACTCTCCCTTTCCCACACATTAAACAGTTGTATTTTAGACTGCATCCTAACTCCAGCAATTTAAAATTGTGCCTGATGCTTTAACTGCCTGGAGTACACCTGGAACCAAGCCCCTTTACATGGCACATGGAAAAGGCCCTTCAGAAAATACAAGAAGCTGAAAGGCATGTTCATGATGTTTCTAAGTAGCAAGCAAAATAAAATCTGTGTTCTGCATTTTTAACTGCAGTGCCCTGCACACAGATGGTACCTGGGACAGGCACTGGCACCGTGGCCTTGTGGACTTTACAGAAAAAAAGCACAAAGCCAGTGGTAGTTGCACACTCTGACTGAGGAACCAAGGCACAACAAGTTTACAACTGTCAGCCTCCCAAATGTCTTCCATTTGTTTCTGGGCTTCATGGCCAAGGTCTGGATTAGGAGTGTTCAGAGCATCAGTAAGAGCATCAATAATGTCAACCATCTGTTACCACATGAATCTGACCCATAAGAGTTTCCTTCCTATTGTGAGAACTTGGGAGAATGCTTTTTAAAGGCCTTTGCTTCCTTCTGAGTGAGACCCCAGCTCAACACAGCTGCCTCAGAAGGTGAGAACAGATATGCTTGAGCAAGTACTGGATAAACGCCACAGGAAAAAATTCTCCTTTATGTTACCATGGAGTATGAATCAGCTGCTTGGCTGTGTACAAGACATGAGTCCAAACTGGGAACCCAGATGTCATGTTCTGCCTTCGGGGCAGGCAGAGGTCAGTGGTGTCACTAAACCTGGGGTCCCTCCCTCACGCTTTTAATACTACAGAAAAAATTTTCCAACAGATTTTAAACACTAAGAGAATAAAAGATGACACTAGAGTGTCAAATCCCTCTAAGGCTATGAGAACAGAGAATCATATTTTATTTCCCTGAATGCTTTTGATAATAAAGACGACAACAAAATAAGATGAAAGTTTGTTCAACCCACAAACCAAAAGACCCCGTGGTATTAGTTGTAAATGTGCACCAGATAAGTTTTACTTCCCCTTGGTGTAGGTTTGCAAGTTTAGCAACTACAAATATTGCACTACTGATCAAAAATGTCTGAAATAATACAGATTCTGGGCCCACAGATATGACACAGAAATTTGTTAAATCGAAATGCAATTGAAGAGTACACATTATTGCACCTGGAGCTCATCAATCCTGGGACTTCAGACAGACTTGTACTAGGAAAATTTTGGAGAATTTGGATATTTTAATACATCATGAATCTTAAAGAAATACAAATCATATATCATATATATATACCAATACTGTGAATATTAGTATTTTTTGTTTTGGTTTTTAGACATATTATTAAAGATAATGATAAATATGATTAAAAACAAAATAGTAATGAAGATTTCTAAGAGCTTTTTTTCAGATGAGCACATTTATGAAAAAGTAAGCTGTCTGGAAAAGATTCACACTGTCCCTGAAGCAATCAATAACTAAATGTAATAAAGAAAAGAGGAGCATTCTGTAATTCTGAGTACAGCAAAGGCATCGAAATTCTGCAACTTGGTCACATTTTTGCCATGAGCAGCTAATTTAACCTCTCTGTCACTTCTTGGTTTTCCTATTAGTAAAATAGGAATTGCTTACTTCAAAAACATGTTGCAAGCATTGTGAAGAAGGAAAGTTATCAAAATTGTTGAGGTAGGTAAGGTCCTGTCAGTATATAGTGAACCATCCTCACAGTGAGGGGTGCTGTGACAACCTGGCAATTGTGAAATTGAAGATTCAGCACTGTTAATATAGTGAGATTAGAAAGGTCATAACACTGCAGGCTGGCATTATTTTCATATTTGGCATCGGGGAAGATTGCCTCCATAGCACAGCTGCCTAGCTCAATATTGATTTGGCTTCTCTGATTACAAATGGAATGTAAACTGATTAGAAAACAATTAGGAGTAAATCTATATGAACAGGGGTTTTTTTTCTCTCTTCTTTCTTCTTGGCCAGTTAGCTTGATGTGACATGCAGGAATCTGACTTTTACTTTGCCACTGACTGGCTAAAGGCAGGCAACAAGACAATAGGTTATCATTGCTGATTCAACTACGAGCTGTGAAAATAAAAGGCTTTATGCATTCTATTCCTCAAGGCTGAAAACCTCTGCCATCTTTAGTGGCTTTATAAAGGAATAAGAAAAACCCAGGTATGGATTCTTAAGAAAATACTCCCTTATTACCTCTGACCTTTGTACAATCCTGTTGAAGCTGTGCTGATAATACAGTCTCTTGTTGGTGCCTTCAGTTGCTCACTTAAATACTAATGTCACAGTCTAAAGGAAAAGTTGCCATGGATTCACAGTACTGCCTGACCTGAAAAAGAGTCCAATAATGATGAAGGCTAAAAGAAGTTTTGCTTTTAAATTTGTCACTAGGAACTAATGGTTAGTGCTATTCCACTCACAGTTTGCATGTACTCCTATGCCACGCGAAAATTTCCCTGGACAAATAACAACTTTTTTGTTCCGTGAGCAGCAAAACTAGCAAAGTCTGGGTCTGTACAGATTTGTACGCTGTGTTCCTGAATTCACCCCCTGCTCTGCAGAACTCCCATGTTTATACCACGCTCCCAATGCTCACTGCCTCCCCCGCATCCTGTATGTGCAGTTATACAACACTTAAACTATTCCAGGGGTGACTCACCATCTCTAGCTACTATATATGTCGGAATAGATAAGAATATGTGTATGTATATCTATATATAACTGTACATATCAGAATATTTAGTACCCTATTTATGAATCTGCATATATTGGGACAGTAAATTTCAGCCCACCCAGCCTTCTCACGGGAGTTGGTAGCTTGTTTCCTTCCTATGTACCTCTGAAGATTTTTTACAAAAAGCGTGGGAACTCCATGCCTTTGGAAATATTGCTCATTTCCAACAGGACAGCAACAGAGGCAAAAAGAAACAGCCCAGTGTTAAAACCCTGCTTGAGATACTTAGGTAACATAAGTGGTTTATTCTGAGGTGTGTCTCAAAACAGACACAAATCTGGATAAACTCATCTGGTACAAAATGATGTTGCAGCTGCTGCTTAGCACTAGGCCATAAATGCTCTGTGCCATTACCTAGATATTTGGCACTGGTATTTCCTTTACTTGAAGAACCCCTCAGCTACAGTGCTGCAGCTTGGATGAGGAGAAGCAACTGAAGCCCTCAGGTTGCTACGTGAAGGAGCTAATGGCAACTAGCTCACAATCCTTTCCCTTCCTTTGCTATAGTTCCCATGTTGTTTCATTAGAGGTATCTTGCAATTAGAGCTTGATGGTTCTCCTAATATCAAGGACCAAAAGACAACTTCCGAGGGCCTGTAAGATGGGTAATTCTGTCTTTCTTGTTCAGAAGAATTGAAAAAGAAATAAAGAAATATTTGGCATGCTAGGAGAGGTCTTCACTAGACACAAGAATCTAAAGGTTTTAAAGAGTCCACTGCTTTGTCCCTTGATTATGGGAAAAAACCCACCATCTTATATCTGATGGATTTAAAGTCTAAATACCTGCTACATCAACTCTCTGCTTGTCATGAATCGGCTTTTTAACCTGTATTTTCTCTCTAAGTTAAGAACAGCTTTCAGATATTATGAAAAGCTGGTAGCTAACACTTCAAACTGGTACCTCAGAAAGCTGGACAACAAAAAGGCCAAAGCCAGGCTGTGGCCTCCACATGTCACAACATTCTCCTATGCTGTGAAGGGAGAGGGCTCCCAAGTTTCATTTGACACTGCAAGTAGTTTAAGGTTTAAAGTACTTAAAAATTACTATTTTTGTTATGTACCGCTAATATTTATGCTGTCACGAAAGAAATTTCTTCCTATTTGACTGAAGAAGCATTTGTTGCATGTAAAGCTTAGATTTGTGATATCCTTTACTTTTTTGTTCCTAAGCCTTGTGAGGGATATAAATACAGAACTGCCACTTAGTAAACTTGAACAGTTCTGAAGACAGAGTATTTTCTTGTGATATAGACAAGGGTCCTTATTCCCTTTACCGCTTTTGACTAACATTTATTCATGCTGCCTCCATGTAATGTACTCCTAAAGCTACCAGCATCGGCTTTCTAGATCATCTCCCTGTGTGTGCCACTGCTTTATTTTCCTTCACTTTTTCTTTTCTAGAACGAACATCTCCACACCACACTCGTGATCACTACTGAGAGTCACTTGCAGAATAAAGTTCAGCCACTCCACAATTTCCTAAGTCACTGCTTTCCTTGTGTTGCAGAAAAGTGAGAGAACACTGAATTCAAATTATACTTAAACAGTATGTGGACATGAAGGGCCAAGATTTGTTGAAGTTACAGTACTCCAAGCCACTATTGGCAAACATATTTTGGACTAATGCTGCTTTAATTCTCCCAGGGCACGCAGCCCTGAAGAAAGGGAGAGAACATGGCCAAGAAAAAGCAGCATTCCTGGCTGTAGCAAATAACTTAATATGGAAGCTCACAGAAAATGAAGGGGAAAGAGGCACTGTGGGAAAAGGAAGAGACAGGAAACATTAACATTGTTGCAATTTAGGTGGATTAGACCATTATTTTGAAGATTTAAATTTTCCACTGATCAAGGAGAAAAATGGAAGCTATTTTGACTGAAAGAAAACACAGTCACATAATGAATTTCTACTTAAGTATAATGGTACTACTGCAGTGCATCCATAAATAAAGTATTCTCCAATTAAACAGAGACATTTCATTCCGCCTTCCACCAAACACTGAATAAAAAGAAAAGATCACTTGTCCTCTCCTAACCTAGACTTAGATCTAAAGTGTATATGTAACCTAAACCCCTAAATCAATGTAATGCAATCAGAAAGTGCTGACACAGAACACTGGCAAGAAAAACTTCTCTTGGCCTTTTAGATTGTCCAGATTTAAAGGCAACAGATGACACATTCCTTCCTTTTTAACAAATAACTGTTTGTTTGACTGATTTTAAACCTGTATGGAAGTATTCTTCCTGGGTCAGGCACTTTGTTCCTCAATTGCCAAGTCCATTGGTGTGGTGACTGTGAAGATTTAGACATAAAAGCATAGGGGCAAAATAGAAAAAATCTCACTATCTTAACTGTTATTTGTACAAGGGAGCTCAGGCAGGCAGACAACCTTTTCCCAATTCATTTAATTGTGGTGCAGGTCCTGCTCAGTTACAGTGTGGCTCTAGTGTTCTTCCAGAATTTACTTTTTGCCAAAAATTTCACTGAAGTGGCAAAAGGCAAACTAGAATAGAAATACTTATGAGATACTTTTTCATTGCTAGTTAGATGAAAAGTCAAGCTTTAATTTTTTCTGAAATGCAATAATTTCTCCTTTTGGGTCACCTCTCAGACATATCCATTGGTCATACTGCAGTCTCCTCATCCTGGTTTCCAGAATTTAAGACGTGGTGTTTGTTGAAAGGATTTTAACCAGAACTGAACATGCAGCCTGAAGTGAACACAGTGAATATTTTAGCATGCTAGGTTTTGCTAGGTTTGCTGCTCTGCACCTTCAGCCACTTCTGGAGAAGTTTGTAAGTAACTACCACCTCTGCAGTAAAGACTTCATGGAACATATGGAATTTGTGATGCTCTGATGGATTGGTATAAAAAGCACATTATTGCCCTTAAACATTTGCTGGTAGATTTCCATGTTCATAGTTTGGATGTTTATTGGAGATGTAGGAGCAGCAGCAGAATACAGAAGTGATAATATTTTTGTAAGTGTGTGAAGGAACAAGGGGAGCCATAGGTTTTGAAAACTGATGTCTCTCCTTTCAAATGTTTGGGTATGTGAAATGTGTCCTGCAATTTTGCCAAATTTAGCTTGTTTCTTAAGTTTTGTTTACTAGCAATCCTTAGAGAGGGATTCAAATGTGAACCATTTACAAGGAACTTCTCAATATATGAGAAACTAAGACTTTTTTGGGTGTATCATTGTTCACAAATTGTGCTGATTGATAATCTATACTATGTGTTCAGATTTCATGTGTGCAGCAGTGAAATATACAACTCCTTCATGGAAAACAAAACGAACTATGGAACCCAGATAGAAAACATATCCACTAGTGCAAACAGAACCAAAAGTCATGATCCCAAATCCTCCCATGGACAGCAAACTGTTGGACTGCAGGTGTCAAGGAATTCTTGGATGATGTTTGCAACTCTGCCTACGTTATTCTTGGGAAAATGCCTTTGGTTGCTCAGAGGGATCAGCTCTGTGAGGTATGATATGAGCCCTATACAAAGGGCTGCTATGAGATACCGTATTGGAAAAATTAGATAGACATATGAAAAAACCATTATCTTGGCCCAGTTCAGCTGCCTTGAACCTCCAGTGACAGCCACTATGGAGCAGGACTTGCTTCCTTATGGAGGTGATTTGGGCTTTCAAGCTCTTCAGGGTGTTCTCATCCGTGAGATTGCCTCACTGCTGAATTTTGAAGCTTTCTTGGGCAGACACAGCACTGAACTGCAGACTCCATTTGCAGATCTACTTCTGTCCTAACACTGGGATTACTTCCATAGCTGAACGCAGAATAGCAACATTAGGCATTTGGTCCCATTCTTTCTCCTTCCAAAACACTCAGCTTCTTTGATGGCAGTTCTGCATATCTGCTTGATCCCTGCAGACACATGGAAGAACTGCTTGTGAATCCCAGGATGGGATTTAGCATTAAGAGACAAATAGCTTTTTGTGTGCAGAGCAGAGAAAATTGGCAGCAGGCAATGTGTGAGGAGCCAAGAAAATAAATGCTTCATGGCTACCTATTCTTCCTCTCCTCCTTATCTTAAAGACTTTCAAGGACTTTGGATACTCTGCAGTTTAAATGATTAGCTAGAAGTCCCAAATTCAGCATCTGAGATGGAAAGTATTCAAATTGCTTCTGTGCTCTTGCTTCACTCAAATAGCTCTTGCATTTGCTTGAGAGGTGCTCAGCAAATTATCTCACTCCATTAGCTAACCATACATGACACAGTATGTGTGAAATGCCCTACTAAATGTCAGGATGTGTGGCTTGCGTGGTCTCTTTAAATTAGCTTCTGCAATCTCTCAGTGTCTAAGTAGAGGTGGAAGGTCATAAACTGTTCTAGCCTTTCAAAGTTGTAGCACGAGTTCATACTGTCACCTGGGGAGGAGATACTCTGGCAGTCTGAAAATCTTCAGGGCAAGCAGACAGGCAAAAAGACACTGTAATATCATAAGCAAATTCTAGCTCAGGAAAATGCTTGGCACTCTTCCAGTTTCCTTCCCACAGCTGAAGGTGTCCGTGTTCCTTGGCCTGTTCCATGAGACACTGAAGTGAGCTGCAGGTGACTGGCTCATCTCCAGACAGCTTTGGAGGGGCTGCACAATGTTTGTCATCTGTGCCCTGAGCCAAAGATCAAAGTTACCACGTATTTCGTTCATGTGGCACAGAAATAACTCTGCAAACTTAAAAAGATGCAAACTAGGAAGAATTACTGGGCTGATTTAATGCAGCCACAGACATGCCCATTGTTACTGCCAGATACTGTCTTGAGAGGGAAGAGTCCACATCTATCACATTCTTCACACATCATTTTGCTTTTTACATTTGTGGTCTCAGAAACTCTTCACTGCCCTCATCTTACCTGAGAAGACAGTTGAGCCATGACATTTTGGAAAAGGTCTAAACATTCTGGCTCCCTTCCCCGCAGTGCTCTTGCCCACTCTCGGAGGAGGGCGGGTGGGCTGTGCTGTACAGGGAGCAGTCGCGCTGCCAGGTGGGCAGAGACATTGCCTGAGGCATCTGATCGGGCTGGAGGCCTGCTCGTACATTTATTTGCCTCTTGGCCGAAGGCAACATTTTGCTTTCGGATGGCTTTGACATGCCTCTGATATTTACACACCACTTGGAGCAGGTTGGTTTCTGGCTGTTCTATGGCACCTAATCCAATGCAAAATGCCATTTAAACATAGATCCTTGAGCTGAAAGGAGCATCTTCCCCTTATGTACCAAGAGGGCAGTGCAAGAGGAAAAGGCACATGCAGGGAACTTCTCTTTATCCTGCACACACAGACCCTCCCCTACCCCCGCTCGTTTCACAGGCATCCCCGCTTCCACTGCATCTACAACCAGCCTGCAGCAGAGGCACAAGGGCATTTGGGGAGCCCATTCTCGCAGCTCCTCCCGATGGTGAAAGGGAAGAAGAGCACAACGCAACTTGCTTCCGATGTCTACATTCTCAACATAATCAAATCTACTCTCCACAAACTTTTCTGGACAGTGTCTCAAACGCCCGAGCTGCCCCTTTCCCAGACCCTTCTGATGAAGCCTCAGAGCAGCAAACGAGATGCTCAAGACAGACACTTGTAACACCTCGAACACATGTGCATTCCACCACAACCTGTCCAATCTCATTTGGCACTGACCACGGTGGTGTCTTTTCCTTAACCTCTGATGCTACACACTGGAAAGGACCACCCAGCCTCTTCTGTCACCTCCTGCATGCTCTTTGCAGTATCTTGAAGGAGAAGGGAAATGCAAATAGTTCAACAGTCGTGGGTGGTGTGCTGCCCAAGGAATATCAGATTGGAAGCAGCTGTGCTGGAAGGTACCATCTGCACTTGCAATATAGCCCTTTCATTTTCAAATGACTAGATGTGCAGGAAAGGTTCCTCCACCAAAGCAATGAATATTTATTTGAGAAGTCTGCTGACAGAAAATCCTTCCACCGCAGGCAGGATCTTTGCAGCCAGCAAATGTTGCAGCAATGAAGCGACCACACTGTGCCCTACACATTTTTCCTATATAAAACCATCCTTTCCATCTCTACAAAGCACAGTATTTCTGCCAACCATTCAGCCTCATGCTGCTGCAATACAAAAGCGAAACCACAACCGTATGGAAGAGGTAGGTGATTTCTGAGAGGTTTTTTGATGAAAAACAACCAATCCAATTAAAAAGACCAGTGATGGATGTGTGGTTAAAGATATTCCCAAACTTAGTGTCCTTTGACTTCTCTTGGCTACCACGTTTGGCAGCTACACAACAAAAACAAACCCTTCCTCCAGGCTAATGGTTTTAGCAGCCAAGAGCTAAAAAGCATCCACCACCTTCTCCGTGGGACTCGCAGCACAGACCACAAAAGTGCTCAGCCCAGCCCCACTCCACGGCTTGCAATACCAGGTCTCAGAGGTGAAGGGGACCTTGCACAGGGGAATGTTGCAATCAGCAATAAAAATCCCCCTTAGAGATGATGGCTCTGAGTATATTTCTCAAGTTCTGATTCAAGCTCACTGGCAGCCTCATCTGCCGTACAAATAACACTAGGGTACCCTCTACTTTTGCCTTGACCTGTCTGTAACTCAGCATCTGAATTTGTTAGGAATTGATGCCATCAAGTTCTCGTACAGGAGACCTTAGAGTGGGGTTAGAAAGTTTATGAGAAGAGAAAAGGTTTTCTTTACAGGAATTTGGAAAGATTCCTATTAACTCATCATGCCATGTTTGCAAATGTCTTATCCCACTCCTGAGGAGAGGCAAGAAGTGCATTAGCAGTAAATCCATATGACAGCATGTATAGAGGGAGCCAGCCTTGTCTTCATACCTGGTACAATAATGTCTGTGCAGTCAAGGGAAACTGAACTGCTTTTTCCTTCTTCCTTGCACACTAGGGCATGGATGAATTATTTCCTAGAGTGTGAGGGTAGCTTTGCTGGAACTATTGGTGTTGCAGCACTCCAAAGAAACAATCCCTTTAGTTAGAGATGCTTATTTCAACAGCCCGCCAAGGATGCTGGGGTCTGCACCCACCTTTCTTCTTGCTTAGTTAAGACCAGAGAGAGAAAGAAAATAAAGGAGAAAAGGAGTGAGGTGAGGTAAGCAAGAAAGAGGCAGAAGGACATTTTTACTGTGATGCTGTACTCATGATAAATGGATTCTCCATTACAAACTTGACTTGTAGATTTGTGTTATCTCTTCCTCCACCTGCACAGTTCTGCACCACAGACATGAATCTAAACTTGCCAGCTGACCAGAGCTGCGGAATTATTCCAACTAAATCCCTTCAAAACGGAAAAGGGAGGTTGTAGCACTGGCCAGGGGTTGCAGACAGCACAGAGGTTGTGTGAGGCTTCTGTTCCTGTTCACTGAGAGCACATCTCCTCCGCTCCTGCTGTTTCTGACACATTGCCATGCATTCTGCTGGGGGTGTGCACCTCAGCACCGTGCTCAGCAGAGAATAAGCAGGTCTTTCCTGGCATCACGGGGGGATGATGAATTGTCATAAGGATGTGGGGAAAACATATTTCAAACCAAGTTGTTAAGAGTTTGGAAAAGACTGAGGTCTGAAGAACACTCGGAGAAACATCCTGTTCCTTTCACCTCAGAAGAGAGGGATTTCCCCGTGGGTGTGGAGAGCTCTTCTGAGCACACTTCTGTGTCTGCTGTGAGGCAGGGGACACTGGGAATCTTGGGGGAGCAATGAAAAACAAACACCACATTCACAACAACTTTTCAAAATATCAGAGACACTGAATGTTGGATGTAGAGAGGTGAGAACATCACAGTGGCACCAACAAGGTGCGGAAAAGGTTGGTTTTCTTTCCTTCAGACCTTTCTTTACCTCTTCCTTACTGTTTTTCTGCATAGGTTCACAATCCTGCTTGGCATTTCTGTACATATCCCTGGCCTCAGTAAGGGAATAGTTTCCTGCATCTTATTTTTGAGAGAAGGAAAGCTGCAACTCACCATCAGCATTACTGAAATCACACTAATGGCACAATGCCCTTGGAAAAACTTCTATTTTCTCCCACTAAAAAGTGGCTGAACATATGCTGGAGTAGGCTTTTTTTTCCCAAGAAAATGTAAATATCCTTCTAACTGTGCCCATTTTATACTTTACATCAGAGTATTTCCTGAGGCTCTTGCCAGCTTTTCTTTTATTTCACTACTTCTTCAGTCAATAAATCATCACGAATCTCATTTCCATTTCTAAGTCCATTACTGCAGCCATTAAAGGGTACCTACTACTGCACTTCTAATAATACTATGTCTTTTTTGTGGAAGCAAGTTTCCACTTAATTTTGAAAACATCTGCCCAGACCTTGAAAGGCTGTCTGACTTAGAGGATGCCAGTGAGTGGTGTCCTGGCAGAGGGGTTTGGTTGCCCTGGCATCCCTTCATTAAGTCACTGGAGGCATTTTATGTGCCAACAAGAAAGGAAAGGCAATTAAAAGAAATAGGAAGGATAGAGAAAGTGAAAAAAAGAGAGAAAATTGCACTTGGCAAGGGTAAAATTGTTGCCTTTTCCATGCACAGACTATGTTTTGCTGAAAGTACAAGTTTAAATTCCAAATCAATATCCCAGAGATTAAAGAAGAAGGTCAGAAGAGAGTAAATGCAAGTAAAAGAACTTGATCATCAAACCTAACTGTACCAGTCACACCTTCATTTCAGGTTCTCTGAGATGGTGCAGCACACCTGGAATGCACCTCCTATGGATGATATCTCCTCATGGGGTTGATTCATAATAATCCAGTGACCACCAAACTCCCAGCTTCAGTGCTTGAATAAATTAGATTGTCCAATATATCTTCAGGACTAAAACCTCCCAGCAGCAATGATCCAAAAACACAAACAAAATGCAATTTCTTAAATCTTACAGGAGTATCTTCCCATTAGCACTGTAAGCTTGACCAAGTAAGAAAATGTTATAACACGTTTGGGAGATTTTCTGGTACATTTTCTAATGCACATCCAGGTCATATGCCTACAGAGCTTAGCTTTAAACTTAATTACTAGCTAGGCGAAATTTGCTTGAGCTTCAAATGCAAAGCTGGGTTTCCGTGTGCCATCACAAAGCCCAGCTCTACCCTCAGAAATCAGGCACAGCAAGAGAAAACCAGAGAAAATCTTAATCACGTTCAATTCTCATGCTACTGACTTTTCTTTCTGCCTGTCTTGACAAAATATGGTGATTTTGGGGAACCTGAAACTAATCTCAAAACATGACGAGGTAATCCTTTGTATTCTTTGCACCATTAATCTGAACTTCTCCCAGATACATTTTCTGTCCTACTTAATTCTGCAAATTTCAGAGTGACTTTACTTGCTTTAAACTGTTCTATTGCTGCTGAAAAGGATCATAGAATTGTTTAAGTTGAAAAAGACCTCTAAGATTATCAAGTCCAACAGTAACCCCAGCACTGCCAAGTCCGTCACTAAACCATTCCCCCAAGTGGCACACCTACACATCTTTTAAACCCCCCCAGGGATGGTGACTCCACCACTGCCCTGGGCAGCCTGACCACCCTTTCAGTGAAGAATTTTTTCCTAATATCCAATCTAAACTTCCCCTGGTGCAACTTGAGGTAATTTCCTCTTGTCCTATCCCTTGTTATTTGGGAAAAGAGACTGACTGTCCCCTCGCTACAACCTCCTTTCAGGCAATTGTAAGAGAGTGAGAAGGTTTTTCCCAAGCCTCCTTTTCTTGAGGCTAAACAGCTTCAAGCTGCTCCCTCAGCTGCTCGTCGTTGGACTCGTTCTTTAGACCTTTCACCAGAATAGATCTGATGCTCTTCTATGACTTCACACCGTAAGAAAAACATCCTTGGGACATTGAAAACTGAGCTTACAAGAGGCTCAGGCCTTTGCAGCAGAAGCACGAGGCGTTAACCGTGGTACATGTTGCTGAAGCAGCAACAGCCACTCCACGTAACAGCATCTTGCAGGGCCTCAGTTATTCATTACCTTTATTTACTACTTCAGACTGAGTTACCACTTTGTTTACTGATGACTTTAGGGTGCAAGTATCTCCAGCAAGGTCCAGACACAACATCTATTAGCAGTTTCCATGCTGGAGATCTGCCCAGAACACGGTCAATGCTGTCTCCTGCACTTGACAAGGACTATACTGCTGAGTTTATCTGTACCTAATGACAAACTGACTTCCAGTTTACAAAAGTGCACTGAGAGCCAACAAATTAGGGAGAACTTCTGCTATTTCCGCTTCTCTCTTATGAGGAGGAACTTGCAAGAAATATGTTTGAAGTCTCAAGACTCTGTTGCCCCTCCCCTGACTGGTTTTGTATTCCTGAGTTACAGGGCAGTTATTTGAGGCCCTACAATTTCCATGTCCCAAGTTTTGCAGTAAGACATAAGTCCTAGCAGAAGGGTTTTAGTACAATTGCCCACTACAACCGAGATTTAAAACTATAATAGTACAAAACACATGACTAAATTTTGCCAAGAACTTTCAGTTAAGTTTGCCACATCATGCTTATGTGCAGAACCCCTTCAGTCACCAACGTCACAAAGTCATGGCACAAAGGAAGCAAAGTGTGTGTTCAGGTGCAGTAAAACTCACAAGTATGCTCTTCCTGGGTACCACGAACTCTCTCACAGCTAGGCTATCCTAGGACAGGACTCCCAATCACCCAACCAAAGATAGCTGCCTAGAAGTTGCTTATACTGATAAACCATCCTAGATGGTACAAGGATAAATATTGCTGTATGGGTCCTTTGTACTAGCCCCGCTCACTCTTTTTTTAGCCAACTAATTCCTATTTTAAAAATACACCTCAGTCAGGAAACAAGAACTGTAGTATTTTTATAACCAAGAGGAAGTCATCCTAATCCTTCACCCACACTCAGTGAAGAGGGAAGGCATTAAGGGCAGGGTATCTTTCCAGGTACACTGTGTGATCTTTTCTCCCATCTACTCTCTCTGTCCATACTCTGATTCTTGCTCGACTGCTGCTAGACACCCACACTCATTTTCCTTCATGGTTCTCATGCTGCTTGACATTCCTCATTCCTTGCTGTTAACCACTTTCTCACAGCAGTCTTTTGCTGTTGATTTTCAGTTTTTCACTTCTCTTCAGCTGCTTAACTCTGCTTTGCTGAGTAGTTTATTGGTGAAAGAGTTTTCCTCCTAAAGCTGGAACATAAAATTTTTTCCTGAATACAACCAATTTGGTGAATGTAAACAATAGAGACAACTCAAGTCTCTCGAAACTCTACACTGTGAGGGGAGAAGGGACAGAAAAGATTCTGTCTTTTTTCCCAATAACATAGGAAACATAATATCCTCCTTCAGTAACTACAGTAATGCTGCAAGCCTCTGCTGCTGGTTCAGCATGCCAGTGTCAATAAACACAATTTACAGAGTTACAGCATGGATATTATTGGGTAATCTGGGTAAATAGGATAACAAAATATTTATGTTGTGTGTTTCTATAACCCTGCTATGTCCTTGGAAAGGTCCTTTGTGTGTTTCCTTACGTGCTCCAGTGGTGGCACAGTCTGGTACGGACTGGCAGTGCCCCACCAGGGCTCGCTGCCAGCATTTACCTGTGTCCCTGAGTGAGGGCAGCATGAACCAGGTCCCACTCCAGGCTGTGGAAATACAGCAGCTTCTCCCCTATCTGCCACTACATCATCTCCTTGTGCTCTCACCCATACCTACAACTACGGCTGGAAATTACTCTTCCAGCAGGGTAACTTAGGAGCATACTGGAAAAACAATTTAAATTCCCCTTTTGGCTCAGCGACACGAATATGCCTTTGTTGACTATTGTCCTAAGAAAGGATATCGGTAACTCAGTATCCCTGCTGAAATTTTTTCCCGAGATTCTCAGAGCTTCTCATCTCAGTGCCAAGGTGCGAAGAAGGGGCAGGAGATGGCAGCAGAGAGCCCCTGCGGGAGCGGCACGACCCGCGGGCACCCGGAGCCTTCTTTCCACGCCGAGGAGGTTGTGATGCGTTCTGAGTTTAAACCTCATAGGGGAATAATCTGAAAATAATCTGAAAACCGTCTCACCTCGGTAACTGGCTCGTAAAGACACCGGCAGTCGCCCCTGGAAGGATCCAAGGCTCTTCTCTTCCCTGACTTTTTTTTCCGTCAGACAAGAGGGGAACTGTAGGAATGGCGAGGAGCGGCTCCTTCAGCCAGCGAAAAGTCCCGGCACATGCCACAGCTGTACAGCGAATTGGGCAAAAAGAACACGGCAAGAGCCACCCTGCAGGAACAGGACCCTCCAGGCACTGTCAGCTCTGCAGGGGCAGCTTCAGGGCTCTCCCTGAGCACTGAGGCAGGTCCCACATTTCCCTGCTTTGGCTCCTTAGCACGTTTCTAGCCCTGGTATATTTGCTCATGGAAACAGGTCACTGCCCTGCTCTGGTAAGGAAGTCAGATGACTCCGTCCTCCTTTTAATTGCCAGCAGCTGATAGGGCCTGACACACCAAATCATGTGCTTTGGGGAGCTCTTCTCTCTGAGACACATCCACTGCTAGAGGAAGCGCATGGGAGACTGTGTGTGCAGTTCTCACTCACATCTCAGCTCACAAATGGCCTGTGTCCATATGTTCATAGCTAGAAGCCTAGGAAAGGTCACTTGTCCAGTCTTCCACCTGCTTTGGGGTTGAAAACATGCTTGGAGAACTTGGAAAATGAATCCTTTCATTCCCAAAGCACAAAAAATGAAGACAAAAGTATGGCAGAATTACAAGGCATCTGTTGCATGACGAGCTGTCTCCAAATTCCTGAATAATCATGTTTATGGCAAGTCTGCTTTTCTTACATCAGCTTTGGGAGCAGCTGATACAGCAGAAAGATATCCCAAAGGATGTGGATGCCATTAGGAGCTGGAACTTTGCTGCAGTGAAATGTACTTCCTCACACGGCATTGTAGGCCTGCGCTGTGCATTAACAGCTTGGGATCTCTGTCATCAGTGGGAGCTCTTACAGCTCTGAGAGCTGCACTTGCAGCTGTGCTAATGAGCACTTTCATGTGGGATTTCATGTAACAGGTAAAGAAACAAGCTTTTCTTCGTAGTCTGGAATGGCAGCCCTGCTCTGTGTTTCTCTACAAAAACACTACACCACCTCGCACAAAAGGTTCCTGAGGTTGTTTAGTGCTAGGGTTGACTTCTAATGAGGGAGATTTTTCAGGAGTCATTTGGAGAAGTGTGATGGAAGGGCTTACTGCATTTGTCAGTCAGTTAGATTGGCCATTCTCCATGGATACAATACAGGGCAAAGAATTGGGACCAACTTAGCAAGTGACCAAATATATTTCAGAGTGGCTGGAAAGCTCTGAGTGCTAAAGAGCAGTAGCTGGACCCTTGAGAACTTTTAGCTTCACCAAAGGTCAGACAAGATGCACATTAATCTGAAAAGCTCTGTAGAACTATCAGTCCCACCCTCTGACTCCCTACTGATTTCCTCCAGACTTGTCAGAACTTGGATATTGAAGGCGCTTTCTTCTCTGGAACAAACAAAAAATTTCCAGCTGCGTTAGTCTCCAGTCCTGACTTGGGTAAGGTAAGGTGAACATCACTATTTATTCCTGCACGATGTAAGTATGTATTTTCTCTACAGAGCTGAACTTCTACAGGACAATGGAAAATGAAAAAGAAAATTGGGATTTCGTTTCCGGGCCACTTAACTGATTTTTCATTTTGATTCCATTTTATGAGCCTACACACCCTCACACACATGCATAGACACCATCTCTCTCTTTTCATCCAGCTGTCACCGGCCAGTGTTGCAAGACACTGACCTTTGATTGCAGCTGAGGTCTGCTCTTCCATCTTTGCTGTCTTTACTGCTGTGGTTTCACAGTCAACATAAATTGTCTCTTCTTTTGAGAAGATCCAGCATCAGAGGGTTAATTCTGTCAAGCATCATGCTTGTGAACTGGTAAGAGTGCAGCTTGTGCATGACAGGCTCCAGAGGTTTCTGTAAGATGCAGATGAGGTGAATATTCCAGTTAAGATAGTACCTCATAAATTCTTTTCTAACAAGTCTCCCCTTGGGAACTGCAACCCTGTTTAGGCTTGTACAGACTTGTCATCAAGTATGAGATTCTGAAATCCAGTAAAAAATTAGCCTTCAACTAATACCTCAAAGTCATACGTGCAAAGTAATATAAAGTGAAGAGATGCAAACCTTGTAGAAATCAACCTCTTATAATGCCAGGATAATTATCAATCCTTTCTGCAAGTCTTTAAGCAAGCACAGCTGGTTTTGTCCTTTTTTTTTTTTTTAATTACTATATTCAGTGATACTTTAATATCCTTGACTTGTCCTTAAATATCACATAAAGTCACTGTTTGATTTATGAGGTTTAAAAAAGTCTTTATTAATGGTATTGTAGGGGTTTCACAATAAATGTAACAGCATGGTGCCTGGAATAAAAAACCAAACCTCATTCACACTGCCACGTGAGCGATGCCAATACCTTTTAACCACCAGATTGGGCAAAAACGATGAATTCCTTTAATGAACAGGTGAATTGGAGGTCAAACCAATTAGCAGATAAGCTTTTATGTAAAGAGAGGTTTAAAGGTTCTAATGAAAGAGAAGATAAAGCCTTTTCTGTCAGTCACTGCAGTCTGTATGAGGGCAGTTCCATCATTAGGAAGGTGCTGCACTGAGGCTGGGCAGCATGTGCTTTCAGTTCCGCTGCTGTTAACACAAAAAAGGATTTGTTTCTTCATGTGGCTCCACCAGGCCAGTCACCACATGTTGCGGTGGGCCACGGTTCCCGCCAAGGGACACTGAAGCCGGCTGGGCAAAAAAGTCCAGTGGTTCGATACAGCTGAGACCTCCGAGCCCTAAGATGGCCGCTCCTCCTTCCCCTCAGGCAGTCTTGGCGGGAAAAACCGTTGCCTGAGGCGGGAAAGACGTGACACCCGGCCCTGGCTCCACGGCCGCCGCCTCTCCCTGCCCCGTTACCTCACTGTTTCCCTGTTGGCCGGTGTGCCCCCTCTCCGCCCCCCCTGTGTCGCCCTGAGTTTTGCAGCCTTTCGATGTTTTCATTTCTGTGACAGAATTTCTCATGCACTTTTCTGTAAACAGCCGTGTGTTTTGCTAACCGTCCTTATTGTTTTTCACTCCTTTCTCCTAAGGCGGAGAAATATGATAGACTTTTCGTTTGGCCAGTGTGACTGGGGAGGTGGTAACCTCATCCTCCAATCCACGGTGGTTTCTAGAAAGATATATAAATGACCGAATAAAGAAGGCTGGGGGTTTATTCCTGGCTGCTTGTCCTGTCCTGAACTTGTTTTTTTTTCTTGCTGCTGGGCTGGCTAGCTCGGGGGTGAGATCCCAAGCAGGTCAGCAGGCAGCTGTGACCACGGTTAGCTGGCTGTGCTATCTGTGATTGTTCCCTCGCTGGCAGCGAGCTCTCCAAGCGATGCAGCTACGTCTACAGGAGGTCTGGTTTGGAGCCCCCTGGACCCCGAGAACAAAGGAAGGCGAGAACGGAGACGCTGGAGCTGGCACGAGGAGTTTATTCCCCCGTCCCCTGCAGCCATCTGACCAGGGAGCTCCTGGCTTGCCCCAGGGACGCGGGGATGGGGGCGGGGCTTACAGCAGCAGCCAATGGGAAGGGAAGGAACCCAGGGCCAGCCCATAACCCTTGGCACCGCCGGGGGGGGAAGGGAAACCGGGGTGAACCAATACACATTTGTATAGAGGGAACATGGACAGCGAGGGTTTTTCCAGGCGCAGCTCTGTCCCTCCGAGCCCTAGGCTGGCTGGTTTTGCCAGCACACCCCAATACGAACTGAGCTGAGTCTGCGTGCTTCTTTTCGTGTCCAAGTGCGAGACCCCTGTTCCCAGCTGGTTGCCCCCTTAGGAGCTCCACCTCGGCTGCTGTAATTGGTTAACCCCCGTTAGCAGCGCCCTGATCAGGGAGTATAAAACCTCCTGTCCAGGGCCCTCAAGGAGGCTTTTTCTGTTGCCTTTCCTGGTCAATAAACCCGCTCCTGTTTTACCCTCAGGTCTCCCTCGCTGCCTCTTCCTCTCTTGCGCCCTTTCCACCGGTGGCTGAGGCGAGCCCCTGCCGGACCTTGCCCGATCTCCCGCATTCGGACGTCGTCTGTCCTGAGCGGTGGCCGCAGCCAAGTGCCCGGTCTCCGACCTCGGGGTGCTAGCTGTTGGGCTGGCACCGTGGCAACCACAGCCCTAAAAGGGACTGAATGTTACTACAGCATTAAGATCCTGGTAACAGGACAGAGCGAGACTGAAAAAACAGGCCGCAGTAATGGCTGGAAACTTAGAGATAATCAGAGTATGGACGGAAGCACAAAATTGTTTTTATAAGAACCCCACAAACCTTGTCTTGTAGGGAAGCATCCACTGAGGGGTGTGTGTACACCTACAATCCAATTAATGTTTCCTACCCAGGAAAGCATTACTGAGAAAGGTACAAGGAACAGAGCAGCAAATTATTCTGCAGAAGTGGCTCACAATTTCCCACAGCATGTTGGAATGTGCTCTTAGTTCATCCGATCTAGCTTGAGACTTCTTAATGGACGTGCTTTGTTTGCTTTAATTACGTCCACAAACTGTCAAGATGTTAAATATAATTTTTTACCCTAGTTTATATGAGTTCCCTTGTCCAAAGGATTGTCCAAGAGGACTCTGCTTGCTGTGTTTCCTCCTGAAAACCTCTTCTTGATTTATTCTGAAGAGCATTGACAGGAAAATTAAAAATACTTACAAGATAGTTAGCAAGAGAGTTTTAATTGTCATAAGGGCAACAACATATTTAGAATTGAAAATTATCTTGCTCATTCAGGAGCCATGAAAATCAAAACTTGGACAACCTACCTAAAAACCACAGTTACCAGCCTAGGACACAAGCTCTAGTTTGCATGTTCTAATCCTCTTGAAGAGAGGGATTTGGTAGCCTTATAAGCTGTATTCCAGCTCAGTGATTTCAGAGTGACTTTCAAAGGGATTACATAGAAGAGCTGAACTGTGCCTAAGAGCTCTTAGGAGCAGGTCACAAAACTTCACTTTACTTGTGTTTCTGCAAAGAGCTCAATCCGTACTCGAGCTTTGGTTTCTAGCAGCTCTTTCCAGGCTTGCTTAGAATTACTATTATTTTCCCTGGATAAAACGGCTTGAGATTCATAGGATAATATGCAACTATTAAAATGCAAACACAATACCTACTGTATGTGGTTTAATTTCAGTTTTTCACTTACCAGTGTCTCCCATCTATTTTGTGTAGGCATTCACAGTTCCTCATGCACAGCCTGCAGACTGTACAATCTCTTCTTCCTGGTGAGTGACCCACAACAAAGGATTCCTGATCAGCCAGAACCCAACAAGAAACAGTTTACAATGATTTCACAATTTATTAGATAACTATTTCAAAATTATTTCAATTGCATCAGGATCTTTTTAATCTTTTACCATCCCAGAGGGAAACCGTGTTATTCAAAACCTCACCTGAGCTGTCCATACAGTGTCACTCATCTGGGCCTGACAAATCAGGAGCGTGGCCCAAAAAAGCAGGAATCCTTACACAGCTCTTCCTTTGTCTACACTACACACTTCCAAGTCTTTTCACTTCATCTAGGCTTTCTATTATTATAGAGATAAAAAATTAATCAGTTTAACTCAGTTCTGGAACAGTTCTTGAATTATTTGGGAGATATCCCTTGATGCCAAGAGCTGGGGCATAATCACATTACATTTTACTTTATGTACATTTCCAGCATTTGTAGTTTTGGAAAAGAGGTTGAAGTTTACGTGCAGAACAATTTAAAAGTCGGACAAATAAATCACTTACTTGAAATCCTGGGCTTTTAAAACTATCTCAAGATTTTTCCAAGAACTTTCCAAGAAATACAACAAGGCCTTAGGTGAAAGATGGCCTTTGGAGATATTGTAGGGCTTTGCCAAATGGTGCCAAAGTCAACATATGCTACACAAAAATTATGCTTGTTTCATCTCTTTCTGCTGCAAAAAAACCTCTTTCAAATTGTTTCAGTGGCTGTACTGCACACCTTGCAGCTCAGCTCTCACCACAAGCATTGCATTGTACACCTATCACTCACTTGACCTTCTATTCTAATTTTTGTTATATCAGCAGTTTGTGATGCTAATTAAAAGTGAATTTACCTATCTCACGCTACTTACATTTATTTTTTGAAATTACAGTAATTCACCCTCCTGCATGAATTAAGTCTTGTCTGCCTGCGTTTTGTTTATAAAATTATTTTGTTCAGCTAGTTGGTGAAACAGCCTTAAAACAAGGTCTTGAAATACTATAATGAGATTTCCTACTACAGGCTGTAAAGATTATTTTCATAATTTAAATAATCAACACATAATTATCTCTTTGTCAATTTAAACACTATGAGCAATTCACTCATATAGTTCTAACTAGAATAATGTTTAAAAAAAGTGATAAAATGAGGAAAAGCTGTTTAATTGCACCTAGGTTCATCACAAAATATTTAGCTTTTACTGATTCTGACATTAAATACTGCGCCCTAAAAGCTGTTAAGGACTGAGGAGTGAGTGGTGTTTGGTTCTTCTAATGCTGTGTGCAGTTTTACAAAGGCCTCACGGCGTGGTAAGGAAAGTGTGGCGCTCTCCTCGCAGCAGAAACCCTGAGGTCTCTCCACGGGCATGGCGAGATAGTTCCACATGTCTAAGCAGCAAGATTCTTCTCTCAAGCTCATGTGAGGGGAAATGACACCAGAAGCAAAAATCCCAGGAAATGCTTTCCCAGAATGTGTCAGTTTATGTCAGTGTTGAAAAGTGAATCTTATCTCCACTTACTATCTCGTCTGAAGCTGACATTCTCTCCTTTGATAAGGAACTGATACTTACACTGTTTCATCCAGTTACTTCATCCAAACACTAAAGCATCAAAGCTGAAGTGATGACTCTTAAGTGTGATGAGCAGGAAAGCAACACAGAGAAAATTCCTGTTGATGGGGTATAGATGTGCTCAAAATTTAATAGGGATGCATTTTCAGGTTGTCCCGTTAGATGCTCGATCTCAAATTTCGCAGTCCAGAGCAGGTTCTCCTTTGGGAAGAGAATATCAGTGCAAAGCTGTTTGTAAACTAATGCTGTTGCAAATAATTCAGGTTATTCACAGTTTGCCTCTGTGGCTGTTGTACCAAGAACAGTGAGAAGTGACACAATCCGAGATCAGGAAGAAAGTGCTTATTTAATTAATTATAAATCAGTTTATATAACTTGGGTTGCCTGCATGGCGTAAAGTCATTGGTCGTTGATCATCCAGCTCCTAAAATGATTGGTAGAGGCTATACAACATTCATTTGAAAATATTTTCTTCAGTATACCATAACAACACTGCCAAATAACAGTAGGTACAAGATAAAGAATTAGTTTACAAAAACCCGTAGCAGTGTTTTTCAGAGCTTTCATGAGAAACACAGAGCTCTCACAGAATGCTGCAGAAAGCTGGAAAATTTCTCTGCTAAAGGTTTTCAGCGTCTACATGCCTCTATCTGCAATTCATTACAAACAGCACTTCTTACAAAGAAAACAGAGTATTTAATTATGAACTAGTACCTCAGATCAGCTTAAGGCTACATAGATCAGTGCTCTGGTGAAGAAGCAGCTTGTGCATTGAACAGGATTGTTGGTTTTCACCATTTTACATTTGAATTGTGTAGGAATTAGGATGAACACTAGACCATTTCAACACGGGAAGGGCCAGGAAAAGTACCAGAAACAGTTCAGATATAGAGACAGGAAGAGTATGTGAGAATCAGCACCACCAATACCCAGCAGAAGAAATGACCGTAACATCTGAAGTGACTCATGAGATTTCACAGCAGATATTCACAGTGAAACTATAGAGAGAATCCAAGATGTACCTACTTTGATCTCCTTCAAAAAGGTTTTCTTATAAGGTATTAAAAGGTTAATGATACAGTAATACTTTACAGCAGAAAGTGAGTCCTCTGTGCGATGGGACTTGTCATTGACATACTCTTTGACAGCTGAAGTTGCAGTAAAGCAAAGTATGAAGCAGTATATTACATCTATGCAAAAATTTCTTTCCTTTGTTTCTGTCTCAGTTAAGATTATTTGATATTGTTATCGATTTGTGGAAAAAAAGGCAAGCACCACTCAACTTTTCTAATGAAATACTTAATCTACTAATTCTAAAAGGCTGTGTAAAAATAATGATTCTTCTCACAGCAATTACACCTCAATCTGTTTTGGAAAAGGAGAGGCATTTTAACATAAGTTTCCAAAGGCGTGGATTACTTTTCAGCCCATTGTGCTCTTATGTGCTGTAACTCCCACTGACCACAGAGAGGCCGACAAATTATGTGCTACCTCTGCTGGCTGCCTTCAAATTCACATTTAAAAATCAGTTTCACAAGATTTTTACAAAACTTGTTGCAAGTTTGCAATACTTGTAGTAATATCCTAGCTCCATAGCATCCTTTTTGTTCCTTATACTTAGAATCTACAGAACATTTTTGTTATCAAAATGTAAAAAGGAAATGACAAAAAGGACTAATTTCTTAATTCTGTTTTGGCTGATTCTGTATTCCTGTTATTACTCTTTATGCTGATTTTTTTTAACACCTCCAACCCACATTGTAAGAGTCTAAATCTTTCCTGACTTTCTTTTGTCACTTAGTTCCATTTTAGTTATGCTTAAATACTTCTAACTCCCAATCAGAAACTCATTTTTTAAGAGAAAGTCAAAGTAATGTCAATGAGCTTTATATCAAACATATAATGTTAAGAAAGCAATTAGAGAACTAATGGTTTTGCTCTATTTTTTAAGTTAAATGTCAAGTAATTTTTAGCTGATTTAAAAATTCTAGTGTTGCACTGGTGCCGTGGGCTCCTGTTTGTTTCAAGCAGCTATAAACCCATGCTTTTAAAGAAAAACACCCCGCTGAGTTCCCAACACCAAACCCACAGGCTTCACTTTGTAAAAGACTTTGGACAAAGGCCTTATAATTTGAGAAGTTCTGTTATAAATTATTCTGGCCAGGGCTGTCTGCTGACATAATTCAGATGTTAAAGAGATTGCAAACTGACCTTGTTTTTTGGCAAAGCCTGAGAAGAACTGCCTTAAAGAACAAGAGTAGGAGTATTTCATGCCTCTGGTCCACTTCTTGCAGAAGACTGGAAAGTGGACGTTGGTGATAGGAAATATGTTGGCCAACATCCAACTTATTCCTTCATTTTTCATGTGTTAGATGTACAATTTAAATACAACTTCCTCCCCTTTCTGAAGGGCTCAGTAGATCAATGTGTATATGCACATATTCCAAAACACTACTCAAAGCTATTTCCTAGCAATATCTGACACCAGCAAGAAAATATCAGTAACAAGCTTCCAACACTAATAAAAAAGGTCAGGTCTGCTTATCAGTATTGTTTGCCTAAACACAGGTTCAACTCACACCTACCCAGAACAGCCATACACTTCAGACACATTTTGTGTGTATGTGGAGTGTACTGTGACTGCCATCCCTGCCTCACTCTGCCAGGCTTCTATGGCTGTCCCTGGAAAAAAATCCTACTTCAAGCTAGTACAGAGGACAGAGTACTGAGAGCAGAAACAGCTTAGTCATTTTGCAGATGAGCTGGAAATAATTTCCAGTTCATTTAGGTCTCTTTTCTTTGTCCAGAATCTTAAGGAACCAGGTTGTTTCCTTTTAAAAGCAAACTGGTGCTTTCTTTTTTTCTGCCCCATTGCCCTCAGTCTGGTCATTGCCTTAGAATGATTTTGACACAACCTTTGTTACAGACATTAGCTGATGGCCATGGACACTGTGCTGTACATCACAGTACAGATGGTTTGGGCAATCAGTGTCTGGTAGAAGCTCTAATGACTAAACCAGAAGTTTTGTTGCCTCTTGGGATTTTAAAGCTTAAACGCTTGTTTCCAAAATTACTTGCAACTAGAATTCCCAGTGACAGTTACAACCCTGGGGGCAATTCAGTGCAACAGGAAACCTCTAGTTGAGGAGAGGGATATGTGACAAGCAAATCACTTCCTTGCTCTGCAAATACAAGTTCATGCCAGTCACTTTAACACAATAGTATGTAGGTGGCATTTGGCTTGCAAGGGTCTCATTGCTAAGGAAATCATTTTCCATGTAGGTGCACAGCCTCCTATAAATACTGGAAACTGCACACAGTGTTTGTGTTACCACTGCCTTCTCTTGGGTGCACTGTTGGGTATGCAACAGCAATTCTTTCCAGTTCAAATACATTATTCAGCCTGGTTCTTCTTCACCTTTCACAGCCAAGAAAAGCCCTTTCAGCCTTTTGCAGCAATGAAGTATTAAACTACTTCGGTAGTTTAAAATGGCCACAGAATTAGGCCTGTGGATCTTTCCAACTGGTTTTGTTGCATGAGAGCCAAAGTGAACCATTGGGAGCCCAAACAATACTTTTATTCTGTTTGCAAAGTTTCTGACACAATAGGCTTGTCCACTGTGAAGATTCTAGATATTGCAGTAAGATAAATGCAATTTCAAGAACAGGAGAGATCCATCAGTATAAAAGCACCTGCAAAATCAGATTCTAATTCTGCCAAAAGTGCAGTGAAGACATCACATACTGGGATTAACAGTTTTCTGAAAACGGAGCTATTACTCTGGATTTTGGGGCATTTCTCCAACTGATAGGAGCCTTAGGACAAGTTATCTGCCTTACAGAAGACACTAGTAGCCTCCACAAAATATTGTGGGGGAAAAACTCATTCAAGAGTCTCAACTCGTCAGCTGAAGGTTGACTTCATTGCTTAGCAATGTGAACTAAATTACTCTTGCCAGATTTGTCATGGTTATATATTTCAACAACAGCATCAAGACAACCTCAAAACAGAGTATTCATCTTGGGATCGTAGCAGTCATGAGGTCATAGCTTTTACTGTTTGCCAACACATACTTTGCCTTGTCGAGCCTTGCTATTCAATTAGAAGATGCCGTTTCAAACACTGAGAAACAATCCTGATGGTAACAGTCATGCAATTATGGCTGAGTACTCATATTGTTAGAACATGATAGACCAGGCTTCACAATTATTAAAGTAATTAAAAAAGGTCTTTGGTCAGCTGGCAGCAGCAGAGCTACTCAGGTGGGTGAAGAGGACAGAGGTCTTGAAACAAGAGATGCTGCTGCACGTTTCAGAGTCCAGTCTGGTTTTGAGGCCAAGGACTCATTTACAGCAGGAGCTGTATATGGCTGGATTCCAGCTGGTTGCAGGCACTGTTTGATACACCTTTCTCAGCCTTTCTCTGTAGCACTGTACGACAAACACGTCATGCGATGATATTGGACCTGGCGTGTGTCTTCTAAACCTGAGGAGAACACTGACATAAAGAGAGAGAAATGCTACCATCCCTATATCATCAGCCTTTCCCTGATTCACTGGACAGCATGTGGCCTTATTCCTGAACCCCTCTTTTCATTTTTCTTTGTATCAGAACGAAGTCAGAACCTTTAGAATCAATGCTAAACAAAAAACAAGGGTAACTTGTACTTTGATCACATGATACTCTGTCCTTATATACAGCTGTATTAAACTAGATTTGTGTCTACTGAAAATACTTTTCAAGGAATGGTTAAAAGAAAGGAGCCCATCGCTTAGAATGAAAACAATTGACAGAAACCTGCATTGCAGTTGCAGCTAAGCCCTTTGGGCACACTGTGGTGGAGGTTGTGATGCTGCTTGGGTGGTACCCAAGGCATGAGACCATCAGAATCCCCCTGAGGTAGCCTGGTATGATGGAATGAAGCATGCTTTATTGTGTTTTAGTACTCATATGAGCCACAAAATTATCAAATTAGCACTTCATTCACTTTGTTTTACTGAACCTAAGTCATAGCATATTTTACAATTCCACAGGACTTGAGCTACTGTGACTTAAGAGTAAATTACAGAACAGTAGTTTAATGAAATTCTATGTTGGCTAAGAAAATATAACCTGGTTTTGCTAGTTATAAGGTTTGCACATTAAACAGAGTTTCATTAGTTCAATGTACAAAGTCAGCATGGTTGTTGAGATAATTTAAGGATTTAGTGTGTAGAGAACTAAAAAAATTGTTTCTAGGGAAGTGAGGTGGCACTCTTATGCTTTTCTTTCCCTTTTTTCATGAAACCATTGGATCCTTTACAGCAAACCTTAAAATGGATAAAACCCTAAAAATTGATTAAAAACTAAAAATACAATAGATAGCAGAATCAAATGCAAAATTCTAAAAAACTCACTAAAATTAGGAATGGTAATGATCATTAGGAAACCTAATATTGCTAAACACATTACCAAAACTGCGTTTGGTACTCCTGTTTTTCGCTAAGATAGGCAGCTGGAAAGGCTGAAGTAACAGGTTAAAATGAGCAACAGCTGTAAAATTCTCTACAGCTAAAACAACTGGTTTTAGTAGCATATCTCACTTCTACTATGAAATTCATGGCCTTGTAGGGAAGACAGACTTAAAGAAGGCATCCTTTTTTTCTCTATCACACCAAATCACTTTTAGCTGCTGCTGGGGGTCTTGCTTAGCTGGAAAGTGTGTACTATGCTGCAAGGTTTACCTGGGTTTTTCATTTATCTTTAGACACCTCACCTCATTGGAGTCACAAGTTTTGTTGTCGAGGGACAAAAGTATAACTTGACAGACACTCCAATATAGGGGTTTATATTCTTCGGGCAATGAGGAAGTAAAAAATCCATTTTCCAAAATACTTTATTAATACACGGATATTTTTATTTTTGTGCCTGGGTCATTTTATTAAGCAGAATGACAAATCTTTCTAGAAAACATGGCTGACATGTGGCAAAACACTGTGCACGCTTTACGGAATTGGGATTACTAGCTACTTCCCTGATATGGCTGAAGCAGTGATTGCCACTGTGCAAAGGCCAGGAACTGTGTTCTCCCCATTTATGCTGTATAGACCCTTTCTCCAAGCATGATTTCTCCAAGGATTAGTTTTCTCCTTGCAATTATATAGTAGAAATCACTTAGACTTTACAATAAATGCTAATTATCATGATTCTGAGGCAAACACTGGAACTAAAGAGAGCAATTTCTCAGCTGATATGGACACTGGAGCTATGTTGCCATCAGCTGAAGTTCTGGTCTTGAATCAAGAGAGGGACAGATATGGAAAAACAAGAAGTGACTTTACTCAGATGTGTTCTACTTTTCCAATATTTACAAATCAGAAAATATTTCCTTAGTGTGTATGAACCCCGTGAATATTAATTGTTTAAACATTTTAAATCTATGCCACGGTCAAGCAGCCAAGGGTGGGGCCATATTTAATAAGTGTTAAGTATCTCCTCTTGAAAAATGAAGGCTCTTGTCTTTCAATACCAGTTAAGTGTTAATTTGCTGTTGGCATTGGAGTATACAAAATGTCAGCTCTCCTGGAATACTGAGTGGGACACATAAGAATGCTGGTGGGGTACATTCCATCTCAGGCTTCATTCTGCCTTTTGGCTGTGCTCCTGTAGGTGCCCTCAGCTGTAATCTCAAGGCCTGAGCAGGGTAGCTTACAGTCAAGCTTACATTAAAGATATATGGCCTAGTTAAAAGGAAAGACCCAACTCTTTCACTCTGCAATTCACTCACATATTTACCTCTGATGCTCCAGTAGCACTGCTTCCCACAGGTAGAAGGACAGCACAGTCCACACTCACCATGCCATCAACCAGCACCTCCAGCAACGGAGCAGGGGCTGCAGTGCCAGTCCTTGTGCCTATAAACGCCTGCTGACTCTTGACTTTCCTTCTATTCATGGCTGAGTCAGTGGCACACTCTATGAGACAAGCTTTATCCTTTTCTTCCCAGTGTGCAGCCCAGAAAGGTTTTTAGCTACTAATTTTTTAAAGTTATCAAAAATGTTGACTTAGCAAAGATTTTATCAGCTTTGCCTTAATTGCTAGGAGGGAATAACCAGTGATAAAAATCATGTGCCTTATTAATATATAAATAAATTATGATAGCAGTCTTTCTATCTCTAGGAGGTTGGCTGAAAAACAGCTTGTCATGGTTGGGTGGCATTTACTTTTCTATCTGTCAATATTTGGAGGATTTTATTACTTTGCAGTGCCAAGTTTAAAATGGCTAATGGAAATACTAAAATGGAATTAATCTAACTAAATAAAACTGGTTCTCTGTGTGCTATTCCCTTGACAGTAACTTAATGTGCTTTCTGAAACAAAGCTATGGTGGAAAAATGGGTTATATTTAAGTTTATATGTTGTTCATTTACTTACTCTCAGAAAGTTTCTCTTCCAGCAGAGGCAAGCCATGGTGCTTTATGATAACTATACCTCAAATATTTACACAGGACAGAAAGTTAGAGGTGGCCAGAGGGTTTCCAGATCCACTGACAGACCAAACGCCAAACTTTTGGAAAACACCAAACAGTGTGTGTACACAGTGGCAGCTAATTACCCGTGTCAGTAACAGCACTGCTCTGCCACAGGTCAGCCCTACGAAGTTTGGCCAGCCTAACGGGGGTGGCCTAACATGGAAATTACGCACACCTCTAGATGGAACTGCAGTGTTTGACAAAACTCTGGGTGTCAGCAGAAGACTTGTGCCGAAAAAGAACCCTCTTGCCAAGTTAGCTTTGCTGCCTGCAGTGGCAGCACCATTTTGTCATCTGTGGGCTGGATGCAGCCTGCGTTTTCTGAGGGGCACTCCATCATACCTAGAACACTTGCTGTCCGGAGACATCAATAACGAGAATATTTCTAGTCTATTCATGAAAGAATCACAGAATAAGATCATTAATCTCCCTTTATACTTCTCATTGCACCATTTTTAAACTTTATACACTGACTTCTGTCTTTTTCAGAAGAGTTTAATGAGTTACTTTCAGTAAAGAAATACACACTTCCACTTCGGAAAGCAGGAAACAGAAGACCCAGGAAATGAAACAAAACTCTGAAAACCGTACAAGCACTAACTGCTGAAAGAGAGTTGAACTGAAGACCCAGCAAGGCACCAGAAGCTGAGAAACACAAAAGATGATCTCATTGTCAAAGCAGCAACTACTCCCAGCCAAGATTTGGGAGCTGTGGGAGGTAGGCAGACATGCCTCAGGTATCTGCAGTAGACCTCCTGTTCCGTGCACGCACACAGGGATGCAGCTCCAGTGGATCCCACAGCTGTTGCCAGCAAAGCTCTCTCGCAGTTGTTGGCACAGATGCGTAAGGAGCGTCCAAGGCAGAAACAAGACACACTAATAATGCACACGGGACCTGGAGATGACAACAACCTTTCCAATTTAGGCACCAAAAACACAGTAGGTGTTTTACAACTTCACTGAGAGTAAAGGGAAACTATGGCACAAATGTTCTCTTGAGTTCACCCACCTTGCTTACAGTTCCCTGGCATTTACTTCCAACCTACAGATTCCACGTTAGACAAGTCATTAAGCTTTGTCATTAAGCTGATCTGAGCCCAGACTCAGTCCTAGTACAAACACACTGCAAGTGTGGGACTTTTTGGCACCTTGGAAAGATTCATGACAGTTCCTTCTTCCCTTCCCACAGCCTATGTGAAGTCTCATTCACTTCTTCATTTTAATATTTTAAGATGCCACTATCAGCACGTCCAGGTGTTACCTATCACTGCAGGGAGCCTCTGGAAACGATGCAGATACATCATTAGTCCACGAGAGATAGATACAATCCAATTATTTCTAATTTACTACAGAGTATCACCCATGACATCCAAGTCACCGAAAAGGAATGCAGTGGAGACTGAAAGGCAGAGTTTCTGTGAGCCATGCTCCACCTTCTGGCTTCTTATCAGTTTCTTTTTGCAAATGCCTCAACTTGTCCAAGGTCCTTTGTCACTCATTGGTAAAACTGCCATTAAGATGAACTGTCACTTTTTCTCTTATTTTATGTCTACAGAGCCATGCTGCCTTCTGCCATCATCATCTTCAATGGAATCTTTTCCACTCTTCCCTTAAAATTTTCTCTGAGCACCAGAGCCCAGCTGACAGACACACTGGAGGGATTCAAGCAATGTGACTCATTCCAAAAGAGATGGAACGAGAAGGCTGGAAGTGACTCACTATGAGATAGCGCGTTTTGTCTTTTGGGACAGTCATGGTGCCTGTACATTACCTCACATCAGAAAAAGGCAAAGTCAGTCAGGTCAGCCATTGCTCCAGAGCATGAAACAATCCTGAACCGTGTGGATTTCAAACTGTAGCAAATACCAGTGGTGACTTTGAGGACTGCAGCCCAAGACATCCATTCAACTATGGTAAGAAGAGTTCCAGATCTTGGATGCAAGAAGTCAAGATTCTCATCCACAACCAGAAGCCTTGAAACTTTTAATGCCAATTCACAGTTGGTAAGGGTAAGGGTAAGGGTAAGGGTAAGGGTAAGGGTAAGGGTAAGGGTAAGGGTAAGGGTAATAAGATAACACAATCCTCAACCCAACTATTTTTATATTACTTTCTAATTGCTTGCAAAAATATG
This sequence comes from Struthidea cinerea, assembly GCA_013397865.1. Taxonomy (NCBI): domain Eukaryota; kingdom Metazoa; phylum Chordata; class Aves; order Passeriformes; family Corcoracidae; genus Struthidea; species Struthidea cinerea. Next base: position 2,017,262 of record VZTI01000139.1, on the reverse strand, counting down.
CAATTCATAGACCAAATTATCTTTTTAGTAATAAATATTCTGCTGACCAAGTCTCATTGGCAGCAGCGTAGCATTAGCTGGGTAATCTGCCAGGATTGGATTTAGTAATGCTACATCAGTCTTGATCTTCATTCCAACTTCTTTTAGACCTGGAACTGGTCTGCAAAAGTTCCCATCTGTGCCGTCCCATGTAAAACTCAACATTCAAGACCACATAACGCAACTGCTCAGAAGTTATACAAATTCACTTGGCCTCCGAATTAAATGCAAGAATTAGTGTTGTGTTTTGTGGCCCTTCCTTGAGCATTTGCCGGCAGCATCAGCTCCTCCTGTGACTCAGCTTTCAGGGATATTTGGTTGGTAGTCTACATGCAGAAACACTTTCTCATAAGACACACCTATAACTGAAGGTTATCTCTAGAATTATACGTGTAGCTTTAAAGATGAAGTCATGAATCCTGGCACTTACAGCTAGGACACTGGACAGATACATTGCCAAAAATGTCACGGTATATAATGTTATACAACTCACAGTGAAATGGTAGAAAGATATTATCACTGCAAGAAATACGAAGATCTCTAAGAAGTTAACATTGAGCCATGCCTCTTCCAGTCTGCAGTTACAAAATAAAGAAGTTACAGGAGTCTTGAGCCTACAGAAAAATTTATACACAGGGTGCGGCCTTGCATTCCAAAATGATTTTTCCACAAACTGATGAAAAACATGTTGACAGCAACTATTTGTAATCCATCAGTAAATCAATTTTTCCCAATAGACTCCTGGGTTGTAATGAACTTGTTCATTCTGAGTGCTCTGATCTTACAGATTGAAATGTGAATCTTGTTGTTGTTGTGGTATGGTTTACATACAGGGAAGTATAGTTTTGTGGGAACTAGCTTTATCCATAGCAAGCAAAAGAAAAAGGAAAAGTATTTGAGTCCCTGCTCAGGACTGGAGTTCACTGTCTATGAGGTTGTGGTTGAAGCAGCTCTTAAATCTGGGGGTTTTATATACCAGATAGGCTCTTCAAATCATAAAAATGCTACCATGATTTCTTTTAAAAATATTCTGTGGAGGAGGTGTTAATTTTGATGGGACAGCATCACTTCTGCTGAATTTGTTTAGCTTAATGCATTTCACTGAATTGTAGACCTTTAAATTGATTTCTCTTCACTTTAATAAAATTCTCTGATGCTAAAATGAGTTTATTACATTTATGTATTTGTTGGCCAAGTAAGATCAATAGTAAAGGTAGGACCTGTAAAAGTTGGTGAATTAAATTTAAAAGATTAGCTGCATATGAAGGTCCAGCTTGCTGCTTATGGGGTGCCCTGTGGTTCATGCATTCCTTCTTCTTGCAGAAACTGTTCCAAATATTTTTTTGGATGCTCAGGTACCATGAAGGTGATTTAATGGTGTTTGTATTTCCAGGGGATTTGACTCTGCAGCTCGTAGCCTGGAACATTCCCTAACCTGTCATTATAAAACTCCAAGCCTCACTCCCTCCCATCACCATGGAGGAGAGATACTGACAGCAGCTCATTGTCATTCCCATGTGCTTTTCCCATCACCAGGAGTGCTGCTTATGCAGTTCCATTATCAACTCATCCTCATTCTTCTTGTTGCCGTGCTGTCAAATTCAGAATCTTGTCACTGACACTGATGAGTGATCTCCTTGTTTGCCCAGCCATTCCTTGACAGGTGTAATGCTCCTGCACTTGCTCCTGACAGACTGAGGCAGGGAATCTGGCCCGTGCCCTTGGGAATTTGTCAAGGCTGTTTTCTGCTTATGGACCTGCGAGCAATTCCATTGTGTGCTGTTCTCTTTTGTTACTGCTGTGCCACAAATTTCTCAAATTTCTTTTTGAACTTCGGGAGAGTTATCATCCCAACTAAGGAAATGGCAAGTGAACTTCACCTCCCAGCTATCCAAACATTGCTGGATTGGAAGGGAGATGAGGAAGCAGTGAGCAGAGGGCCAGGAGAAGGACAAGTGGATGACAAGTGGGATTCTGTGGCAATCTCTTTCAGGCTGATGCAGGGCCTGAATCAGAAAGTATCTGAATCAGAAAGAGATTTCTGTCCCAGGCACCTGAAACAGGATCCTCTGTGGTAAAAATCTCCACAAACTCTTAAGAAACTGAGCAATGGCTGAAGATAAACAGTGGCCAAGGAATGCTTGCCTTACAAAACAATTTCAGGAAGTCGTTGAAAATGTTCTTGGTGCTATTTTATACTGATATTCCATTTTTATACTCCAGAGCAGATAAAAACCAGTTCCTGGATTAGTGGTACCTCAAAAAAGGCTTAGTCTGACGAAGTGGTGAGTGCCCTAATATGCAGTTCTACAGTAACTGAGGCTGGGACATGACTACAGCAATTTTTTTTCTTTTAAAGTTCCTCTTTTGCATCAATTCCTTAAGATATCACTTCTACCTTAGACAAGTGATTTCCTACAAGCAAAAATTTTGCTGTTTCACACATGAACATGGTTAAAACCAGAAAGGCTGCCAGTGCCTCTCGGAGAAGCACAGACAGTGGAGAAGGGCATAGAGGAACACGTTTACCTATGGTTCTTCCTGACCTACACAGTTGCAAAGCTGCAGCCCCTAATTTGCACCAACAAATATTGCGATGCTTGAATTAGTAGAAGCCATGCGATATTGCTGATTTAAATATACAAGAGTTCATAAAGGACTAGGAAGTAAGTCTGCCTCATCATAGCATTCACCTGATCTTTCCAATACTCTCATTCCCACTCAGTTCAGAGTGTGGCATTGCAGACATTATAACATTTCATTTGCATGTCTAACAAATATTACTTTGACATGTATTATCAAAATCTGTCACTTTTGATAAAGATACTCTAAGTCTTCCACGTGTTCAGTCAGTTCTTCAGTTCATCACTAAGTGGGGTACTAAGAGATCTGGAATATTCCGCAGTTGAGATCAAGTCTGAGACATAAACTATGTAAAATTGAACACAGCAAGTGAAAAAAGCAGTTTTAACATGAGAATGAGGTGTCCTACATGCCCAAAGCTCATTGCCAGGAGCTTTTCCTAAAAGGCAGCCCAAGTACCTGGAGAATCATGTCTACTGCTGAATTGTACTTAGCCATCTTGCTTTGTTTACATACTTCAGATGTTGCTGTTGAACTCTCCTCCAGGCATGAAAGATGTTGAAATTTTACCAAAGGCGAAAGCAGTATGTGTGCCGTTTGCAAAATGATTTAATTACTGCGCAGTTGGTTGGCACGAGTGACGCTGAGAGCCACACAACTAAGTTGCAATCAGTTGTGTGCATATGCAAGGTTACATTTTAAGGAAAGGAAAATAAAATGTGGTTGTTGCAAGTACGAGACATGCAAAGTGACCAGAGCACTGAAAGATGAGGCCAGAGTTTCTGGAGATATTTAGGTAATAAACTGGTCATACGTGGTCAAGATCAACTTTCCATCAAGTTCTAAATTACTGTATTTTGTTTCATTACTCTTTTAATGTCCCAAGTCCTAGTAGTAAAACAACTTACTAGTTTTGTTTGCTTTTCCCTCTTCCTTTAGACTGAGAAACAAATTTCAGATTTTCTGATTTACACTAAATAGTGGGGAGGAGGATGATTGTGAGGGTTTTATTGCTGCAAAACTGGCACATCAGTTATTTGGGAAGGTACTTGCTCATCTCGTCAGCTATCTTGTGTACTAATTAAACTGATGGATTATTAGCCAGGGAGAAATCTTCAAAGCTGTTTTTGGAATGCTGGAGGCACTTTGCCGAATCAAAAATGCAAACAGCTTGATGGTTAACAGGATGTAATTAAATGCACAAGTGATGTTACAGCACTGCCTGTGGGTTATCACAAAGCCTTCTTCCTGCTCCCACCCCAAAACAGGTACGTCACTGGCACTGCACTGAGGAACCCCTGAACACTTACCTTTAATATGCTGCTGGCTGGTTCTTTGGAGAAGCTTATTCTTTATTGACATTTTTATTTGCTTTGCCTGTTTTTCCTTGCATGCGGTGTTGACACGACACCCCAGCCGAGTATTGCTTGCACACAGAGTCACAGGCCAAGTCACTCGTGCAATACGCACAGAGACAGCAATTATACCCTCCAATATTGCATTTAAAAAAACCTTAGAAAAGCCTGAATAACCCTGAAAAGAAAAAATCCTACCCAGCGTGTTATTTCTATCCAAGCAAGTGAGCAGTCTGATCCCATGATGGTAAAACTTGTGAAAATATTTAGTAATATCAGAACTTAATTGAAGTGTCTGAGGCAGTAAGCACCTGCATATTCTGGCAAGATGTAATTAATTAAACAATTTTAATCTTCATCAGTTGATCAAATTTTTATTTAAGGGTGACCCATTCAGTACAAGTGCAATAAAATCACCTTCACATTTTCAGCTTTCCACTGGAAAAACAGGAAAATTTGAGAAACAGAGACAGCAGGAAAATTTGCTGAACTGTGGTTCTGCTATCACTCCTCCTCAGAGCAAAACTAAATGACACAGGCTTATCTGTGAGTAGGTGTGTGTATAGACCAGAAGCTGTAATGGTGTGAGAAATTATGTGCAAGGAGGCTGACTACTAGTTCAGATGGATCAACTTCATGTTTTCAGCTAAAAACAGAGCAGAGTTTTAGTTAGTGCTGGCAGTTGAGTTGGAGCTGTTTATTTTCCAAAATGTATTTGAGCCAAGTATTTGATGGTATTCAGCAGCGTACTCTGATTTTTCCAGCCTTGTTTATGAATAATGGCAGGACTCCAGATTTTATGAATTAAAAACAACAACAACAACAACAACAACAACAACAAAACAAAACACCAAAACAAAACACCAAAAAAAACCAGAAACAAAAATTACATAAAAGTAGCTAAATTGGATTCTATCTGCCATTTGGTAGCAACACAAAGATGATGTGAATGCTGTTAATGGATTTTAAGTTTGACATGTTGGGCCTTGCTAGCAAATCCCACCCATCTAAAATATTCTTCTTAATCACATCACTAGCATGTAGAACCTCCATGTGAACAATCACTCTTTCAGGAATTTACCATATTTCAGAGGAAATTTTGGCTGAAGAATAAGTACTGCAGGGTGGGTTTTTTCACCATTGTGGTTCTTGTAAAGAATAAAGGTTACTGAGAGCTGTTCCTTTTGTTGTTAGGTCACAGTTAGGTCTTTCTAATGTCAAAACAAGAGTAAAACCTAAGAAGTCCTCTACCCAGAACCTAAACCATAATTTAGCACATTTCTGAAGTTTCCTCTATAGGTGTGTTGTGTGACTTGAGATTCCTTAACCAACCCAATCTGATCTAAGTTCTCCTGTGATATCCCATAGGGATCTCAGCATCCCCAGGATCAGGATCCTTCTTTTTACCAACAGAGTGGCTGTGGAAATGGAGAATTGCATTACGTGCATTCTCTAGCATCACTTTTTCAAGCTGGGACTTCCCATCTGTGGACTGATTTTTCTTGTTGCTTGCCTCTGATTCACTCAGCTACATATATGCCCCAAAACGTATCCTGTACTATTAAAGTGGTTTCCAGAATGGTATGATGCTGTAAACAACTTAGCTCCGAGAAAATTCAAACCAGAATTTCTCACAGAAGTCACTGTGAGCAAGACATTTGCTGTTATTCTGTCTGTAAACAACCAGGTCTTTGACCTCTATCCCATAATTAACTTAATTCTTCCACCAAGAAACCTGGAAGTGAAGAATGTGCTCTGATGTGAGAGATGAAGTATTTGTTTTTTTGTTTTGTAGAACCTGCTGCATGCATGCAGGATAACGATACCGATCATCATTATCAACATTTTTAAGAGCGATCCTTCTATTCTTTTGACCAGATTAGCTACATAAGCCAAATCTGTTATTAGATTGAGGGGTTCCTGAAGTAATTGAAATGCTCTAACTACTGCTGCAAATTTCACAATTTGAGGAGAACCTTCTACTCTCTTTATGCCTGATTCCCATGTTTCTGTTGTTGGGTTTTGCCATGTTATCACTGATTTGTGCGTTTTTCACTACATAACATTACATACATTGACAACAACAGAGTGGTCAAATTCACTGGAGCCTGCACGCTCCTGCCTAATCCCACATTGCTCCATGAAAGTTACAGAAGGCAATTCCAGCTCTCTAAGCAGATGTGATGGAGCTCTTGGATTCCTTGTCTCACTAATACTGATTTTACCCTTGAGGAAACACCAGCATCTGGCCAAATAAGGCAGCAGTATTATATGAAATTCGCTTTCCATTGTGCAGGGGGAAAGTACTAAGGAGGGAAGGAAACCCCAAAAAAAGCTGCTTACTGATGTCTGAGCAGCTTTACCTGCTGTGCAGTCCTTGCTACCAAAAAGTTAGAGGTCTGCCTAGGTGCTTTACCTGAGAAAAAGCAGAGTGCGTGTCTCAGGGCAAAAACCAGCATGATTACACTGGCAGTGTCCCCAGAGGAGACAGAATGTGTCTGGCAGAATCAGAACTTGGACAGTGTAGTTAAATTGAGGTTTAGGGACTGCTCCTACTGTGAAAATTTCCCACTGGAAGGGGGAAGGTAGGCTGCTGCTCTAATGCTGTGGTCCTGTTAAATTCACCTCATTTGAGTGGCACTGCCACTGTCTGATGAGACTGTATTAGATAAAACTTATTTCCAGCACAGAAATGTTTGGCTGGCTGCAGAGTGGTGCTGACATGTTTGCTCTAAAGCAAGTAGTATCTAGAACATGCCGAAGAATGGTGCTGAGCAAAGGATTAAGAAAAAACTTGCATTTCTGTCATTACCTTTCTTATGAGGAAATGGAAGTTACACATAAAGTGAGAAGAATCAGCATAGGACAGCACTGACATGGGTACTGATTATGGAAACAGGCTCAAACAGATATCTTCCTTCATCCTCTGGCTTCAGAAGCCATTTCACAGTGCACAAATCACTGCTGGTGTTTGGCACGTCCACTGATCAGACACAGAATAAATGCCAGGCCAAAGACGAGCAGGAAAAAACCAGAACTATTTACGATCAGAAAAGTGTTTAATGTTACTCAGCAATGTTGTTTTTCCCTTCCCCCATCTGTAAGAAATAAAACTCTTTATGGAATGCCTTGTTTCTTTAGGCCACTAACATTAGAAAAAACCTGGATTTTTAATTAAAAGCCTTCCTCATGTTCCCTGACAGTAACCAGGAAAACAAGTTCAGGCCATTTTCTCAAGCAGCTAGGCTACAGAAGCTGCTGACAGCTTGCTGGAAGAGAAGCTTTTAGCAAATAGCAATATGCAGTATCCTTCAGACTTCAGCAGCCAAACAAATGCTTTTTCTAACCCTGTTATTCGAGAAGTTCCTACATTAGATACACATTAAGGCACTGATGCCTGTGACAGAACACAAAGGTGCCCCTTCTGCTTGAATCATAAATTAAATTAAAATAAAAGCAAGTATTTCTAAGCAGTATTAACCTGATAAATTGCAAAAGGCAGAGAACAATTATTTAATACACAGCAGAGAGGACTAAATAAAATACTCTGTCCATTATGGGGTATTATTATGGGAAGTGCTGCTCTTCTGAGATGCTTTTCTACCTTGATGTTTAACAAGTGCTTTGTCCTACGAGGGAAAGTACAAGCAATGTGTGTGTAAGAAACCCAGCAACACCTGAGAAACTGCCTTCATTTGTAAATATCCAGGTTCTAGATCAGGAAAAAGAAAACCTATAAACCCACACCAGTGCTTAATTACCCTGATGTACCTACTGCCCTAACATTTTTATGATGCTAGAGATTACTTTGCGTTGGCTGCAAGATGAGAATGTGCAGTCAAGCAGGTACTGGCAAATGGTGGCACAAACCACCCAAACTTTGAGTGCTTCTGGTAACTTGTTATTACTTAACTGTGGCACCTGAGGCTTTGGGAAGAAGAATTCAAGTTGCAACTCCTAACTAATTCCTTCTCTTCATTATTCTCCTTCACCAAAGCTTCCTGAAGAACATTTCCCCCCCTTTTTTTTTAACAAGGCCTAGTACTGAGAAAGTTAAGATTCTACAAGAAATTTGGATTAAAGTTTAATTTATGTCTTCCTGAAATTTCTTCTTTACTTATCAGTATTCTTGTTTCAGCAACTTCTACAGTTTATGGCAGCATGTACATTTCTGTATTGTGATGAACCACTCTTCATGGTTTAAAAGCGAATATGGAGTTAAGGATTAGCTGGTAAATATTACTGCTGGTCCCAGACATCTTTCAGTGCCCCATGACAGTCTGGTATAATCTTTCCTCTCCCGTCTGCCTGATTTTCATGGGGATTTTTGATTTTAATTCACATGGGAGTCAGTTTTCATTATACTCTGGGATATATTGATAAGAAAATTGGGCATTTTTCATAGTTTTCTTGTTTCTGTAGCACTCAGCATGCTTTAACCCATTTTGGACACTTTCTGACCTGAATTCCTCGTGTGCTGGGCTAAACTGATCTGACATTACTCACACGGAAACGAACAGTGATCAATGTCACAGTTTTGCTTTTTCATCAAGCTTCAGCCCTGCACGAGTGTGTGTATTCACTGACATGAGGAGGAGCAGGGTTGGTTTGCTCAGGACGTGAGGAAATGTCTGTAGAATCATAGAATATCCCAAGCTGGAAGGGACCCACAAGGATCATTTGATCCAGTTCCTAGCCTGGCACGGGACAACCCCCAGAACCACACCACGTGCCTGAGAACATTGTCCAAATGCTTCTTGAACTCTGGAAGTTGTTTGCAAATTGTTTCAACATCTGCCTCTGTGAGTGATTTATTTTTCATCGTTCTACTTTTTGATTGCACCACAAGCAACCTGGAAAATTTTACAAGGTCCTTCTAGTCACCTAGATTTTAAAGTGTTCTGTAGAGCATAGGAAGCCCCAGGTGAGCTGAACTGAAAGGAAGGAAAAACTGAATTGAAACACCTTTCAAAAGCTCTTTGTCAATCCAAGTATTGTGAATGATGATTCACTTACTTCCACTAACCTGTGCAATGTTTATTGTGTAGGTTAGTAAAAAATTTATTTAAATTTTATACAAGACGTGACACTCTTTTTCTGGAAGTAGGAGGAAAAGTTGAAGGCAGTGCTAAAGTACTTTCTCTAGAAGATTCTCTGCTCGTCCTAAACCTCTGGTTACTCAAACTCCTGCTCCTCTTGCTGAGCTCATGGCTCCAATTGTTTCTGACCCTCTACCCTTTCGAGGGGAACTCCACTAACGATGTTCTGATATTTGCCTTGCTGTTCTTTCATACAGAAATTACAGACCACACATTTATCTGCCCAAATTTCCAGGCTCCTCATTTGAACTCCCCTGAATTGCCCTCTTTGTTTTTATGTGTCCCCAGATTAGTTTCTCATAAGCAGTTCAGCCTCTAAAGCTATACAAGAGACCATGGACCAAGAAATGCAGCTACCTTTACTTGGCAGTTATGCCTGATTTCCTGGCCATTGTTTAAAAATCCTCTGCTTTAAAGATACAGGCATTGAAATATCCTTAGGGGTTTGTTTGTTTTTTTTTTTTTGAATAATATTTTGGGTTGAGTTTTTGCAGTATGAAGCTGTGGGGTTCTGAAGAAGCAGAAGGGTTTGGTAGGAGTGGTTTATCTGGTGTTCAGTTCCATTGAATTTCCTGACTTTGTTTCTCAAAACATATTTGGAAAGGCATGAAAATGAAGTTCTTATTAAACTATCAGGCATATCTTTCTACTTGCTGCTCCTCATAAGAAATACAGAAATGCAAATAGTTCTAGATTGAAAGGTTAATTACTTTACCATGAAACAATATCTGTAATTCAGGTGCTTGAAGCATCACAATGGTGAATACAGGAATGGCACGTTGGTCTCTAAATCAGAAAAATCCTGGATCAAAATATCATTCGAGATGCACTGGATTACTGCTAAATATAGGCACAGCTGCAGAATAAATATAAGAGGAAACTGGTATTTAAAAACATTATATTTTTTTCTTGTAGCTGATATTTTAGTCCATATATGACCTGTATTTATACATGTTTGCCAAAAATACCTGATTTACTAAAATTCAGTATTGTTAATTAGCTGTAAGGGAACAGAGTAGGCTACTCAAAGCATTTAAGCCTTGAATCTTTTTTTTTTTTTAATATTGAAGAAGGGCAACTTGTGATATTTTCTGTGTTTTGACAGTATATGTTAGAGAGGTCTGTGTGGACTACAATAATCCTTTTTTCTATTAACTATGTACCCTGAAAGTTCACTCTGGCATTTCTCATACACTTGACAATATAGGGTCAGGAAAGGAGGCACAAGCTTCATTGAAGAGGTATGAAAACTGCATGAATTCTCATTCAAAGCAGGGACTGCAGGTATTCAATCTTTAGAGCATCCATCCGGTGTGGAATATAGTTTTGCAGCCACAGCATGGCCTACACAAACCCCTTTTCCTGTGTTCCTACAACCAATATGTACTCTGGAGCAGTCGGGTTCACCCTGCCTGTGTGCTCGGTGTGCATTAACCTTCTGCCCAGCCTGATGCAAGCGTTTCTTTGCCTCCTGCTTTTGTATATTAACCCCCAAAAGCAGCAGCAGCAGCAGCAGCAGCTCGCAGCTCAAACATCAACAATGGAACTGCAATTAGAGTCCTGACAGGTCTAGTGCACAGCTTCAGAGTAGAGAAGGTGCAAACCACAGCATTTTGAGTTTCCGGGTGACACAGCAGGAATTTCTCTGTCATGTAAAGGACACGTAGAATGATTTTGCTCAAATGTTTGCACTGAAGAGCTATCACATTCCTTATAAAATGTAACTGGACTTTAAACAGCATAGCTGAAGTTTTCTTGCTATTTCCCCCCCTATTCTCCTCAATTGTTATTACTGAATTATTTTAAAAACGGGGTTGCACTATTCTCAGGACCAAGCTGGTACTCTGTTTATCTAGTAGTAAATACTCAATCATCCTTGGAAGGCAATCCCAAGAAGGCAATAGAGCTTCTTTCTCTTAGGGTGGGGGCTCTGAAGCAAAGGGGATCTTCCCACTCTTTTTTCACAGACCCTGCAGTCTGAAAGGCCTCCTTTATAGTCCTAAGATTGTTATCCAGGGGCCAGTCAAAGAGGGCATGTCAGAAACCTGAAAATTACACGCATTCCCCTCTTCTAAGGTCTGCAGTGGAAGTGGGGGCAGAAGTAGGGCCCTTCATTCTTGGTCAGTGTGAGGACACAGAGGGATTCAGCCTCACAGCCACAGCAGCAGAGAACCAACGTGCTGTTCTCTAGATGACTGGGAACTTGCTGTGAGTGGGAGAGGTGGAATTCTGTAAATCAGCTGAAAAGAAAGGTTGAGCTGCTGCTCCTTTGCAGCAGTGCCTGGTGTGGCTGGCCTCCATCATGACTGCAAAAGGGGTGGGAGAGAGAAATAGCAGAGAATAACGAAGCTTTGGCAAAGGACACGGAAATAAGAGACACAAATACCACAGGAGCTTTCTCAGGCTTAGAGCTAGAGGTCCCACAGTGCGTTCCTGTCTCCCAGAAAGTTTTTTTTCTGTATAAAAGCATATCACTGTGCTTCATAGAAATAGCTCAGTACATTCTCCAAAAGCCAGGAGTTTCAGTTTTCCATTTGGCATCGCTCTGACATTTCTGGGCCAACTTCACTTCCAGGAATCCAGTCTGACACAGTGAGTAGCCCTCTCATGCAGTTGCTGAGAGTATTACTATTTTAAGTTGAAATATTTAATCAAGCTGAAAATATGCATGTGGGACAGATATTTTAAAATCCAATTTAATTGTCAGTAGTTTGCAACCTGTGGAGCTACACACTTCATTATCAAAAAGTGGGAAGATTCACAGTTCCCCATCAAAAGACACACCACACTCAACCTGCAAAGAATGAGAAACTGAACTGTTAAAAAGTAATCTAAAATATGAGATTTAGAGAGCAAGTGCAATCATTAATATTTCTAGCCCTCACATTAATATACTTTTCTTCCTGCAAGCCTAGGGCAGATGGATGGAAATGTTCATTCTGTGTGATCTCAGACCAGCCTACTCAAGCAGGGTAAGTTGCACCATCTCAGGCTCCAACCTACATCAGGTACAGCATTACAAACACAAAGGCAGAAATGAGCTAAAGAAGTGCTCTAAAACATCTGTATACCCATTTCATGTGGGGAACCTAACGCCAGTTTAATTCAGGATGTGTTCCAGCTTGTTCTCAAGCCCTCTAACTTACCTCAAATTATTAGCAAACTCCTTACACTGAACACAAACACTGGAAGCTTGCATGAAGGTACTGCTTTTAAAGTATGGGGCCTTGAAATACTAACTTTTCTTTGTGGAGTTACATCCTTTAAGTTTGATAGTGTGGTTAAAACATTCTCACCAAAGACCAGCTGTAACGTCCATAAATCGCTCCCTCGACAGGCTTGGCTCAGTGCTTCACCCTTTGAAATTACATTGGTTTCTACTGGCTGGGGCAAGAACTGGGAGAAAGAATAGACCCTTAATTTCAGCACAGACTTTCCCAGCACAAGAAGGCCTCTTGAATGATGTGATCACTAATATGTTGGGAATGTACTAAATCAGCTGCTGCCCAGCTAGGATTGAGTTGGAGATTTACGGTTGTGATTAAAAGTAGTAAATACCTTTTCTTAGCATTTTTCTTAACTTCCAATTCAGTCAGGAGGCATTTTGGAGAAAGGAAGAGACTGGAAAACTCATTTGTAGCACAACAGTACATTGAAATAGGAAACAAATGTTCACCTTTTCTCAAGAACAGGTAGAAAGTAAATGTAGTTACCTGGGAGACTTCTCTGTGAAAGATTCTTTACTTGATAGAATAAAAAACATCTCTTTCACAGTTAGTTGCCCAGGAGAGACAGATGCAAACATTTGTTTATTATGTTGGAATCTTTACATAATGCATAATTTTCCATACCTCCAGGCAAGTGGAACCCTGTTTTAAGAAATGAGGATTCATGGGCTGTGTTTTCTCAGTAATATCACCTCCTTTTTTCCTGCTTGGTAACTCATTTCTCTGCAACTAGATGAGCTTGGGTAATCTTTTGGTCTTTTGGGAATTGTGCTATGTAGTGAAGTGGCAACCAGCCATTCCATATGGTTTTCATTCCCTTCAGTCTAAAGGACCTTCTCCTGTTATGTGACCATCTAAAAGAGCAGAAATAGAACTTTTTACAGCACAGATATGAAGCTACAACACAACTAATATGTGTAAGGGAGGGAGAAGAATTTAATAGCCATACAGACCATTTGCTTTTATTTCAAGAGTCTGTATTTTTTCTTTTAGGTTCCATATAAGGCAGTTATGATTATCCAGTGTCTCGGTTTTGCTCTGCCTGCCTGGTTCTCATTCTTCTGGGTGGTCTCCCCAGCCAAGTTCCCCAAAACCACAAGTTCATAATAAATATTTAGGCATTTCCTCAACGCTTTACAAACAACTTCTTCAGTTAATATAATCCTATAATAATTCTTACAGGCTGCCCAGGGAGTTCATGGAGTCTCCCTCTTTGGAGACATTCAACATCCACCTGAACACGACCCTGTGCAACCTGCTCTAGGTGACTTAGTCTTGGCAGGTGGTTGGACTAGAAGATACGCAGAGATCCCTTCCAACCCTAAATATTCTGTGATTCTGTGAAAAAGCATTTAGCATATTGTACATCGACACAGCTTTTCCAAAGTTTCCTGGTTATTCGTGGGGGTGTCCTATGTGTAACAGTTATGGAGGCAGCTTTGCAGTCAGGAATACCCCAGTTTTTCAGGCTGCCAGAAGTCCTCATATCTGCCATCCAGCAGCTGTACTGCTGATATGCTGCCAGCTAGAGGAACTGCATTTTTTAAAAGCCAGCTTCTGAAAACTCATGGTCCATCTTTCATTCCAAAGTACATTCAGAAAAGTCAGTTAAGAATTGACTTCACAACAGAACCCTTGAGACACCCTTACACCCCTTCTGTTGCCATGAATGAAATCCAGTGTTCGAGGTTTGCAGCCTTTCAATTCCAGTCAAGTCAATGGAAATGGAAGTCCACCTCAACAAATTGGACATATCATAGTCAATCCCATATGTTTTTCTGGTAACATTTTGCTTTGAAAATATGAGGTGAGTGCTAGGCAAGTTTTTACTTACTAAAAGCCAGTTCATCAGCTACATAAGGCTTTTTCCTAGCTATATTTTAGAGGTCCTCTAGTTGGGTATATTTAAGTGAAGGTTAAAACACTAAAAAACTCCCCAGTCTTTTTTGAGAAATTAGAATCATAATTTCTAAGCTCTTAAGGTAATGTTCTAAAAATATATTTTTATTTCTGAGTGCTTATAGGAAGACTTCCATGACCTTGCTCTTGTCAGCATGCTATTTAGAAATAAAATCCTGATTTGCGAAGTTTGTTCCAGATAAACACAGCTGTGTACATGTGCTCACTTGATTGCAGAGTGCATGCACAACTTTGTTTACGTGGGCCAAATCAGCCCACAATTGCACTTGCAATCGAGGTCTCGAATCAGCAGAGGCTTTGCAAGGTCTGCTGGTTAAAAGCTGCCACCATGCACACATTCAGCATATTTGAGAAGACCCCACACAAAGCTCACTGTTGCATCTCGGAGATTTGATCCCAGTGGTGGTGGGATCTGAGTGTACCACTGGGTGTCTGCTCCGGTTCACCTTCCACAAAGTGCACAATACCAGGTTTTTCCTCCCCTCCTTTTAGGGTATTCATCTCAGTAGGGAAAAAAAAACTCAGCAATGAATTATCTTACTGCATCTACATACAGCTTCACATCCCACCTGAACATCAATCTATTCTAGCAGGTTAATATCTGTACATTTGATGTGCAGGAGAAACTGATGCAACCCTAGTTCTTAGTCTGCAGCCGTCTTTAGAGACATGTGCTTTATGTTTTTGAGCCAAACAGGAATCAGACAGCACAGAAATATTCATTCTCTCTGCCTCATATAAGCTACATTTTTAATTTTTTAAAACATAGCTAGCATCTTTATGACAGCTCAGTTTTTTGTGCAGAGAAAGGTTTTCCAGCACAGCTGAATATCATGGAAGAAAACATTAAGACAGTTGTGGGACCTCATGCTACTTCACCAGGTCATTTGCTAGACTACCCCTCTCTTAGCCATAGCCAGCTCCCCAAAACAGTAAGTCAGTTGGCTAAACTTGGTCCTTGTGGTTCTGATTACTTTTCTCTACCTGCCAAAATCCCAAATGTCACTAGGAAACAAGGGAGACCTTTCTTGGTAACATGTGCATAATCAAGTTGGAAGAAGTCACAATGTACAGCATGCCCAAGGTCACTACATTTGTAGGCTCTCTACATTCCAACAGGCACTTCAGAAAAGTTGGTGCTGCTTTATTGTTTCCTGACAATCTTTTTGAAATGAACACAAATCAACAGGGATGTGATGAATTTGGGAAGTCCTACCTGCTACTCTGAAATAACTGTGAGTCAAAAATACCTACTGCTCTGATTTAAGTGTTAATTTCAAATTTCTCCTTTGCAGAGCTAGGACTGAGCAGTTCCTAAAGAAAGGTGATTAATGACACTTTGAAAGGTACTTGTGCTCACTCAGAAAGGGTGGTAACTGCAGATACAGCCTAATGCTGACAAAAAATGAACACGCCTTCATTCAGCAGCAGTTTGACTCCAAAAGTCATAAGTGAACACAGCTGCGAAGGCAGAGTCAGATAAAGTATTTTCATGCAGAATTTTTAATCAAAGAGACGTGAAAGTTTCATAGATTTTGAGTTGAAATGAGCCAATAAATCTAACAACCTCCTGCAGCACAGGTCCTCTCACACATTCTTGTATTCAGTGTAGGAATTCAATACATTCAGCCGGTCCTCAGTAGCCTACCAAGTTTCCAGTGCAAGGAATGAGCAGGAGAGGCCAAGGTTGGACCCTGCACAGAGCAGGGTGTACTAAGAGTGTCCATGTCTTTCCAGTCAGTATCCTTGCACCTTTATAGGAGAGACTGTCCTATAGGAGAAACTGGGAAAAAAATTGCTTCCTAATGGCAAATAGAATTAAAGGTGTGGTCTTAAAGAACCATGAGGACATACCAAGCAGGCATGTAAGCAGGACTAATGAGTGTGATCCTGCTCTCTGTGTTTAGGTCTTTTACTGTAGACACTTGTTCAGGGTTATCTCCAAGGCAATCTACTCCAGCCCTTGGATTAGAGGAAAACTTGGCTCCCTCCTGCAGACTATTACGCAGCCTTGCTGTATTTTTTTTGCACCAAGAGCTATAATCTAGTTCTGTTTTACTCTGAGACCATAACAATAGTTCACAATGGTCTTCAGGGAAATTAAAGAAAATTAAAGGAAAACGTGTTTCACAGGAAAGTACAGATAGTACAGAGACAACTGAATTTATCAATCGCGAAGGAAAAACATTCTAGTTGAACCATGCTGCTAAAATGTTTCATTTGAAGATGTCTAAATTTGGCTGCTAATTGAAGGTGTCTAAATTTCTGATTGCTTGATAATTCAGCCAAAGTTACCAGGCACTGTTTAAGAAAACATAGAAAAAAAGATTTTGCTCTGCCAAGTGCTGTCCCCACCTGTCTGTTGGCGAGTCTGCATTCAACAACAACAACAACATGCACACAAAACTGGTTCTTCTCTCAGTGATATTCCTGAATCTTAATTTTGTGTCATGCCTGCATTTAATAGTTTCCAAAAGACTATACACCTCACTGAACCATTTTCATGAAGTTAGGGCAAAAATCTTTTATGCACCATGAAAAGGGAAACGGATTCTTCAAGGTGTTTCTAATGAAGAGATATAAAAGTAAGTTTTTCTCTCGTTTATATCTCTCCCAAAGTTTCTACTTTGGAAAGTTGTTGAACTATGACAACTATAGTTGCAGGCCAGATAGAGAGACTTCTTGATGTTTAGTAAAAATGGAGAAAGGTCTTTGCATACAGAAACTGCCAGGTTGGGCACATGATCTCAGATCAAGGAATGTATTGTATTTCTCTTCAAATTCCAGAAAAATGAGGAATTTGAAAAGAAATGGAAGCTTGAATGCCATTTCTCTTCTTTCAGTCCTAAAGAAAAAGTTATACAAAGGATGTCTGCCAGTGGTGGCTACACTGGAGTCTACTGAAGAGCAGCTTCTTGCTTTGCTTGTGGAGGAGAAGTGCCAGGAGCAAAGGAGGCTCACTCCAACAGCTGGTCAGCTTCCAGCTGTTCTGATACATTACTTTCTTAATGCTTCTTCCCCCTGCATGCAACTAAAAGGCCTTTAAAGGTCTCCAGAAACAGCCACTTGAACAAATAGGTCTCAGAGCCAGGGTGTGAGCGCTCTGAAGGCAGCAGAGTTTAATCAGCACGAGCACAGAGCGAAGGTTGGCTGCTGTCCCTTTCACAGCTGCACGACCCCTGCTGCTCAGCCCTTCAGCACAGAGCCTGGGAATGGAGAGGAGTTTCATATTTGAGCAGAACACAATAAGAATATTGTTGCAGATCCCACGGGGCAACAGCATTTCAGAATATGCTGTATGCACAGCTTGAGAAGACGCTGATGCTGGCCAGTCAATTTGATAGCATGCATTTTCTCTGTAACAGATTTTAGGCTAACAATTAGGAAAAAGACAGATTTTGGAGTTACATGGCAGATCTCTATCAATTTCAAACAGTAATTACTCAATGGGAGTTCAAATGAGGAATATTTATTTCTATCCAGGCTTTGCATTATAGTGCAGAAAGAAGTGAAAGCTGAAGTTATTAATAAAATAGCAAGTTCCAGAGATCTTTATTCAGCAGATGAATAAAAATGTAAGCATTTTAGGTTTTAGTTATTATTTGAGGAATTTTAAGACCATATATCCATTAAATGCCAAACAGGTTCACAATTCAGCCTTGGTTTGCAGAACACAGGGGAAGCTCTGTTGGGGGGCAGCTGTAAAAGTGGTCATTTTTAGAGGACTTTGAGCTGCAGCAGAAACTGCTCAGAGGATTTCTGGTACATTCTCTGATGGCATATACACAGTTGAATTACTCGCAAGTGACCCAGTTTACAGCCATCTAATTCAGAAAATATTTTCATTTTACAGCAGGAATTTTTGTAACCTGCTAGTGCATTTGTTTCCCAAGCAGACAGGGTTTCATATAAACTAGGCAGCTCTGTTCTCTTCCTTCCAAGTTTTGGTAAAAACATTTCAATCCTCTTCAATCTTCTTCAGGTTGTACTCTAGATGTAGAGGAAAGAGGGTGTAAGTGTTGCTCACAGCATGATCTAGAACAGTCTAGCAGAGCAAGACATTTGTAATCGGTTCTATAACTAAGACACAGAAAAAAACCCTAAACACACACACACACAATTCTACAAAACCAGGAAAACCCAAAACAATCTAACCCTAAGAATGACAAGACTAATTTGCTTTTGCAGTATTGGCAAATCTGGCTCTTGGACAAGAATTGGTCTAAATGTATTCAGAAAGCTCTGTTTTCACAAGAAAGAAAATACCACTGTTAATCATTGTTACTGAGTGACTGTAAATACTGACAGCTGGATTTAGAAACTTGAACCAACATGAACTTTAAAGCTTGTTCACTGGATGAGGATTCACAAAAAAATTTCAAAAAGAGAACCCCAGTGCCAAATCTGTGGCTTTTGTACCATACAGTTGGTGATTGAGAAATTCCCCATGTCCACTTACAGTGGAAATGCATCCTATTTAGTATGGTAGCCAGATTTTTAACAATTATTAAGCACTTTCAGGTAGGAATCCTCCCTGGCTGCCAAAGACTCTAATTCTATAGAAGTAATAATAAGGAATATATGGGGAGAAAGTCTGTGTCCATTTGATTAATCTATAACAATAACCAGACACTCTAAACAAAACACACTGTACTGACTTGGTGTTCACCAGCCCTGCCAGCTCCAGAAATGAAGGTTTTGGGGTCTTACACTACTACAGAATTCTTCATCACTTAAAAAGATACTCAAGAGTTCTCGCCATGAGGAAAGGCTATGCTAGGCAGCTGTGCTTTTGCTGCTCAAGAATTCCCTGCTACTTCAAGGAAACTACTGTTGCCCATTGCTGGATAACAGTAATTGTTTAAAACACTATGCTGTGAAGACACTGAAATGAGAAAATCCATAATTCCTCTCAATCAGCAGTTTACTATGAAAGTGTGTTTTGCAAATCCCAAGACAACATCCCACCAAGGTCTGTCCAAAAGCCCTCAATACAGGTAGAGAGCACTGCCGAGTTGTAATCTGTTCCTTAAACTGTGGATACCCCCCCACTTTAGGCTGATTTGGAGGAACAGGAATATCTGCTCTACTTGCTTTGCATAATCAAAGAACCATATCGTTCCTGGAAAAGCAGTTGATGATTTCAAAGTTAGGGGGTGGTTAAGCTATGTGGCCCCTGCTAAATTTGTATCCCTTTGAGAAAATACTAAATCTCCATCCAGGACTTTGGCAGATGGTGGAGCAACATCGTTTAAAGATGAATTTACAAGGGGGATGGCTGGGGGCTTGGGCTCCAGTAGCCCTTTTCTCTAACTGCTTCCAATCTTTGTCGCTGTATGTATAGATGTGGGCATGACCAAAGGTATGCAGCACAAAAAACATGGCCAGATTGTGGCAGGTCTTCAGGCAGGTCACAGCCAAGCAGCCTGAGATCAGTGACATAAGGGCCAGTGCAGATCAGCTCTCTTCCACGCCTGTCGGAATCAGAAAAGGCCTGAAAAGTCATCTTTGTGCCCTCCAGCAATATACTCACTGACGAGAGACAGCACAGCTTCATGGCTAGAAGGGTCTCAGGCTGGCAAATGTGGTGGAAATGTCTCAGTGGGACGTTGCCAGAACTCAGGTGGGAGGCATTCCTTGTGGGACAGATTCACTGCCGTGTAAAACTTCTCTGAAGCAGTACAACACCGTCATGTCTTAATGAGCTCCAGAAAGCTGAGAAACCTGGTAATGGATATTCATTGAGTAATTCTGAGTGTGTTCAATACCCACTGCTTTTTTTTTCTTCTTTTTTTTTTTCTTTTTTATTTTTTAAGAGTCAAAAAGGCTACATTCAAAAAATTTGAAAAAGGTTGTTTTTTTTTTTTTGAGGGTGGAATGAGACTCAAACTTGTTGCAGGATGTCAGAATCAAGAACTGATAACACAAATGAAACCCAAACCACATGAATATTGCTCAGCCATGTTTGTTTAGTTGCAGTATTTTTGAAAAGCAGTCAGCTAAACTGATATAGTAAACAGTGCAATAAATTCAGTGTATTTCTGTTCAAAGGCCCTGGCCAAATGGAGAAAACTACTAATACATCTCTTTATTAACTCTCAGATTCATTGATCTCCATTTAGACATTGCATTGCAAGAATGAAATCTCAGGTGTCTTAAAATCCATTTCCACTGTTTCCTTTAAGGGAATGCTACTGAGTCATAACTGTAACACTAGATCTAATTAATTGGGACTCTGTGCCAGCACAAATATCAAAACAGCTGATACTTTGATTTTTGGCTGTCTGTCCCCTAAGACTATTCAGTAGGTAGGAAACTCAATTACTGTCTTAAAGTTCCATTATTCTCTAAAAGAAATGCACAAAATTACTCTTTATGCTGTGACTTCACTTAGTTTATCCCCTGGCTCTGTTATTGCTTCTAAGGATGAAGTATCATTGCAACATTTGCACATGGTGTTCACCTAGCATTTAAAAATATGTCTGTGCTTGTTAAGAAAAAGCCCTAATACACTGTGACAATTATGTCTTTGTTTTGTTTAGCTGTGCACATAATATTTTGCAAATGTGTGTGTAGAACATACTGCATTTTGTTTCAGTGCTATAAGGGAAGTTTGGGCACCAGAATTGGCTGTGTTACCAACACAGCACTAGAATAACTCACTCTAACTTCCCTCAAAAGCAAACAGGTATCCAGCTACCTTTATCACTGTTCCCTAAATTTATCTTTTGCATCCTAAGCAGGGTTGTTTCATGTCCTAACTCAGGAAGGTGTTTCCGACATGTTTTCAAGTGTCCCTCTCAACTCTGATAGCTGGCTGGGCACGTCTCTCAGGACTTTCCTGAACAGAGGTCTGTTTGTGCCACTACAGAAAAAGCAACCAAGGGCAAAACCTGTTGGAGTGCACTGGGTGGTGGTAGAGAGATGGGTCCTGAGGATCAGAGAGAGGGCCTCTGCCCTGGGCCTGGAGGTGACCCTGGGAGTGCATCCAGGTCACCGGGGATGGACTGAGAGAGGATTGTGTGTTTATGGACAGACTGGGCCTGTGAGAAATGTTCATTGGAGTTTGTGGCCTTATAGGGCATTGTTTGCCTATTACCATAATAGGTGAAATCTGTGCAATGCCCCAGGTGATTGGGGGACACTGTGGTGAACATCTTTCCTGTTTATAGGATGTGATATCCTGTTGGGTGCTGGGATTTAGGGAATTCTGACTGCGCAATGAACGGCTTTGCCTTTCTCCATCTTATGAGCAAAGTCCTTGCCCATGAGTCATTACTGCAAAACCTGCAAGGGATGTGTCATGTCGTACTCAAGTATCTTGTAGTGATGCCAACATGAGGGTGAGTGTTGGCCCTCCTATTGCTGCTAAAGGGCAAGTGGAAATTAGCTGTGAACATGATGCTGCTAACAGATAAATTCTGATGGATCTGACAGCACAAGGCCATAGTTAAAATGGGGCTGACTATTTGGTACTGCCTCCTGTTGCTGTAAGACAGTCCCTGCTAGGTGATCTACATTTCTTTCCTGTCTCCAGGTACTGGATAGCATCCCTTTTGCATTGTCCTTTCCATCTAAGGTAAACAAAACAGCACTGAAATAACTTTTCCGTGCAAAAGGAGGTGTGGCTTTTTCAGAACCTGGGTGTGATGCAGCTATAGAATGGTGTGCAGGAGGAGTTACTTTTGAGCACTTCCACTGACCTCTCCATTTTGGGCTTTTGGTCAAAAAGCTTGCCTGAGGCTAGACACTCCCCCAGGTGTCATCAGAGGTCAGCTTCTGATTTGCATGCACCACACAGGACCACTCTTAACACTAAACTTGTTATGACAGGTAAATGTTTCACTTCAAATTGGAACACCTCTGCCAAATTTCTTATCAAGGCAAAGCAAATTTCCTGCAATATTTCCTGCTGCACCTTCCTTTTGAAACTCTGCTTCCTTTCCCCCTTTTTTACCCCTTCTCCTAACTTTGCGCAGTATTAGGTGGAAGAAGGTTGCTGCAGAGGTAAATCCTGTAAGTGTCTAGGTAGGGTATTTTATCATCCCTTTTGGCTGCTTAAATACTGCAATGAAGCTGTATCAGAACTCGACATCAGGTCATGCATCTATTTATGTAAGTACGTTCAGAATTCATGTTTCCTCAGTATTAATCATTAGAACTCATCCCAGAATCTGAACCACAAAAGCAAATCCTCTCATCTGGACTTAAATAAAAAAGAGCCAATCTGTTTGTGCAAGTAACTTCTAATAGTTTTGCTTTTATAATTAAAGCCTATTGGAATACTTAACATATAAAGTTCAAAATAAATGAGACCCTACTGGTATTACCAAGATATATGGAGTATTTTAAACTGCTTCAACAAGCTTCAGAAATAATCTTCAATATCTCCAATGTTTAACCCTCTTCTGAATTTAACTACTCTACAAGAAAAGCCAGCAAATAAAATGGCTTTGAGTAAATGATACGTACCTAACTTGCCAAAATTAAAATCAAGGGTCTTCCTTTGTTATGAAGTTTTCCTATCAGATGGAGGAATTTGCATCTCTTCCAAATAATATTAAAGCTTTTAAATTATTCTACCCTGGGTATAAAGTAAAAAAGTCTTTCTAGTAAATAGGGCTGTTCATGTTTCAGTCAAGAACAGATGTCATGAATCCCTTCACAAAACACCAGTTTTGTAATTTTCTCAATACTTTCACTGCAAGATAACAATGTTTAGCTCCAAATTTAAAATTTAAACCAGTGACACTCATTTCTTGACAAGTATTACTATAAAAGTATTATTATAAAAGTGGCAATTCTCACATCTATACCAATATAATGGCATCAGCTTCAGTAATCAATCTTGTATTGCTGGGTTGATAAGCAGAGCTTGGCCAGTTCATTAGTTCTGCATCATTTGGAGTCCCCTACAGTTGTTTCAAACGTGAGTGACGTTGTCCTGTTAAAATCTCTGCATCTTTTGTCCAAGTCTTTTTCCACATTTATATTAAGAAAGCTGCGGAGGCAAAAGCTAGGGGAAGCAAAATCCCCGGGGATAATCCATCCTACTGATATCCATTAAGAAGCATTTTGCCATGCCTGAACATCTCATTGTCATCGCTGGAATCCTATCTGACCAACATGCTCAGGTGCACAGTGACCAGCCAGGTGCGAGGACATTGAATCAGTTTAATTAATGCATTAAGAGGCGGTCGAGGGAAACATCACAGGCGTACTGAGCTTCACCTCGGAGGATTCACCAAGAATCTTTCTACAGCTACCAATTCAGTGCAAAAGAATTGTCAGTAGATCAAAGCTCTCCTTGGGTAATATGTAAATGCAGTAATGACGCAGGGGCAAGGACTTTGCTCATAAGATGGAGAAAGGCAAAGCCGTTTATTGCGCAGTCAGAATTCCCTAAATCCCAGCACCCAACAGGATATCACATCATATAAACAGGAAAGATGTTCACCACAGTGTCCCCCCAATCACCTGGGGTATTGCACAGATTTTACCTATGATGGTAATAGGCAAACAATGCCCTATAAGGCCACAAACTGCAATGAACACTTCTCCTAGGCCCAGTCTGTCCATAAACACACAAGCCTCTCTCAGTCCATCCCCGGTGACCTGGATGCACTCCCAGGGTCACCTCCAGGCCCAGGATAGAGGCCCTCTCTCTGATCCTCAGGGCCCGTCTCTCCATCACCACCTGGTGCACTCCAACATTTAAACACCTAAACCCCAACATTAACCAGCTTCCCTGATCCCTCCAAATGTGCTGGATGCACTGCAAATCACAGCAGTGGCACAGGAAAGAGACACGAGTGGCAAGTGTTTTACAGTCTTGCATTTACTTTGACCAGATCTGTTGACATTCTTAGAAAATAAGTCAGTTCCTGATACATCACCTTTGATTTTATGCTCTGTCAAAGTTCTAGGTCTAAACTAATGCTCTGAGGGGAATATCCTCACTCAGTAGAACACTAAGCTGCCATTTAATGCTGCCGGGTCTGAATGACCAATCTCATATTGGAAACAAGATACGTAAATTGTAGCAGTCAATTTTACCTGCTGCTTTATGTGATAAGGCAACACTCTGCATAGTAATAGTGATTTCAGTTTTCTTATTACCTCCTGGGCAAGCTTTGCACGGTGTCAGATTTTTGCAACCATTTTCATTCCAGCTGTGCTGTCTTAGTCTGTACTTCACCACTGTACTGGTCCATGCTATTTATAATATAAAATATAAAACTTTATAAAAATGTTCATATTTACTTCAGTTTTGCAAGAACATTATAAACACAAAGGCTACCAAATACTGCAGGATGCAACTGTTTGTTAAACATTTTAACACCATTTATCAGCCTTTTGTAGTTATCACCCTTGACTCTTCAGAAAATCCTTTGTCCCTAGAAACCACAGTACCCAGCATCAACTTTAAAAAGCTTTATACTTTCTTATCTTCCCAAACAGTCAATACCAAGTACAGTGCTAGTGCCTGTGGTTCA
This sequence comes from Struthidea cinerea, assembly GCA_013397865.1. Lineage (NCBI taxonomy): Eukaryota > Metazoa > Chordata > Aves > Passeriformes > Corcoracidae > Struthidea > Struthidea cinerea. Next base: position 1,992,543 of record VZTI01000139.1, on the reverse strand, counting down.
GCCTTACAGGAGCTCCCCTGCAGAAAAACCTGCATTTCTAATTCAAGCTTCAGGCATAAGATATTTTTTTTGGCTCATCATTATTGACTGTAGGTTCAATCTGCTTAAGGGAATCATTTATCACCACACTCTGATTTCCAGGTGCGTAAGACAGATGAACTAATTATGTTGGTAACTTACAACAGTCTTGGCTGTTGCACTGGAGCTACACCAAAATGTGGTGAACCACAGTGTGAAAAAGCTGGCTTTACTCAGAAATACTCAATATGCTCTCTGCATCCCACTGTCCTTCACTTGGGCCAATTCATCTGACTTAAGCAGTTGTGTACATGTGCTGATGCAGCCTGCCTCACTGGTACCACAGCAGTTTATCCCTGCTAAGGCTCTGACACGGAAACTTCTGTATCAGGAATCCACAACGTATGTTTTCTCATCCTGTAATAAATGGAATGTGTTGTGATTCACAGTTACAATAAAAATGCTGGGAGAGGTGTTTAGCCTGATTCTTGCATCCCAGCTATATTCAGGGCAAAACTGAGAATACGCATTGAAGAAACACTTTGTCAGCTTCTCCCAGTAACAGCAGCTGGTAACAATCCTTTAGTTCTTTTCTTCTCTGAAAAGGAAGTGACACCTGGGGCATCATCATAACCAGCTGGTCATCATCTGGGATTTCCCTCACGTTGGCAGGAACTCTCAGCTCTGTATTTCAGATGGCTTTGTCACCCTCTGAACAGACGTATGCAAGCTAAGACAGAGCTAAGTTGCAGAAGGCAGAATAGATCTGTCATGTTTTGGATCCACAGCTTGCTCCTCCAAGTCTGAATGAGCACTTCAGTTGGTCTGGACACTACTCAGTTAATTCTCCCTTCCTCTTCTGCCTTTCACCTGCATCTCTCTCCCCTTCTCAGCACTACATTGCAAGAATAGTAAGGTTGCCAAGTTTAGCCTCAGAAACAACAAGAAAAAAAAAAAAACACCCCAAACAAACCAAAACCACAGACTCCAGCAGATTCTCAGGTGTGGAAAATTCAGTTCAGTTACATTTTGGCAAAGACCTTATCTTTAATTGCTCACAACAGGGAGTTTCAGCAGTAATAAGCAATTCAGTCAACCTCAGGAATGGTAAGTACAACATTAGTGCTGTGCATATGCACACATTCACATCTATTTTCATACTGTGCACAGATTTCCTGCACAATAGACTAATTTCAGTTTTCTCATACTTCGCAGCTTGGTTCTGATTGGTTAAGGAAAAGTGGCTAAAATACCAGTGTTGAATATTTATTTGCTAGCTTATTTCATTTCAGTGGTTAAGGGGAATAGCATACGGTTTCCTAGAAAATGTTCTCTTCAAATTGCTTCTCAATTGGTCTGATGTCATCCAGAGTATTTGTGTCCATAATGAATAACACATTAGGAAAGGGTATTTTTCACAGATAAAATAAGGAAGTAATTTTAACTCCATATCAGCACTGTTTCAGACTTTTCAGTATAATTTCAGAGTCAAGTTTTTATATTATTGGTTGTCTGGGATTGGGTTTTGGGAGGTTTTTTTGGTGTTATTACAGCATGAACAAGCCAAAAGAAAAATCTGTGTTGCAAGATGACAACACACTGAGCTCAGTTTAATCAGTCTAAAAGTTTGTGAAGTGAAAACTGTACACTCCTGGTGAGCTCCTCAGAACTGACTGTTGGGGATTCTAGTCATGGACTCTGTGCATGAAATCCTGTAACTCATAAAATCACTCTACTCATGCAAAGCATGGCTGTGCCTAGTTATTGCTGGAAACCCAGGACACATTTGGCCTCCCTGTTTCTGAAGCATGCTCTGAAAAGAGCTATTTTCCTTATGAAATAATTCATAAGCTGTTTTAAGTAGCCTTTCTGATAGGGGTTTTTCCTTTACAGGGAAACTGTTCATCACTGTTAGGTCTGACCTGAAACTGACACACTGTTCAGAATGAAAGAAGATTAAACCCCACATTTCTGAGATGATGCTTAGTATTTGAATTCCTTCTCCTTTTCGCATCTGCTTAGGGAGAGCTAGAGATTGCAAGGTGTGTGGGCTGGCCGTTTTTAAAGGCACTCCTCAGACTCGTAACGAGCAGTTGATTTACAAGTTCTTTGAATAAAGCCGTTTATCCAGACTGGCTCTGGATCAGCCAGAGACTTTCTGGGTTTCAATGAACAAATGAATTCTTTGCAGCCATCCCACTGACAATAGAGTCTCAGGTGCTTGGGCCCTGCATTCACGATGCAGAGCCTTGCAAATTGTTGTTTTCCTTCGGAGAAAAGCTCCTTCCTGGAAATTCAAACCACATAATACGATTATGTTCTAGACTTACCTCTGACTTTTATTTTGGACATCCCCAGACTGTCCATCAGAGGGGTGATAGGAAGCTCAGACTAAATGAATGAAGGAGGACAGAGGCTGTACCTCTTTATGATGGTCTCAGAGTCAGAAACTGCAATCTGTGGCTTTCCTACTCTAATATGATGGGAAAGCTACGCCTTAATTTTTTGACATCTTCATTTTTTTCTCATCTCTGTTATGAATACAGGTGTTTCTGAAGAATTCAGCCATTTTCCAGTCAGCTTTTCTGCAAATCATAAATAAACTGATACCTCATGAGTAAGTAGAAATAGCAGGTTTGAACAGCTGAATGTATCCAGGAAAGGCATCCAATTAATCCAGCATTTGGACACACTGAAATCCTACCAACTGCAACTGAATGTGGTCACATTCACCATAGGGTATATGGTGAATAAATCAGGATTCCAAAATTGTTCACATACCAAGGGCAGTCAGGACCTTGTCCATTCTTTGTACAGTCACTTAGTTTAGTTATCAGGTGCTGTGTTTTGTAACTAGCATCCGGGGAAGTGCCCGTAAGGCAGAAGAAAAATTTAATACTTTCATCTGAAAACACTCAAACCATGTAAGCAAGCAGAAATATCTTAGGGAATAAATAGTGCAGAATAGACTACAGCACCAAGCATATGATACACAAGAAACCTTAATTTAGATGCTAATTAACCCAAATGTAAGAATTACAGGGTTAATTAAGCAACATATCCCTCCCACAATTTTATCTGCTGCAGACACAGGTGAGAGGAGAAGGATCTTACCATTTGATTAAATTAGCCACAAGCCACAGTGGGAAGTTATGATAAACATTTTTTGGAAAGCATTTAATTATGGGCCCTAAGTAGGATGGATTCTGCATTTAGATTACATCCATTTTTATTATTGGGCATGAAATATCAAATGATCAAGAAAACAGCCACTTCAACAGCTATGTAATAAATGCTTCTCCTGCAGCACAGTTGTTAAACCAAAACATATATTTCTAATCAATTTAGTTGTAACCAGCATGCAGAAAACTCATTAAGTTTAAATTAAATCCTTATTTCAAGCACAGTGTGACCACTCTTGGTACAGTGGCTTGTTGCACAGCAATTTTCTTTTCGAGCTCTGTTCTGACTTTTCCTTCTCTGTGACACCACCCCAGCTACCTGTAAAGCAAAATTCTCTGCTTAGACTCAGGCAGCTCATTTGTTTGGTAATGGTAAGGGAAGCCTTCATGCAGATAAGATTCTCAGCTAGACTAAGTTTATTCTTTGGGAACTGGGAGAATTCCATGACATTTATAACAATCTTCCTTATTTGAGTATTGGTTCTGCAAGATCCATCAACAGCTGCTTTAACTTATGACATCTAAAGACACTCCTTCCCTAATAAGCCAGCTTGCAAGCAGAAGACTTGTTGAGAGGAGACCTCAGGCTGAAAATATTTTTTAAAAATAAAATCTAGAAACTAAGTTATTTTCTTCAGCTATTTCGTTCCAAAAATTCAGCAAAAAAGAACCCTGGCAGAGAACTCAAAACACAACTCATGGCTCACAAATAGAACTATTTTATCAGCACTGCAACTCCCATGAGGAAAAACGTCCTATTAAGAATATTGAGAATGATGCACAGGATTTTCAGATTAGCTGTGCTTTAATATTTAAGTGGTAAATGCTGAATTTGGTCTACTAATACTTTCCCAAATGGCAGAGGCCTAGACTCAGGATGCATTGGGGATTTTACAGAAAGCCAAAGAATATACCTGATCTATTAGGTTCAAGGAAAATTTGTAAGTTGCAAGCCAACCCAAGGATTCCAGGGCAAAAGTTATCCTGGTGTGTGGGCCCAAGTCCTGCTTTAAAAAAGCTTTGTGGAGACAATGGCTAGTTTTCCAAAGACCATCCTGAAAAATAGGATGAAGTAGCATTTGTTCTCTGTGGGTTCCACATACAAATATTTAACAGGGTATTTTTGACCATGCCACCGTACTGTACAAAAGCAGCCAAGACAAGAAAAAAAAAAATTTTTAAGTTTTATTTTCTGAATCTGCTATACATTTTTCTAAGCTGTTTTTTAACCAGCCAGTTATCTTCATAAATTTAAGCTGGAAAATTTATTAGCGTAACACTAGGAATTCTAATTTAGTTTCTTGTGCTTTCTGAAAATACCGTGTTCTGCAGAAAGGACTTAAAAATATTTTCATTGCTGTCTCATGGAACGGTTGCTTCAATAGGTTGCCCTGAGTTTAAATCCAAGATCATTGCTGTTTCTAGAGAACAGTCTTATTTGAGAGAGTTTATATTGCAGCTATTGGTTCCCAAAGTAACTCAGATTAATATCTTTACAACTTAATGCTCAAACTACCACAAACTGTCATACCTAAACTCACTCCAGACGAGTTAATGACAGAAAAATACTGAATTGAAAACCCTTATCCATTTGATGAAAGAGCAGGGTAGAGAGATGTCTTACATCAGGGGCCAAAGGAGAGTCAGGACACAGCACACTAAACTTCTCATTGTGTTGTTCTGTCAACAACTCTGAGTTCGTAAACATTTTTCTGCCCATTTTATAGGGTTCAGTCACTTCTCAGAGCTCTCCCACAAGCCAGTCATTTTAATGTTAACCAAATATTGAACTTGCTGCAAGTCAATAAAAACATTTATTGACTAAAATAGTCAGTCTGTAAACAGGCACAGTTAGAGGACTTCTGTTCTAAAAGAGTGACAAAGTGGAAAGAGGAAATTGGCAGATTGGAAAAAATGAGTAATTCTGTGACATTACACTTAGTAGAATGCACACTATTAAGCATAGTACTTTTACTTACTGGAATAAATCTTATCTAGTATCAAAATAAGATACAGAAAAATGCGTGTTTACAAAGGCACACAAGGCTGACGCTGCAAAGCTTAGCAAGAAGTGGTTCTTGGGTCTTACTGGCATCTTCACGTTGGTTCACCTAAACCTTTGATATCATCCATGTTACGTAACAAGGTGACTCAGGTGCAAACCCCGTGAATCTGTCAGCAGCAGGATTCTGCATCTCTTGATGTTTCACCTCTAAACATGAAATGTGAGAAACCAATGAATGGTCCTACCTCTGTTTAACACATAAGAAAGAATGGTGTAGAAAAATCCCATAGTCGCTAAGGTCATTCAAGGGTTGTCTACCAATACCTATTTATGTTCCATCAATCGCTTGCACTTTTTTTTCAGAATACTTTTTCCATTTCTGATTTTAAGACTATAAGGCTATATCTGATGGTTTCAAGGACCCACAGATATTTCAGTGTGGCTACAAAAAATGTAGAGAAGCATTGATTGTTCAAGTTTTGTGCTCATTTCAAAACATCATTTTACTTATATACATATATATAGATATTTAACTATTTGCGTTTGCTTTATCTAGTAATTTCAGATTTCTTTCCTTCCCAAAGCCACAGGTATTCATGCAAAATAATTTAAAGAAATATTTGCCAAATTTATAATGGGTATGAACCATTTGTAATAAAGGGGTGACATAAATTGGTATTTGGAGTACTAGACAGCATGAACCCTGCTATGGAGCAAGCAGAAGTCAATTGAGAATTAAAATCTTTTTAGGAGCAGCTTAATTCACTTGTGATAGCTGCATAACAGTTATCAAATCTCTGTTTGCAACGTGGATTTCCATACCTGCTGAGAAGTTGTACAGATTCCATGTGCCAGCACTAGAATCAATACAACATTCTGTAATCCATTGACAGTGAACGACTTCCTCTCCTTGCAAACATAATTCATCAGGATTCTGACAGCTTCCAGACATACAATGGATCCCATTAAAACAGGGATTCATGTTTTTCTTTGTCAGAGTACTCCAGACTTATTCAATGTGGCAAACCCTCAATAATTACTCTTGCAGCCCGAGAATGTCTTAGTCTAACCCATGAGACTGGCTGCTCTTCATGGAAGTGTTATTAATCATGATGAACCCTTTGTTTATCCACATAAATGGTCCACGTTCTTCTACAGAATATTCAGTATGAATGTAATATTCTCAATTCTATAAATGCTCCATCCTGTCTGTAGCTTTTTTTAAATAATCAAACCAAATAGCTGCCAAGTCCAAGAGCAAACAGTGCTTGTTTGGGTCAGGAGCCACTGGGTGAATGGCAGAGCTGTGTTAGCAAGATGAGAATGGCCTCATTATGATCTTAAAAGACCATAAATCACGCATATTAAGTAAAAAAAAAAAGAAAAAACCCAAAAGATTTCTTCATCTGATAAGCTTGTGTTTTCAATGTTCCTTACGGAGTCAATGAAGTTTAATGTCAGAAGGATAACTACATACAATAACTAAAGAAGAGCTACAGCTTTATATTTCTGGATATAAGCTTAATAATTAATCCTAAAAAACAATTTTATCAGTCGTACACACGATTAAAATAGCTCCAGCTTTATAATACTGATGAGATAATTAAAGTAATTAGAAATTACACCTACTTGAACAGTCAGTTGGTAAAAGCAGCTTTAATCAAAATCAAAACCTTTTCTTCCCTGAAGGAAGAATTTTTTCCATATTACAGATTTTTGGTAGCCTCTTGTTCATTTTCTTCAGACAGTGATTAGAATAAGCCTTGTCAGTGGTTGGAAAGAACACGTTAGGAATGATTTTACATAGAAAAAAAAATCAATATCCCATTCCTGGCATTCAGAACTCCTTTCAGCTGACTTTTTGTTCCCCAAACATGCTTTCCCTGGTTTCTCAGAAAAGCTCTCTTTATGGAAACATGTATCTTAAACAAAACATTTGCTTGTACATTTAGAATAAAGGAATGGCTTCTATAATACAGAACACTGCAAGTCAGTTTGACAGAATTTGTGTGCTCTGATGCTGGCAAAGGCTTAGTTAATAGTGTTGCAAATGAACCTACTGAACACTCCTTTCTTGAGCATCATCTTCTTTTCTCGCCAACAGAACAAAGGCATGCGAGGAATAGAAGACAACCTGAAAATTCTGTTCTCTGAAAAATTCCAGGAGCACAGCAGCTAAGGTGGATTGGATGCAAGAGCAGACCAGTTTTTAATGCAGTTCTCAGAGTAAAGGCAGTTAATATTTCGTGTTCTGCTCTGCAGTTCAAAATAACTCCATTCCCCTATTTGTCACTTTTACCATTCTTTAAGATGTCAGCTTCTTGCATATTTTTTAAAATTTATTTTTAATTTTTAATTTTGGACAAGAAAAAGAGTTTGCTCATTCTTATACGATACTTGCAAATAAAGATGCCAGTCAAGTTACATCTTATTTATTCTGAGTACAAACACCCTTGCCCAATATTTAATGAGAACTTAAGAAATACATTTAAAAGGGGTTTTATAAGTATTCACTTTGGGAGCACTGAACCTAGCTCTACCACACCCCAACCTCTAAACTATCTCTGTTAAAAGGCTTTAAATTTGGCCAAGATTTCTGCAAGCCAAAGCCCAGAGAAGGCAGCATCCACCCACAAATCTACTTCAGCATCAGTTTGACCTTTCTTGCGCAGATTTGACTGTGAAGCTGATTTGATTTTGACAGGAGTTCAAGCCAAATTTGCCTTGATTATGGGTAACTGTCAACTACCAACAATTTTCTTTGCCCTTAGGACCAGTTTTTCCAGAGCAGAATGCTATACTAAAATCTCCTCCCATGGACCTATTATGGAAAATCACTATTAAGGCCATGCTATTTCTAAGTGTTTTTCCTTGAACTTCCCCATGTAAATGGTTAAAACAAGCTCTTACACGTCTTTTCAAGCATGTAAGATTCCTACTATGAAAAGTTAAACAAGAGGTGTGTTTTACATTATATAGGGCTTATATAGGAGGATGAAACACTCACTGAGGTTATACACCAATGGAACTGCAGTCTGAACACAAGTGATTCAGGAGTTCAGACCCCATTAGAGATAAAGAATCAGGCTCCTATTCCTAATAGTTGCTGTCTGACTTTAAAATAATCATACCATATGTTAGTACAGTAAAAGACATGTTCTTTAATTGAGACAACTGTTTTAGAAACAGATGAAAGGCAGCTAAGTATAGATTCACCAAACCCAGTTTTAGCCTTTTTAAAAAGTGCTAGAGAATTCTTTTTGAAAAGTACCTTAACAAAGCAAAGCATTTACTTAAGACTAGCTGGCTCTCTCTGATCTGAGAGATTGTATTTTTGAATGTAAATTTTGCATAAGAAATTCAATGGAAAGATCACTGAAGCTGTGACAACCAGGAACAGTTTGTATTTGAGTGGGAAAAGCTACAGACAGGAAGAAAGACTCAATTGACTTGGACTGTACTACCAGAAGGATTTAAAAAGTAGTCCCACAATTTTTGGGAATCAACTGGAAAAGGAATTAGAGGAATGGAAGTCCTTTAATCTGCAGAGGGTTTGGTTACAATATATTGATGAGATCCTGATAGCCACCAAAACTAAGGAACAGTGCTGAGACCTGACTGTTGAATTGTTAAACTTTTCAGGATTAAATGGTTACAGGGTACCGAGGAAGAACGCCCAAGTGATGAAGAAGACTGTGGCCTTTTTGGGTTTTGAAATTTTCTGAGGTCAGATGAAACTAAGCACAGAAAGAAAAAAAGCTGTCTGCCAAATCCCAGAGCAACAAACTGTAAGAGAATTGTGTGCTTTTCTTGGAATGGTCAGGTGGTGGATCGGTAATTATGGATTACCAGTCCGACCTTCGTGTGGACTTTTAAAAACCGCCTATAAATATTTTATTAAATGGATTGATCATACTCAGGCTGCATTCAAACAACTTAAGAAAGCACTAATGAGGGCTCCAGCTTTAGACATGCCAGATTGCATGAGATCTTTTGAATTATTCACTTACGAGCGACAAAACATTACCTTGGGAGTTCCAGCAGAATTCCCAGGGGAACAGAGACGAGCTGGTGCACACCTTTCTGAGCAGCTCGACGATGCGAGCCAAGGGTGGCTGAGCTGTTTGTGAGCAGTCACAGCCATGGTGCTGTTGACTCAGAAAGCTCCTGAATTGACTCCAGGACAACGCGTGACAGTCTGCGTACTGCATGTGGTACAGACAGGTTTGGGACAAAAGGGGCCACTGGCTGTCCCCCAGCCCAGTGCTTAAATGCCAAGTGGTCCCAATGGAACAGGATGACATTACCCTCAGAACCACCTCTATTGCTGCTCCTGCTATGTTTCTCTTGGCCACCAAAGTAGGAAGTACTCCAGAACGTGATTGTCTACAAATGATCAAAGAAGTTTATTCCAGCTACCTGGATTTGAAGGGCAGCCTGGTAGAGAACCCAGACTGGGGACTATATGCAGACAGAAGTAGCTTTGTTTGCAGTGGAAAACACGTGTCAGGATATGTGGTAACTACCCAGAGTGAGGTAATTGAATCTAAGGCTCTGATGTCAGAGGTTTCAGCGCAGAAGCCCAAACTGGTTGCTGTCACCCAGGCATTGGAACTGAGTGAAAGGAAGAAAGTAAACATCTGGACAGGTTCTAAATCTGCTTTTGGCATAGTGTGCATTCCATGGGGCAATTTGGAAGGAGGGAGGTTTGTTATCAGCAGATGCTGCGTCGATCAAACGTGGGACACAAATATGACATTTATTGGAAGCAGTACAAAAACCAGCTGAAGTTGCAATTATGCACTGTAGAGCACACCAGACAAAATAGGGCCAAAATGAGAAAATTACTTAGCTGACAGGGAGGCTAAAGAGGCTGAAGAAAAAGACATCCACGTTTTGGTTCCACAGTGAGAGATTAGCCTACCAGATATTAAGCCAGAATATAGTGCAAAAGATCGTCAATTAATTGAAGCATTAGAAGCTAGATTTCACCCCTGTGGATGGGCAAGTAATAGTTCCTGAAGCAATTATGAGAGAAATAGTAGACAGAGAACACCAGTCTACACTCTGGAATGCAGAAAAATTGTTAAAACACTTAAGAAAGGCAGTAATTAGCTCCAAGATCACTGAGGCTGTATATTTAAAGACTAAAAATTATGGCACGTGTAAAAGAAATAACCCAAATACTGGAAATAAAGTGGTAATAGGGGCTATTAAATCTGGTAGCTCCCTGGAATATTACCAACAAATTGACTTTACAGAACTTCTACATGAAGACAGCAATAAATATATTTTAGCCTGGCTGATCTTGGTATCACTGGGGGCTACGTGGCTGCTGTGCCTGAAGGGCCCATGTCCTCCTGCTGGCCACAGCTGTGAGGCTGAAAACTCTCAACATCACACTTGTGGTGGTGTGGCAGAGAGGCTCAAGTGGAAGAGGAGCATCAGCTGTCTCGAGGCTCTTGCCAAGTCATCCCTGTGGGAGAGGGCAAGGCCGAGGTGTGGAGTGCCCTTTCTCTGTGTTTGAAGCGAGTCCTCCTGGAGTCAGTGCTGTGGTTTGGCTCGTCCCAGGGCACATTGCAGTGTTCAGCCTGGGTGATGGGAGAGGGCTAAACAGGTGATATTTACTGTACCCTGAACATCCTTGCTAGAGGCAGGATAACAAGGAGCTGTGGCTGGAGCTCTGTATTGTTTGGTGCTTTCCAAATGCTGTGCTCGATGCTTTTCTGTTGGAGTGCACTAGGTAGTGGTAGAGAGATTGGCCCTGAGGATCAGAGAGAGGGCCTCTGTCCTGGGCCCGGAGGTGACCCTGGGAGTGCATCCAGGTCACCGGGGATGGACTGAGAGAGGATTGTGTGTTTATGGACAGACTGGGCCTAGGAGAAGTGTTAATTGTAGTTTGTGGCCTTATAGGGCATTGTTTGCCTGTTACCATCATAGGTGAAATCTGTGCAGTGCCCCAGGTGATTGGGGGACACTGTGGTGAACATCTTTCCTGTTTATAGGATGTGATATCCTGTTGGGTGCTGGTATGTAGGGAATTCTGACTGCGCAATAAAGGTCTTTGCCTTTCTCCATCTTATGAGCAAAGTCCTTGCCCATGAGTCATTACTGCACTTTTCAGCTTTTCCACTATTGTGAAGCAGTAAAGTGTTTTACAGCAAGCAATGTGTGACACTTAATGTCAAAGTGACTTCTTCCCAGGTGGAGAAAGGAAGTTGCAACGATGAAGAGCTGCCGTTGTTTTGACTTATTTGCAGGTTCGAGCATTCAAGTCGCACTTGGACCAGAGCTCCTAAGCTTGTCTTGCTCAGATCATGAAGAATAGCAGAAGACACTGTTGCAGCTGTGTGACCAAAAGGGTGTGGTACTTGCAGTGTATTCCAGTCAATGCCCTCTGGAAAGGGAAGAACTAAAACCTTAAATGAGCAATTACAGATAAACCAGGTAGCAAGGATGTTTTTGTTTAGCACTAATCTAAACTCCTTGAGGGCTAAAGGTAAGCTGGACAGTCTTTTGAAGTGCCTTTATTAATCGTGGGATAAATGCACTAAACCACAGTTGCCACTGTATGATTTGAAAGTATTCCAGTAAGTCACACAAATAAGATACTTGTATATTTACACTTAATGTTGTGGGGGTTGTTTTGCTGCTTTTTTTTTTTTTTTTTTGGTACCCAGATGGATTCTATAAAGCATGTCTATTATTCTGCTGGTGTGGTGACTAGTTAGGAAGCCGGTCTTCATGTTTTATTCCTGGTCTTGCAAACTGCTGAGCATGCTAAATCTAATAAAGCGTGCACAGAGCTCACTGATTTACCCATCTGGCCACGGTTTTGTGTGCATTTGTAGAGTGTGCTAAACTGAAATTGCAATACTGGGTAATCCACATGGGAACACAGCTCTTAGAAAATCAGTAGGAAACGTTGACCACTGCTACTCATCATTCTTGAAGGAGGTACTGAACATTTTCAATTACATCAGTTGAGTGATTTTAATATCAACATCGAGGGTATTAATATCAAATGATGTAGTTCTGCCACTGTGAGCAATATGATCATTTAAGTTAATCAGGGAGATCTTTACTCCTTCTGCACCGAAGAGCATCGTAATCATATCCAGAGCTATGCATCTTTTGTATGTTCTTGTTCATGGGTATTCTGCCTGGAAAACTAATGGATATTTGTTTCTGCAGTGCAACTTGCATTTTTCTGGCAAATTCTAATTTTCATAATGCAGAAATATAAAGATAATAGGGTGTGCTTGGTAATGAAAGCAACTGTATTCAGAATACAAAAATTATGATGTAAACCTGAGATTAGAAAGAAATGGGTTGCAGGCGAGGGTGGAGGGAAAGGTCTCCCTTATCTATGAGTGCATTACATTTTCGAATGCCTGTGATTAGGACGGTAGGAAAGCTCAGTCCAAAGCAAGTTTGAGAAGCTCAAAGGTTTATATGATGGCTGTGAGCTATGCTTGGGTTTTACTGAATTACTGAAAGACTACAGAATGGGCAAATGATTGGTAAATGTGTCAGAAAGGTGTGGGGGGCCTAGCAAGGAAGAGGTTTTCTACTTTTATTATAATGTATTCATGCAATTTTAGAAACTCAATTCCTCTGCTCATAAATGTGCAGTAGTATAGTCTCAATATATTACAGAGAGTGATTAGCTTACATCCCTTTGAAAAGCATGGTTTGTGTTGATTTGGAAGTCCTACACATGTAAAAAATCCTTCAATGGTTATCAGGTGACAGCTATTATTTGGTGCTGTTTCAAGTAGAACAACTATTTCTAGAATTTTGAGTTGTTCTGATTATGTTATGTCTGTGACTGTCTGTGTTACACCATACCCTGTGGGCAGTGGTTAAAACATTGACTTTAGCACTATCTACAAACACACAAGACTTACAAATGCAGCTTTTTGTAGTTATTTTTTTTCCAGATTATGAAGAATAATTTCAGTTTAACATTTCACAAGCGGAAGAAGTGCTTAACAGTCCTTTGTTGTATGCCTTTGGTATGAGTGAAGGAATTCAGTAAAGCATGAAGGAATTTCCCTTTTTTATTGTCACTTTATTAGCTGATTTGCTCAAACGTGAGGATTAATGGCAATTCAGCTGCACGGTGTTAATGGCCTAATCATTAATTTGCATGGGAGTTACTCTAATAATGATTAGAGAGAGCTCATTTGTTATTAATGTGGGGGCAGTGAGCATGGCTTTAAAATAATAACCCAATTAATCCAATTAACATGCATTAAGTGGAAATTTTGTAGTTTCCATAGCATGAGTGGCTGCTGCTGTAATTTGAAAATATGATTTCATGGCATCAGGTAACAATGTCTCACAGCTCCTGCCCAGCAGGCCTGGCCTCTGTGAAGGATTGCCTGTGAGGCTGCTACCAGAGTTGGAGTCTGGGCACGTGTTCATGAAATGAACTGAAACCCAGAAATGCTGCCCTTCATAAACCCCAAAGAGGTTTGCAGCCCTCCAAAGGCTTGTCTTGAGCACCTGTATTTGTGATCTAACTCCTGGTTTTGACAGCTCAGGTGTTAAGCGCTGTGTGTAGATGACCAATAACCTGAAACCGTGGTGTTTTAAAGAACAAGCCAATGAATATCAGGTGTCAGGTGTGCTAAGCTGATTGCAGGAAGTAGGAACCAGCACTGATTGGCCCTTGTGGCAGCTTTCTGCAGTGCTCATTAAGTCTCTTTTGAGACACACAGAAAAATATTTACAGAGGAAAGAATAATCTTCCTAAGTGTCAGACATATGAAGTCCTGACCAGGGCAGGAGGGGAGAGTGATTGGTGAGTCAGAAACTTTTCACCGATGGTTTGTGTAGATACCGATGCTTTCAGCTGATTGTTCAAGGAGGAAAGGTGTGATGAGCCTTTTGCATTACAGCAGGTAACAGACTGTTCGGAGTGGTCATGTAGCCCATAACCTAGCAGGAGACAGTCTTGTGTAGATCCAGACAAATCTAGAAGATGGTTGTTTCCAGCAGTCACTCCCCTGTGACCAGACGTGAGCTGAATTCCTTTGGTCAGGACACCCCTGGGTAAAAGAGGCCACAGCTGCACGTGCTTTGTGTCAGCTGGGAGGAGGAAGGTTACTCTGCTGGTGTGGTTTGATGTGCCTGGCAGTGGCAAGTGTCAAATTTGATGTGGTGGTACTAAGCCATAAGGGTCAACCAGCCTGCAATCCTCATCCTCTGTGTTGCACTGCTTTAGATTTCGTCTGAGGGATTAGGTGTAAGAGAAGCTTGCACACGTGCTCTTAGGTTAATGGGGTTTGTTAATGCCACCGTAATTTAGTTACAAGGTCCGTGAACAGCTTTCTCTGACTGTACAGGACTTGTAACAGGAAGGATGCTGGAAGTGAAGCAAAGTTTCCGTCTTGGAAGTCTGCACAAACACCCCATGGAGCTTGTTTGAAGCTGGTTGAAGGACTGCAGTGCGTGTATATTTAAAAAATAAAACTTGCAGAAAAGCAGCTTGAAAAATGGCAGTGAGAAGGATGAAAAATTCTAGATAAGTGACTTCTTACCCAATCTAGAAATTACATTTGCTAACAGAATTTAATTGTGTTAGTGGGCCTGGCTTAAAGGCTGGCTGGCAGTGTTCTGAAGGTAGTATTTCAAATTTGTAAAGCCTTCTCAACACACTTGGTGCTGAAAAGGACGTTGAACTGTGCAGTGTTTTACCAAATCCTACATTGCACCAAGGCAAGTGGATTTGTTGCTGAAGAAAGAGGAAATATTGACATAAACTGAACAATAGAGTCAAGGACAGAGGTGGTTCCCAGGTGGAATGGAATATTTCTAGATATTTGTGTCAAACCACTTGGGTAGTGAAAGGAATTAAACAATTGTAACTGTTTCATGTCCCTCATTCAAGAGGTAAGTGGTGATGTTCAAGTATCTTGTTGTTGACCTAGGAACAGTGTGACTTTTTTACCTCTTTCCTTCTGTCTTTTAGAACAGAATAGAGGAGACTTTTCTGCATGGACTACTGTCTCGCTTCTGGAGAAAAGCTCTTGAGATAAGAGGCTCATCTGCATCAATCCCATGTGTTTTCTATTAGGCTGAGTAGAGATACCATATCCTGCTCAGCTGAAAAAGATAAAAGCACTATTCCTCCTGTTACGTTTATCATACCTCTATCATGCTCCGTGGATGAAGCAGTGAAAATACTCTTGGTTCCTAGCTTATTAATATTTGCAGCAGCAGAAGCAAGTCCATCTTGGAACTGTGTAGCATTCCTGGAGGATTTTTAGGTGAAATTGTTGTGAAGGTAAGTACATTCTTTTCTGTAGTAATCACCCATGTCTCCTCCTCAAATAATCTCTCATCTAACTGCAGCTAGATCCTGAAGTACTTGCTAAAGATTAGGGGGAAAAATGAGAAATAATTGTTTGATGCAGGCCTTTCTATTGTTCCGTGAGCCTTTGAAAATTGTGTGTAGTGTCCAAGTCAGAGCCAAGGTGACTTTGCAAGCAGCCATCTGTACCCACCTCTTACAGAAATCCACAGCCTTAAGGTAAGGCTCTGCTGTATTTGTGCTGATCTCTTAGGGAGGTTGTTTGTGAACCTCAGTTTTCACTGCTAGATTTAATGTAGGAACTAGAAAGCTTCCAGCAATATCGATTTATGGATGTTAACTGGTGATTTTGGTGATTTAGACCAAGCTATACTGGACCACAGTAAAAGATGAGTTTCTTTAATCTGCTTGTCAGGACTGAATGTGCAGAGATGGTATTTAGGCAGTCATGGAAGAGGAAAAATAGTAAGACTTTGATTTTCACAACCTTTTATGACAATACATTTTTAGTGAAGTTATAAATAGTATCAAAAAGCACTTCCTGAATTTTTAAGCCTTCTGTGATAATAGATAAAATACATACAGTAAAATTAGAAAAAACTGTTTGTGCCTCGTCAACCATCTGTTGATGGTGTAAAATTCTCATATCCTTTTCTCTCTAGATGATATGTTTCTAGTCTATAATCTAGCCTCATGCAGGAATTGATACATATCTTTCATTCTTGTTGCCTTTCCTGTGCCGGCTTAGTTCCGTTACACTCATTTTGAAATAAGGAGAACTGGAAAGCCTCAAGATAAGATTTGCTCCGTGAATTTATACAGAAAATAGAACACTCTATTCTTAGTTGCTCTTTATTCCTCCCAGCATTTTTCAGATCAATTCCGAATACTTTGAATAATGCATGTTCCAACACAGGTCTGTCTGGGACCACACTAGTGAACTTCTTTTATCATGAAAAGATACTTTCCTTCCTACTTTGTTGTTTATCTTTTAGTGGGTTATTAATGCTTGAAGGCTGCTGCCTTTTATTTGTAACAGCCATACGTCTTTAAGAGCCTTTGAGATATCTTGACACAACTCTTTGAAAAGTTGAGTTTGCTTTCACCCTTGTCCACAGCTGTACTACTCCCTCAGAAATTCCCAATAAACTTTGTTTTCTTCCTTTGGCAGATATATGCCTGGTTTTTTTTCACAGTTGTTTTAGGCAAGGTATCTGATATAATGCAGAATTACTACATAAAGGTTTATGGTGTTGTGTCATCGTTTGGCGTAGGTGATAGGGTGGGCAGTGTTACCTTTAGAACTACGTATCTGGTAAAAACCTGTACAAAAACAATCAGAACACAACTGATCCTCTTTCCTTTCGCCCCTTATCACCATGATTTCCAGCTTTGGTTCTGCTAGCCCCTTTACTTGGGACACCTTGCTAGTCATATCATGTGCTTTTTCGTTCCATCTGTGAGGCAGCCGAGCCATTCAAGGAAGGTATTTTTTTTTTGTGGACTCCTCTATAGTTACCCAAGTTCTTGTCATCTGCAAGCTGCCTTGCTGTAATGCTCCTGGGGTAGCGCCTAAAGAGCTTTTGAGGAATGCTGTAATGCTAAAGAAACACTTGCTTTCATAGTGTTGTGCTCTATGCAAACTGAATAAATAACCAGATTAATTCAAGGGCCTTGGAGAAAGTCTTGTCCTGGCTGCTGTTACCAGGATGTGAAGCTGTAGGTGGTGGTTACATGTAACCTTAATAAAAATCACTGCCCTTATTGAGTGACATACTCAATTCGTCAGACCAACAGAATCCCAAGACCTGAAAATTATCACTCTTAGGAGCAGTACCTGGTTGTGTACCTAATCCTTTATAGCTTGTCGTTTAAAGCAGGCTGTTGAAGAATGGATCTGACCCCCAACAGCATCAGGCTTCAGTTGGAAGTTTAAATCCAATCTAAATGTCTGGCTGGTAAGACAACTGGATGCAGAAAGCAAGGTATTTGAGACTTGTTTTCAAATGGTTGTGACTCAGATCTATTGCTCTGTGGATTTTTATCCCTTAGTTCATCACTTCCTGGTGGTACTGGCCTAGTAGCATATATAGTTCCTTATCAGACTTGCCACACGCCCATGTCTTTGTATTTTTGGCGTAATGTGCCATTTCCCTGGAGACTCCAAAAGTCAAAGAGACCTTTGCTTGTCTGCTTTGGGTTGGATAAGTCTTGTTTTCTGGTCAGATTCTTACTAGCGTTCATCTTAATTTCCAAACCACCTTCAGATCCTAAGTCTGATCATTCTTCCCTAAGAGACAGCGGCCAGAGGACTGAGCTCGCCTGCTTGCTATATTTCTTGAATTTTCTGTCAGGTAACTGGCCAGAGCTCTGGTGTCTTCCCTTACTCATCTCATGAGGACATATCACACTGTGGCATCACCTTGTCACATACATTTCATCAAATGTAGAACAGCTGGATGTCAACCTTTAAGGTCTTTTGGAGTCTCAGCAAATAGTCAAATCTGCCCAGGAAATACATTATTATTTCAAAGAGAGGCCTTTAACTGGAAGTAAGTTATATTCTACCTTCTGGTTAAGGAGGTTTTCTTGTTTTGCAGTGAATATTGATGTTGGCAGATGTTTATCTGTAGGAGACTTGATGAAACATCTTTTCAGAAGAAAAAGTGATTTGCTTACATGCAAGACCAGCATGTTCCTTTGCCCTTGGAGGCAAATAAGGAGCCAGTCTCTTTGATACAGAGCTATTTTTGTCTTCCTCTGAACACTGCTTACCATGCATTATGCATGGTTTTTTTAAAAAATGCTGTCAGCAGATACAGCCAGCCATTAACCTCAAGTACATCCTATTTAAAGATAGCACCTGTAACCAGTTCATTCAATTGTGTGGGACAGAGGCCTTAGGTCACTTGCTGATGATGGCAGAGACCCGATCCTGAAGTGGCATGTCAGCATTTTGCATCCTGTCCTGTTTGGGAGTTTACAGCTCCATATATCTGGAATCTGCTTTGGTCATGTGGTGGTTTAAAATCAGCTGGGAATTTAAAGAAAGAGCTGCCCTTTATCCCCACCCCCTCTGGTGAGAGAGGGACAAAGGCAGAGACTTTGGGTATCTCTATGGGTAGAGAAAACAATTCAATGAAAGCAAACAGNTGGTTTAAAATCAGCTGGGAATTTAAAGAAAGAGCTGCCCTTTATCCCCACCCCCTCTGGTGAGAGAGGGACAAAGGCAGAGACTATTGTTATCTCTATGGGTAGAGATAACAATTCAATGAAAGCAAACAGCAAAGGCACGAGAAACAAACAATAACAGCAACAATATTAATAATGAAAGCATAGAAAAGACAGGGTGATTTACACACAAGAAGGCGCTCAGCACCCCAACCCCGTTCCAAATGGCTTATGAGACAAAGACAAGGAGGTGGATGTTCCTGCAGCCTGGCAGTGACACGTGGTTATTCCCGGGGCAAAGAGGAGATGGTGGATGTTCCCACAGCTGGCACTCCCCTTCCCTGAGCCAATGAAGAGCAGTGATGGACAAACTCCCTCGAGGGATGGGAAGGGATGGGCAGCGGTGTGAGAGGGGCAGAGTCCATGGCTGTGGCCAAAGAAAAACAGGAATGAAATGGCACCACTTCTGGTGTGCGTTCAATTTTTTCCTTCCCCGAAGCCAAGCCTCCTGCCCTGATGTGGATGGCATGGAATAGTGACCCAGCCACGCTCACATGCCTCTAGGCTTCTACCCCTTGGCAACTGCGATGAAACCAGGACAGTCAGGATCTTCCTGTTCTCAGTGCTGCAGTGAGTGTTTTCAATTTTGCCTTTTTCAGTAACAAGGACAGGAAGAGGGGACTTGTGCATAAAGCAGTAGGTCAGGTGGTGGTGGTGGGAATAGATTCGCACTCCTCAGGCAGAGTGCCCTAGGCAGAGAGGTCACAGTGCTCCTGACTAATGTAGCAGATTTGCCACTGGACAATGGAAGCACTCTCACAGCATAATCATCTCTGCAGGCCAGCCAAGATCTACACTGAGGCCTTCTGTCCTGCTGTGTGAGGCTAATAGGCTGATGTAACTGGTTTAACAGTTTTTTAAGGTAGAAAAGCTTAGGTCACTTTTATTTAGAAAGATTTGCTTAGAGGCTGACATCCACATTACTGCCTCACTCTGAGAGAGGATGGTGGTACAGACAGGAAGGTGAGAGCAGTGAGGGAACGTCAACTGCCTGAGCATTTGTTGCCTAGGTTTTGAAAATACTGTTCCAATTAGGGCCATCTATTCAAATTTGCTCCTCAGGATTTTGTTTTGCCTTAACTACATTCCTGGTGTAGACTGACAAGACGTTTAGCGATCCTGGCAGAATCGTGGTTGACTGATGTAAACATTTCCTGCCAGCATATGTTGAATAGCTTACATTTGTCAGAGTCAATCCATCCTGGTCTCTTCCTGTCTGGATCAGTACCAAAGCAGAGTCTGTACTTGCAGGAGTGAGCAGCTAGTCAGTCTGTGAGAACTCTATTATTCACTGTATCTCCTAAACTATATTTGCTGCTGCTTTGTTGAAAGTGTGCTCTTGTAAATTTAGAGGAGAAATCTGCCTCCTGTTAAAGTTTAGAACTGTTTAGTAAAATTCTTGGATTTTAGAGTTTCACTTGATGCGCCAAGTGGCAAATGAGCAGGGTCTGCAGCTTGCTTGTTTGGTGTCCCTCCACTTTGTACCAGCTGGGAGCTTAACCAAATGATTAACAGACATCTGTGCAGAAATATTTCACTCTAAACTGCTTGCATAAAAACTTCAGAGGGATGAAGCAATTTTGTCTTTACAGATATTGCACCTATGCATGAGAAATATGAACAGACATTTAATGTTTTGGTAAATTCATTGCACTGGATTTTTAGCAAGTTGGACCTGAAAGTCCTACCAACCCAGACTAGACTGTGACCATGTAAAGCTGTCTAGAGCTTGTTTTTGGGGAAACTCATTCTGAAGTGGCTCATAGTTCATTTCTAAGATAGCATGCTTTGAGTCTTCCCTGTGTGAAGTGGATGCTATTTTATTTGCACTCAACGGTTGCCTTTACTTCCAGCATTAACTTGAACTAAATCCATGCATGTTGTGGGCTGTCAAAATCCTGGCATCCAGACTGAGGAAACAGCTGGTAGCTGTTTCTGATGCTCTTGTGGAATCACTGTTACACAAGTGGATTTATAGGAATAGGGAATATTTTGTCACTGTTTAGCAGCTGCTACATACTTCTACCAACCAGGTTGGATGCTGTAGTATCTGCTTACGTGAGGTAGTAAAAAATTGCATTTCCTTGGGAAATCGTATTCCAAATACTAATGCTCTAGTTAGCGTTCTGCCTCCCCCTTGATTTGCTGAAGCTGTAACTGGAAGATTTAAAACTGCCTTCCGATGCACTGAAAGTTTCTTTTTCCCAATAACAGACACATGTGCAGGTAGGCTTTTCTGGCTCCAGCATGTCTGATTCATCTTGTCGTTTGCAGAAACATGGTACTCAGGCATACAGACCACTTTACTCCTTGCTTTCTCCCAGTTCTGCCATCAAAGGAATTGAAGCTGCACTGTCATCGAGCCTACTAAAGGCAGACTTCTCTGCTGCTGTTTGTTGAAATTCCCTTGTGCTTCACAAATTGGCACTGGTTGTGGTAGTGATCTATTTCTGATGGAGAGGCAGGAATTAAAGTTGCTGGACTAGTTTCTTGTGAGATGGCTGTGCCTCTGCACGTGACCAGACTGAGAGCCCAAGCTAGAGAACCATTTCCTTGCACATAAAATGGATAGGAATGCTTGTACCCTTTGTGTTGTTGTTTAGCCCTACCTAGCAACTCAAAGCTGCTCACTTTCTCTCTCCTTGGGAGGGGGAGGAGAATCAGAAAAGGGTAAAATCTGTGGGTTGAGATAGGAAGAGTTTAATAATTGAAATAAAGTAAATATGGTACTGCTACTACTAACAACAATAATTATAATGAAGGTGTGAAAAAGGAGAATGAAACACAAGAAAAATAAGTGATGTACAGTAGGAAATGCTTACCACCCACGATGCTCTCCTTTTGGATTCTTCTGCAATTCACTCCTTCTGGACAACTCCCCCCAGTTTATGTAGTGAGCATGAGTTCTATGGTATGGAATATGCCTTTGGATCAGCTGTCCAGTCTGTGCTTCACCCCAGCTCCTTGTGCTCCTCTTCTGCAGCAGAGCATGGGAAACTGAGAAGTCCCTGACTGAGGGTAAGCACTACTTAGCAACAACCAAAACATTGGTGTGTTATCGACATTATTCTCACACTGAACCCAAAAAACACAGCGCTGCACCAGCTACTAAGAAAACACTAATTCTACCCTAACCAAAATCAGGACATTTAATCGTGGCACAGCTGCAAAAAGAAGTTCTGGTAATATGGTGGTTTTTTTTTTCCTCTGTGAAACCAAGTTGAAACATGCAAAAAAATATAATAAGAACAGGAGAATTGGCTGTAGGCATAGAGTCACATTTATCTCTTTCACTTGTAAAAAAAGCTTATTGATTGTGATAAGTTACTGTTCTTACATGAATTAAATAAACATTTCCCCTGTTGCTGGAGAGCAATGACTATTATTTTCAGGACAGAGAGTCTTGATCACAGGCAGAAATTGCTGCTGTGCCACTGGCCCTTTGTCTTCATTCTGAATAATTATCTGGTAGTGTTTGTATAGGAAAGAAAGCTGTGTATTTTTCTCCCTCTACGTCCAACATCATGCAGTTCTCACATTGCAGCACGTCAGCCAGCGCATCCTCCTGTCCCACAGCACCAAATGTTGTCTTCATCCAGCCCACTGAAAGTGCCAGTTGGCCATGTAGGGAGCCTGGGACAGCTGTGCTGCTGATGGAAAGAGCTCCATTCAGCACTGGGGTTACTGCCACTATATATGGATGTGTACTGAGGGAGGTGGAGAAGACCTCATTGAGCTGGAGGTCTGTAGGCATAAATGTAGAGAACTTTGCTAAATGATTCAAGTGTTCTGATGGATTATTGGGATGGGAACATCTCACACCATGCAATTTTTCAATGAAAACTTAGGGAAAGGGTTGATCTGATCATTGAAGCTAAGTGATGCTTTTAGAGTAGTGTGGAAAGAATTAGTGCACTTTTATTAATATCTGAGATTGTCATCTTGAATATGGTGTATAAGCTTTGGTAAACTGTTTTCAAGAGTTCAAACGGAGTAAGGATAAATGAGGAGGAAAGCTGTTAAGGTATTCTAGGGAACAGACCTGATTAATGAAGAGAAGCTAGTCTTGTTGAGAATATTTAGTTTAGTGCCATGAATGCTGGATTGTGGACTATAAATCATTAAGAATTACTGAGAAAGGAAGAAAATGAAGGGAACTGGTAAGAGATGGCCCAAGAGCACGCAGGTGCAAATAAGTGTGGAGAAGCATCTGGTGCCAAATTAGAAGTCTCCTGCCTCATGGTTGCTTTTGTAATGCTTTTTGCATAGCAAAATGTTACCAAAGCAGCTGGTTGTAGGATGGAACATCTAGAGAAGCATGGTTGCCTGAAACAACAGGACTAGTGATCCAGGAGGCACTCATAGTAGTTTCACTTATCAGTGGCTCTTGACGAGGAGTTTTACTTCATCAGCTTAAAAACTGTAGCTGTCTGTTGTCTAGACTACAGGTAGTTTTGTTGTATAAGCAGTAAAAGAGGGAATAGTTTATTGCATCTTGTAGCAATCATAATATTTAAGACATAAGCAAGCTGGTACTCTGTTATATCAAGGGTTAATGCACCTCTCAAATACTGCAGAAAAAGCTGTTTCAGTAGTTGCATTGTACTTTTCTCCTCTTAGTAAGGAAGAGCTTACAAGTTTGTTTCCCCTGACTTCTTTCCAGTGGAAGTGAAGCTAAGGAGAGGGTGAACTTCTTTGTCTTCTACTTTCAGGATGGAAATAAGGACTAGAGAAGGGTGCTCTGATGTGAACATTGGGCACTCATCTGGTATTATGTTGATCTGCTTTTGTGAGCAAGAGGAACGTGAAGCCCAGGATGATCCCACTTCATGCAGCAGCTCCTCCTCTCCTTACTGTGGGGTCTGCTATAAAAAGCAATATACTTGACTAACCCTTACTTGTCTGCTGCCTTTGGGTTTGTATGCTCCTCCTTCAGACCTAGGAGTCACAGCAGTTCGTGCCTCCTCTGCATGTGCTTTCAGTGGGTCTGGGCCTCCCTTGTCCACTCAGACTGCCTGGCATTTGCTGGTATTTTGCCACTTTTTCCCTGCGTAGATCATATCGAAATATTTCGACGATCCATTGTGAATACCTCTCAGGTTTTTTTCCTTTTGCTGACAGATTCTCTTCCTTCATTGATTTTTGTAGTTAACTTGTATTTGCCTTGCTTTTTCAAACACTGTCAAATACAGCTACTCTATGTATCCTCTTTAGCCATCTGTCAAGGATATTTTTCTTGAGCAATTCTTTAGTCTGTACACTCTGATAGCTGTTACAGACATGGCTGCAGAGCAGCTAGCACCTGTGAAGCAGGTCAGAATTTCAGCATTTGAACTGAGATTTCCTCATCACCATAAGCTTTCTTCCCACATCTAGGTGAAACTGTCTTCAGAATTACATCAACATCCTATGCTTAAACCCTGACACCATTCTTAAACTTTCATGACTATTGAATCTTCAAGCATTCTCAACTCTGCCTTCCTGCCTCCTCAATCATTAACTAGGTGACTACAGGTGTAGAACTTCATGATTGTTGAAATAAGACCTCTATCAGTTTCAGCACTGTGATCCTATGATATCTGTTATTAGCCTTGTCACCTGTTTTCTAGATAAGCTGGTCTGTCAGCAGTTTATTAGACTGAAGGAATGGAGCATCTTAATTAAGATCTTACCTGGATCAAAGCCAGGGAAGGCACTAACTCATCTACTTTGATCTCTATTATGTCAATTCAAATAACCTGATTAAATTATTTCGGCTCTGCTTTAGTCAGCAACTTTTTTTGTGTACTACACTTTAGGTCCGTCCCCAAAACTGTGCATTTTGACCATGTGGAAAAGTGTTTAGAAATTTGCATAGGTGAGAACTGTCCAGTGTTTCATACTGCCCCCTCAATTCACCAACAAGTTGATTAGACCATGCTATTGTTTTGATGAGCTTGTTCTTTCGGTTTAGATTTTTGTTTTTTGTTTTTTTTTTCCCCTGCAAGTACTTCTGCATTCTTCCCTTTCAGAAAGGGACAACGGGATGGCTGAAAGCTGGAGATGCTTTCACTGAATGCAGAGCTTAGCTTCAAGGAGAAATCTAAATAGTTAGCTCTGAGTAAGCAGATCCCACATCCAAAAATCAGTAGTTGTTCCTATAAAATGTACGTGACCCTGTGTTCTGGGTTGAATTACAGAGCTGTGAAGCTCACTAATCTGCTGTGGTTTTGCTGTAACAAGATGAGATGGAAAGGGCATAGATAGTAGATGATACATGAACTACAGCAAAAAATAGTCAAGGAATGAGGATTACACCCTAAGTGAATGGAAGAGTCTCGCTTTTACACCAGCCTTTGAGCTATTAGGTAACTGTAGCAAATATTTTTAAGGTCCAGGCCATTTCTACCCTTCCCTTGAAAAGGTGATCCTTAGCACACTGACCAGGTGCGCTTTCCAGTTTGCACACAGGTTAATGTGAAAGACTGAAAAATCTGAACACTTGAAATACCTTGTGGTTCACAAGCATAAGGCTTGCTGCTCTAATCCCGTAGTTCCCTCCTAGGCCTGCAGATCAAATCCTCAGCAGATATCCAGGGAGGGTGTTATTCACAACAACCTGGGCTACACATGGACTAATGAAACCAGTTCCCTCTGTGCTGCTGCTACTTGAGCTGGATTCCGGTATGTTAACTTCGTTTTTGGCAGCAGTTGGGGCAAAGCTGAACTTGTGTTCAAGTATGTGCATGATTCTGTTATTAGCTGTCAAATTACTAGAAAGAGTTCTGTGGCAAATCAGAAAGCAGATTTACGGTGCTACTTCTGATTAGCTGAATTAGGCTGGCTTCACAGGACTAGGGCCCAACTTCCTTTTTCAGAAAACATTTGTGACTTGAGGGGTGATGTGAGAAGCATGCTATGCTGTGGTAACTGTGCGTGGTAAGCTATTTTGGATGCAGTGGACCTAATCAGCTTTGAACAAATGAAGAATCTTGTAAAAATCGACTTGCATCAAGGGTATTATTCTTTATGTATGTGAGATGTAATTGTGCTGAATCAGGAGTGCTGTGCTACAGAAAGTAGGGTTAGGTCTTGCTGGGCAGAGTGAAGAGAGGACATGAAAAGCATCAGCTATTTTGGCAAGATCATTTATTTAATGGAATCTCCAAGCTTTTATTTAATGATGATTCCGCAAAGCCAGGTATAGCTTAGGCTAGGAGCCCTTAGTGAATGTGGGCCTTGGCTTTTGCAGTTGTCAGGCATGCACCTGAGCCACTGTGCCTGTGTAGTTAAAGGGAACCCTTGCAAAGTCCAGTGGAGTTTTTTTGAGCTCTGCAGTCAGGACCATGCTGCAGGGTTATACTGGGGCTGCTACTCTAAGTCAGGGGTTTACAACTCCACTTTCTGACATGCCTACCATTAAAACTGTGATGATTGCTGTTACAGCTTGTGTGTGCTCGTAGAGGAACATTGCTAACTTTTATATGTGTAAAGTCAAACTATTGTTTCAGCTTACAAGTGAAGAAGGCCTGGGGACAGAGCTTACCACAGCTCTGAAATATCATCCTTTTCATTTGCTGGATGGTAGGCAACGCTGTTTACAATTTCAGAATATCCTTGTGATATTAAATCCTTATCAACTTCTTCCTAGCAACTAGACAGAGAGTGTCATATAAATTCTCAATATAAATAAATATAAATTCTTTGTACACAAGAACATAATTTTGGCTGGAGTCCAGTCTCCTGTGCTGAGCTAGTAAGGCTGTATGTCAAAGGTGAGGGTAACTGGATATGCACTGGCATCTATAGGAGCAAGCTGAGTGATCTGGAATCTGACACGGTTCTGCCACTTAAATCACCATTTTAGGATATTTTACCTGTGTATCAAAACACATTACTCCTTTACAGAAAAATCTTCTGAAGGCAGTAGTCCTTTCTGTGGCTAGGCAGGAGGTGGGAGGGATAGTTGTTTAAATGTGGAATGTAGCTGTTGCTGAATCTGTTGGTCTCAACTCCCCCAGGGAAACCATATTGTCATGAGGGCAACCTGGCTGGCTGCAGGATTGCAGAGTTTTGGTAACAAAGGAATGTGACACATATTCTTGAACCTAATCCTAACTTTAGCCTTCTGCTCCCATAAGATTTGGAAATCCAAACTAGTTAAAAATTGATCTTTACAGGCAGAGAAGTGTTTTTCCACGATTTTCAAATAATATGATTAGTGTGGAGTTTAAGATTCCTTTCTGATTTTCTAGGAAAGTGGTGGTAATGGGAGAAAAACCGGAGTTTGATCTCTTGCTTGATTTTAGTATCTATTGCTTGATTTTATGTGTACAATTTCAGGGGAAACAAATGGGAGATTTTTCCATAAAAATCCGAAAAAATCGGGTTTTGTTCTGGAATGAAAATTAGTGTTTCCAGTACTTGAGCAAACCTTGGCAAGCCCAGCAGCATGGTGCTACTCACTGCTGTGAATGTTCTCCCTTGGTATAGAGCCAGTTAGAGTGGCCAGTCATGTGGAAGTAACAGCAAGGGAGGGAGTCTCAGCCTTCTGTTTGTGCTTAGTGCCCTGCTGTGGCTTGAACGGCACAAGTGAGAGCTTGCAGGCCAACAGTGAGGTGTTGAGGATCTGCATGTGTGAAGATTTTGATCTTCTACAGCACTGAAATGTGTCAGAGGAACAGCATCAGGATTCTAAATCCTTCTGATTATTTTTTGAAATAAATTTGTTAAATGGTTTACAAGAGGTGGAATTCAGGGGGTTCTCTCAGGGGTTCACTTATTGACAGTCCCAGTCCTGTGGGTAGCTATAAATGACCCGTGTCTATTTTGCTTTCTTTCTGAAGAAAAGAGTGTTTTGTTAGTGATGGCTGGGCAATGCTTGATAAGTGTTTACAATACAGGACTACAAAGGGTTGCTAGAACTGTCTGGGATGAGGTGCATGACATCTGACAGAGTTGTTGAAAAGGAGGAGTTGAGAAGTAAGGATAAGCTGGAAAGTTTTATTATGAGGGAAAACTACACAGTACAATATGTGACCATTCATCCATAGCCTTGTTTTATAATTTGTCTTTGGGAGTTCCCTGCCTCAGTGCTTAACAACTCTGTGACATTCTTCCAGGTTAATGTTATCAAGCTGTTGTCAGCCTTCATGAGAAGACAGAACTATGCCTGTGATGCAGGTCCTTTTTCTTCTAACCAAAAAGGATGGGGAGCAGTGGTGAGTTCTGGTATAAAACCCTTCTTGGATCACCAAAGTAAAATTTTCTTTGCTGGTTTATTTATATTATTTAAATTGTTTAGTTTCCCCTTATTTTGATACCAACATATTCCAAAACAGCCCTGGCATCCAGGTTACCCCACACTACCAGGGGAGGAAGGAGAGGAAGGGTGTAAAATAGAATGTTGTCTGATATGTGAAACCCCTGCCACTCCAAAATTTAGAAGAAATTTGAAGATAAGAATGGTAAAGTCAAAAACAGCATATGGGAAGCCAACAGCACTGTGAGGGGTAGGCTGTTTATAAACATCACCTTGAAGAGAGAAAAGTCAGGTCTAGAGTTTGACTCAGCAGGCAAACAGAAGCTGCTAGAGCTATTGAGACAGTAGGTTCAGTCCTCACTTCCCTATGCTCCTGACAATTCACACCCCCTCCTACCTCCAAGTGATCTGTAATTGTTGGCATGGAGACTCAGCGGCAGGAGAGGCAGCATTTAAAGTACAAGTAAATGAAGAACAAAGTGGTTGAATGGTTTTCAGTTCGTAGCAATGGTCCTCCAACTTTTAACTCTACATGAAAATGAAAGCATTTAATGCACCATCTAAACAGTCTAGCTGGGCTAAAGCTAGGAGTAAAGTATTTCTGCACAAGTGTGTTTATCATCAAAATTGCAAAATGTTCTACCTGGTACAGTCTGTTCTTGGTGTTCTTGCCATTTTAGCAATCTCAAAGCTTTAAGACAATGTTCTGACAAACAGAATCAGATAATGTAAGTTTGACTTCTCATTGTGGTGGTACGAATCCAATATGAAACTTCTGAATGTGGGGAAGGATGTGTGAAGTGGATCCTACATCTTGGCTTTCGAGGAAGTTATGAACACTTTGGTTGTTTCTGAGATGTATATCTCTAAGCAATTGAGGAACTAAGTGGTGGTTTGGATTTTATCACTTCTCTGCAATGCCTGTCCTAGCTAGCATTTAAAAAAAGTGGAATTTCATTAATACTGCACTAATGGCAGAGTCCCATTTGGTAACTCACAGCTACATTCTATTTTAGAAATGAAAGAACACTTACTTTGGCTAAGTCAGCCTTTGAATAACTACGGCTGAAGATAAATCTCTTGCAAGTTCTAATGTAAGTCAGGCTTTTATAGCTTGTCTTTTATTCCCCTTGAATGCCTTTTTGACTTCCTGGGAAAGGGGCTTTACTTTTGCTATAAGCCTACTCATTCTAGCTGCTGTTTTGTTTAATTTTTAGATTTTGGTCTAAATACTAAATGGGTGCTTCTAACAGTATTTGAATTTCTGAAGTGGTAAAGCATTTGCTCACTAATGAGAAAATATAAGGCACTGAAATATGCCTATTGCTTATCAAATAAAAAAATCGTCCTTGCTGCTATTGCTAGGAGGAGGAGTAATAATAAATAGATGAAAAATAATTAAGCTATAAAAACCATCCTGGTCAAAATGATAATGAGATTGTGATATCTTGTTGAATACCTTTACAAGTGAACTCTAAGCCAAGCTCTGAAACAGCTTCAGGCTTTCACTCTTCAAATTACATAGACAAGGCTGATCATAATAACCAGTGGAACTCTTCAGACTTGTTCTGTAAAGTGGTCTGGAAACACCTGCTGCAACTGAGGGGTTTTGCTTTTGTTATAATTAACCAAAGAAAAGCTCAGAACTCTGAGCTGTTACAGAAATAGTGAACAAAGCAACGTGCTGATCTTCCTGGGGAATGTTTGCAAGCCAACAGACAGGGGCTCATAAATGTGAAGTGCTTCAGGTCCTGGTGCACGGTGGAGGTGCCGAGGTACTGGTCTCTGATTTCTAAAGGAACTGTAGCTTGCCTTTTTATTTAGAGATGGAATCTCACTTGGAGTATGTGGAGGTGGGTGTGACTTTTTTGCTTTGTCCAGGTAATACTCTCCCAGTGTGGCATGAAGCTGTTTCAAATTAGATAAGTGAATCTATGCGACATAAACATTTGCTGAAAGTCACCAATTCACTGAGGACTTGCTCAATTATGCTGACATTTATTGGCTGATTTTTTATAAAAAGCAAGACCAGTATTGCACTGGCACAAAGAGAGGCACAGGAGTTTTGCATTGCTGCTCAATCCCCCAAAAGAAAGAGAAGGAGCAGGGCAAAGGATTAGGATCTCCATGAGCTATAAGCCTTGGGGAAAAAGAAGATCAATGGTGCTTGATGAAATTTCTTCTCTTGTGTGACCACGACAGACACCTTGAGGTGCTCTGCACTGTTATTTGAAGGTAGTGTGAATACACAGAGATAAAATAACTTCCCTATTTGTGCGTTTTCCTTCTGTGCTGCTTCTCAGTCTCTTCATTCACTGCCACCTTGCCCATTTCAGTGGAAATCAAACTTAATGCTTGAATCTACTTTTTTGAATCAGTGCTGATTCTTGCCAGTTAAGCAAAATGAAATTGAATATTCCTGGCACTGAAATTGTGGGACTGATTATGCTGCTTGTTCCCCCTGTATTTGCTGCAGACTACAGGCATGCTTTTCCCTGTGCACTCATTTTCCTAGTTGCAGGGAGGGACAGCTGGAATGAGACTCCTGCCCTGGGGTGTCTGTGACTCTCAGTGAGAGATTCTTCAGAGAATGGTTTTCAACACCTTAATTCTCTGCAGTACCTTTTTTTCTACTGACTGCATGAGGTCTAACACCCTGGGTTATGGTGCAAAGGCTCCTTGCCCATGGTGTTTCTAAAATATTTCAAGAGTTTTAGTTAGATGCCTTCCAAACTGTTGAGAAGATATTCCTTGATAGTCAAACTTTATAGAAGTGCCCTCTTAAGACCAAGACCTGTGGTCCTGGCATCAGAGGAGATGTGAGCTGATTTCTTAGAAATCTTGTTTGACCTTGAGTATGTGTCTTAGGGCCAGTCCTCCACGTGTTGCCTCATGCTGCAGATAGTGGAGTTAATCAACAGCAAGCTCTTTGAAATTCCACTATAAGCCGTTGGGGACATACTGTGGTGTCAGCAGTAACTCCCTTGGTAAAAGTCATGCTTACTGCAGGCTTTCTGATGAATAGGTGCTGGCAGGAATTTATGTGGTGTGTCTCCCCAATATTCTTGCTACGTTGTCGCTGTAAAGTACTGAGAGCGGCAAGAAACCACACGACTAAGTTCAGGAAGAAAGTAGTAGTAGTTTAATTGATTATAATTATTTACTAAGTTCAGGGTTCGCAAAGAGTGTGTTGAATGGCATAAGACAGTTGGGTGCTCAGCCATCCACCCCTTGAGGGGATTGGTCAAGCTCTAAGACACTTATTCCAAAATATCAGAAAGCCAGAACCATAACAATCCTGCATAACAAACCCAGGTGCAAGATAAGGTGTTAGTTTATAAAAACCCATAGCAGTGTTCTCATAGCTTCTGTGAGAACCGCAAAGTTCGCACAGAACGCTGCA
The DNA here is from genome assembly GCA_013397865.1 of Struthidea cinerea. NCBI lineage: Eukaryota > Metazoa > Chordata > Aves > Passeriformes > Corcoracidae > Struthidea > Struthidea cinerea. The sequence continues at coordinate 1,961,142 of VZTI01000139.1, read as the reverse complement.
GAAAGCTGAAAGATTTCTCTACCAAAGCTTTTCAGCATCTACACTACGTAGTTTTTCCCCTTCATCTCAAGCACTTTCAGGGTTCACCCTGAACCTATGAAGTAATGAAATAATTAATAGAAAACCCAGAGAGAGAGTGTAATGGAATTCTTTGATCTTTGGGTGCTCAATCAGTCAGAACAAGGAGTAGAAATTCCCGCTGTAGGGAAGAGTGTGTGTATATATGCATACATATATTCTAAATAGATGTACTTTTTTCATTATGTCAGCTGAAGGCCCTGATTTGCAAATGAAATTTGGCAAGCAGACTTAGTGTTTTGTGCAAATGCACTGGCTAAAAAGCAGAAGGGAATTTTCCATCCTGTTCAGGGCATCAGACTGGGATGGCCAGGGTAGGACGTGCTAATTTAGTTTATTTGCCTCAAATTCTGGCCTTTAAAACTGACAAAACAGCACTTTCTTGCTTCAGAAAGATTTGGGACAGAGATCCAGTAAAAGCTTAAGGATTTTTGACATGAAAATATGAGGTACCTGTGATAACCTATGCAAGTACCTGTTCTTCAATGTGTTTGTCTATTCTAGGTATGATTTGTTTGGAAGTGTGACAGCAAAGGAATAAAAGAAAAATGTTCTCTGAATAGTTATATCTTAATTTTCACCAATGCATCTTTGCACTGAAAGTAATTACGTATGATTGATAAATGCTTTTGACTTTATGGAATAATTATGGAACATTCCAAAGGGATAATAAAAATAATTTGGTTTTTTTATGAAACAGTTTAAACTGCAACAACTAACAGATAACATGCTTAAGCATATGTACAAATGAGAGAAACATTTAATTTTACAACTCACTGTAGCTGGGGGATTTCTTACCACTCTATACTCAGCTCATAAAACTTCAGGTGTTTCTCACTAAAGCAAGTTTGCATTTTCTTGCAGTTCAATTGGTCTCAACAGTCTTCCAGTGCTCTCAAAGTAAAAATGAATTTGTCTCAACAAAAATAGTGTTAGAATGCCTTAGGCTCAAGCTTGTGCTAGAGCTTGATGACGGCCTGACTTTGCTTTATTGGGACATTATATACAGGCGTATTAAAAGACAAGTTCTGTCTGAAGAACACAACAGTTAAAAAAAGGTCTGTGAGGGAGACGAAGCTGTAAGAGTGGATTGACTTGCCAGAGGTCACAGAACTTGTCAGTTGCCATGCCAAACTTGGCATTTCTTGAACTCCAATCCAGAAATGATCAAGCTGAGACATGTTCAGAAAATTTCGGGGGTTTGGACTTTTATCACTTCTTTATTTTCAGAAAAGACAAATCAGAAGTGTGAAGCTTCTCCATATGTATGGGTCAACTAACTGCTCTTACCATCAGTGCTAGCACTCCAGCCAGGCATGCGGCAGGAATCTGTGCTTGCCTTTGTGCTTATTCTTCTGCAGCTTTCAAGAAGATTTGCTATGGCCCTTAGTGGTGGAGGAGCATTTAATCTACACTTTCTGGTTACTTTTTGGATAAATTGTCATGGGGAAGGAAAGAAGGGGTCTTAGGTTAACTCAAGTATTATGGGTATGGGATCATGGGTTTAGCTTGTGAGTTCAAAAGAAAAACAGGGAATTTGTCTTCAGTGGGCAACGCTGAATTCAAACTGTTTCCTGGTCTGGTCATAAGCAAAGGCCAAAAATGCTTCGTGTTGACTCTTAAACCTTATACATTCCCCGAGTTCTCTCCTGTTCTGAACAGATATGAGTAAGTGTTGCTAAAAGCTCTAGATCTTTTGTCAAGGCATAAGTACATATTTAATAGTACACACAGAATGAGGCAAAGAGGACCTTTCAGTTCTGGATGCTGATCCAGACTGCAGGTCGGATAGATTTCATGTGCGTTTTGTGTCCCTGAATCCTTGTAGAAGAGGGAAGACGTGTGAGAGAAAATCCAGTTTATTCAGAGCCAAGAGATGGTAACCTCGGAATGTTTCACTGAAGCGTTTTGATTAGCTGAGATCCATGTTTCTTTCATGAGCAGATGTTCCTCAAACTCTGCTCAATTATGTGCAATGTTTTCATGGTGGCAGATAACTGCTGCCTGGAAGGAACCATTGAGCTCTCATTTCAAAGGAGCTGAAGGCATGGGTTCTAGCAGTAAAGTCACAAGAACAGCTGACTTGCAAAATTACTTTTGGGGTTTTTTTGGTGTATTCTACCTGGATTCACTATTGACTTTAGAGGAATGCTATAGCAGTAAAAAGGAATGAGGGCGCACTCATTTATAGTTTCTACTGAAAATGAATAGACTCTACATCTGAAATCCAGGCTTTCAGTTTAGGTTTTGTCCTTTCTTTCTGGTAGATTAAGATGCACTTTTTATTATTTGTCTCTGCTGCCTTTTTCTCTCTGAAACTGAAAACCATATTCTGAGAGGTGTCCGAGGACAAGATGTGACTACCCGTATGAAGGGTGTGAAGAAGACACATTTGAGACTTGAGCTAAAATAAAATAACCGAACTCTCTTTAAATACTGCTTTTTCTGAAGACTTGCTCTGGAATGGTGAAGTGCTGTGTTCCATTTTACCCAACGAGACCTTGCTAATTTTGTCAGCACTTGTGATTAAACAAGAAGGAACTTGCAAATTATTCATCCTAAGCACCCTGTTGAAAGTTTGGAGGGGGGAAAAAGCCCCAGGCTGTTATTGAGTTTACTGAACCTGGAAGTGAAGCTATCTGGTCACACCACAGTGCAGTAAGTCTTGGACACAAAACAGCTCTGGGAGAAAGTAGAGGTCTGATGGCTGCTCGGGTTCTCCCCTTGGCTTGCCCACAGGCCCTGCACCTGAAGCAGCCAGGCTCTTCCTGAGCAAGTGACCCCAGGAAGAGGGATGGTGGTGAAGCGTTTGCTAACTCACCTGCTGGCTCTCTAGATATTTTAATCTCATGCTGGAAGCAGTTTGTGCTATTTACAGCTCTGCTGGTTGCAGGTAATGGAGCCTCGCTCTGGGGGAGCATGTTTTGCTGAGGATTCTCTGCAGTGCCTGGTGCTGATCATGATGGATACAGGTTGATATTTTTTCTTTTGTGTTACACGTTATGTAATATGAGTGTTGCTGGTAGTCATTGGCCAGCACAATGCTCCATCTTTCCATGAAGCAGGAAGTTTCACACTTTCACATTTGTGGTCAGGTGGATAACTAGCAAGTAATACTTTCCTAACTCCTGTTAAGTTTGAATATCTGGCCTGTACCTTCCTTTTCTCTCCAGTAAAGACAGGTACGAATGATATAGATTGTTACTTTAAAATGATTCTAAGCCATCAGACTTGCTGAGCAATACAAACATAAGCTGACAAGAGTCAAAACAATTAGGAGTGCATGTTATTTTCATCAGTAATTCTGTGCATGAAACTATGTGTGCACGTAACTGGTTTAATTGCATGCATTGAAATAGAAAGACTTGACTATTGCTCTTTTTGTTGTAGAACTCTTACCATGCTTTCAAAGCCCTGGAGTTCGTGTACCAAGGATGCTTAAAATAGGTGTGTTAGAATTTACTTGCTGAATTACAGCCTTGTAAGTCAATGTCCATTCTGTAAGGGCAGGAGAGCAGTGAAGTTGCAAGTAACAGTCGGTCCTTGGAGGAATTTCAAGTGATTTGAATGTACAAAGGAATAGGAAGATGCATTTGAGAAAGTTAGCTTTGTACTCGGACTCTGGGTTATGGTTCACGAAGCCTGTTTTTGAAAGGACTTGGGCTTTTTCTCCTGTGCAGAAACAGCCAGAACTTTGATTTGAGTATAAAAATACGTGAATCCAGTCTGCTTTCCTTTGTCCAGCTTGAGAGGCACTGAAAGCAGCAACTGTGAAGGAAGTGCTACTCAGTCTTGGATTGTAGAATGATCAGGGCAGATGGTAACTTCAGGAAATTGAGCTGCCAGATTCTAACCTGTCAGTTCAGAGCATGGGCAAGCTGCAGCTTTATAGAGGCTTAACACTGCCAAATTTGAAAGATTTTATAGGGCTAAATAAGAAACATTCCTGACAGCTTGATAATTTTCAGTCTGTGCTCAAAAGCAGATGGATATAAAAGCTTTTAGGCTTAACAGTTGTTTAAAAATGTTGACAAAACAGTGTTTTTGCATTGAGCAAATAAACTCTGCATGGCTGGAAGAAAAATCCCATGTCTGAGACAGTCTTTGTGGGAAATGTCATCCAAAATGACTTGGGACAGGGGAAAGTGATTAAATGAGGTCTTGAACACAGCAAATGTTAGGTTTCTTTAGCTATTAGTGCTGGCAGTTTGGGCAGTGACAGGCATGTGGCATAGGGAACCTGGCGTGGCAAGGACTTGTACCTCTGTGTCCTGCTGGCTGCCAGATGTGATGTGCCAACCAGCCTGCTCTGGCTGTGACTTGGACACTTGGCTCTCAGTCCGTGGATCCTATCAGCTGTGCATTAGAGGGAGCCTTCTAAAGAAAGGCTAAGATACAAGTGAGACTGAAGTTTGCCATTACATTCTAGTCTGCCTTTTTCTGCAAGGTGCTCCTGCAGCAGGAAAGCTGATATAGATGAGCTAGGTAAGTGTTGTGACTGGGCCCCCGGGAAGCACAGTGGCTGTACAGTGGTGTGCTGTCGCTGTTAAGTACCGAGAACGGCGAGTAACGACAATCCAAGTTCAGGAAGAAAGTGGTTATTTAATTAATTATAATTGGGTTTATATAACTTGGTTCCTAAAGGTGACAGGAGGTCATTGGATCTTGGACCAGCCACCCCCCGTCCCATTGGCCAAAGCTCACAACACCTACTTCAAAATATTATTTCACTGTGTACCATAACAACTCTGAAAAACAGATCCCAGGTGCACAGATAAAACTCAGTTTACAAAGAACCCGTAGCAGTGTTTATCACAGCTTTCATGAGAACCACAAAGTTCTCACAGAACGCTGCAGAAAGCTGAAACATTTCTCTACCAGAGCTTTTCAGCATCTACAGTGTGCATTAACATGCTGGTTGCAGAGACACACCAGGGAAGCTGGGCTCTGGTTCAGAAAAAATGCCTCCTTAGCTTGAGGAAGGTTAAGGGTTAATTAGAAGCTGCCTGCTGAACAATAGCTTGAACAGTATTCGTGGGGATTGTTTTGGAAAGGGCTCTAATGAATGTATGAGAAGAAATAGCTGCTGTTGAAATATGGGGCATGATCTAGGACTGGTCTAAGACAACACAGGGACACTAAGATTGGAGTTGAAACTTGTTATTTCTTCATGGTGACATCTGTGTGTTACTGGCTTCTCCTCTAGACCAGAAGAGGAGCAGAAAGTTTCAAGATGAAGTTTGGTGCAGGTGGGAGAATATCTGGATGTGAATCTATACAAGCCTTGTTTTTCCAGTGTTGGAGCAGTCTGTACAGTATTTTTCCCCATGCAAACACACATACACAAGTCTAGCTTCTATCACTTGCACCATGCATAATCAGATGTCCTGTAAACAACCTAAATATTCCAAGTGGGCTAAACTTTTTCTTGGGCTCAACTTTGTAAAGAGGTTATCACTATTGCCTCGCACTTCTGGTATGGTGCAAACAGGTTGCAACCAAGGTTGATTCACTTCATGCTTTCATATAGATAAATACTCAGCTATCAGCCTCTTTAAAGCCATGCTATTAGCTGCCCTTTCAAATTCCATTGTTCTTAGCAAGATGGGATCCCTGGAGTATTCCATTGCATCTTTGATCTGGAAATTTTTGGCCCTGGGGCTTGCTTTCTGATGTTTTAGTAACTGGTCAATTTACACAGAAAAACTTCTGATAGGCCACAGGGTGAAATAGTTCCCTGCTAATAAATCCTGCACTACAGCATTTTATTTCTCTGATGCTATGTTTTTGTTTATCTTCATTTTTCAGTTTGTTCTGCAGATGTGTTTATTCATTGTCATGAAGTTCATTGTTCTCAGAGATCTATGTGCAAAGCAAAGTGTAAATGGTCTGTTTGCTAACATCAAAGTAAAAAAAGAATAGGTTATCAATTTTCTTGGTATTGAATTCTGTGTGTTTTTTCATGCCTCTGCTTCTGTTGAGTGCTTAGAAAATGAGCTGTTCCACCTAAAATATTTTATAGAATACTATATGGTAAATTTTTCTACTTATATGGCAGGGAAGTTGAGGACACATTACTAGCATTAAAATTGGTGTCAGCAAGGTTCTGTCCTTTCTGTAGCTCTTATGACTTGTTGACTGCTTGGTCTCTGGAATTTCAAAATGGTCTGTAGCAGAAATGTGTCAGAATACCTAGACTCTAGAAAATCCAGGCATTCTGTGCAGTTCTGAAAAAACCATGACTGCTACTCGTACTTTTGTGTGTGTCTGTGCCATACCACTGCCAGGTTCCAGCCCTCGAGTGCATTGCACTGGCAGAGGCACTGCTCAGAAGTCTTTGGCTGAGCCCTTTCCTAGCTGGTGGCAAACTGCAGCATCAGGGAGAAATCTGACGTAGTTCCCTGTGGAATACTGAGATCACCTCTGGCACTCTTACTTGGAGCAGTTAAATGAGCTCCTGGAGACAGCCCTGTGCCCAAGGAGCTTTGAAACATACTTGTGGATGAGTGGGAGAAGAACGATCCAGTCTCCCTGTGGATGTCACCTTGGTCTTTTGTCCCCCTGCTTCTCCCTTGGGGCAGATCTGCAGCAGCTGCTGTAGTGTCCTAGCCCTGCTGAAGCCAGTGACAGACGTGCATTTCCCAGCAGCTGCACATCTGCCTCTCGGGAAGAGAAGCACTGGACCTAGCAAACCACATTTAGAAATATTTTGCAGGTCTCTGTACATAACCAGTTCCCCATCTGGGACGTTGAAATTGCAGAAGATCCCTGCTGCACCCTGGACACAGAACACCTTGGCAGCTCCACTTTACAACTTGGTGTTTAGTTAGACCTTTGCAGGTGTTGTAGTAAATCAGGGTTTTGAATTTCCAGGTCTCCAGTTCCATTCCCCCCATACTGGTCTGGAAGCCACCGTGTCACTTGTACTGTAGGGCATTAAGGTCTTAGATAAAGGGAACCAGACTTTCAAAATGGTAGAGAAGGGTGGAATTGGGGTAGCAAGAGGTGACCAGTGTACCAGAGGTGACCAGTGTACCAGAGGTGGAGGATGCAGACTGTGCTGTCTGGCAGGTGCATGCAGCTCTGTGGAAAATGTGTAGGTATGTGAAGGCAGAGAGGTTCTGGCCTCCAGCAGTTATGTTTTATAGAAAATAGTTCTTAAAGCTAGTGGGTGTGATCTTCAGTGTCTGTATTCTGTAACCTGCTGTGAGTCTCTAGGTTATTGCTGAAAACAGGGTATGCCCATTTTCATATTGTACTACGTCCATTACAAAGGTGTTTTGGTTTGAAGGAGAGGTGCCTGCCAATGAAGACGGAGAACCTCCCCTGAAATGGAAAATACGACCCCTTACCTTCCAAATTATTATAACTTTGAAATTACGGGGGTTTCAGGCAAAGATACAGGAAAAGGAATAACAGTTCTTTATATATATATATATATATATAAATATAAATATATATATATATATAAAAAACAAACATCGCTCTTTTGTGTAGATTCTTGAGAGGAAACTAGAGAAAAACTGGGATTTTGCTGAAGGAAACAGCTTCCACAAAAGTGGAGCAAAAAGTTGGCCATAGCTGTCTGAGATGGTATAGAAAAGGTTAGTTTTTGTACTGGCTCATGGAAAAAGGGTGAAGGTTTGGCTGAGTAGTATTTTATCTGAATTGATTCCCTCAACCCAGCTATAAATCAAGGCTTGAGTAGTGTACTGGGGAGTATAAGATACTGAGATATTAATCAAGGCTTGAACACTGTACCTGTGAGTATAAAACACTTGATGTTGTACAAGTCCAGGCTCAAAAAGTGCCTGTATGAAAAGCCTGGAGAGATAAATGGTGGCACTTGAACACTGGCTGTTTGGAATATAAACCAGGGCTAGATGTCTCATTTTGGCATTAGTTCTTGAACACACATGTACCTCACAATTGCCAACTCAAACCAAAATACTCCAGTCTCCTACCTGCCTGCTGAGATGGCAAGAACTTCAGAAGTTATTTCTGTATTCAGTCTTCTCAAAAATTAATTTCTTGGTGTGTACTGTACTTTGCATGAAAGAAAAAGAATGTTCTTTTGATAGTAGGAGCTTCTGTATTTTGGTATCAAAATACAATGAAAATTTCTTACATAATTTAAATGTGTATTTTATTGAAGGAAGGTGGCTCCTTTTCATTTACTTATAAGGTGACATTTTCATCTGGGGAATATGTTGTCCTAAGCTTTCTAGACAACCTGCTTTGAAGAGGGATTGTGACTCAGCTGCCAAGCAATTTACTTTGGCTAAGAGTTCTTTTAACTCTCCTGAAGAATACTGATCAGGGATTTTGTCTTTGGGTCCCCTTGATTCATACAGATTAAATCAACTGCTTGTAAAGATCCCATATCAAATTAATAGAGTATTGAAAATTCTGAGTGGAATCTGGCAGACATGTATGGTCATAGACGAAATGTTAACATCCCTTAATTACTCTGAGACTGATTCATGGCCTCATGATCCAGGCATTGAAGTTGTCAGTCTCGAGGTGCTGGAAGAATCAGTAGAGGAGGCATCGTAAGTTATCTGCTTTTAATTCATTATTTCTTCCTTTTCTCTAAATGGCCCTGATTTGTGAGGTAAGGCTCACATGATCACTCAGTAATTTAGTAAAAGCGTTATAGAAAAGATTAAATACCTGTGCTGGCAGTCTTCCTGAACACTGTCTGTTAGCTATTAAAACTATTTTTACTTCCATATTGTTGAAAGTCATGACAAGGTTTTATTAGTTCCCTTCTCAACATCTTTTTAATAAGCCCAAGACTTGCCATCTTTCTAGTCTCCCTTCTTTCTGGTACAAACAAGAGTGAGATTTACTGTGGTGTTCCACCTGTGCAAGGTAGGAGACATTAACTTGTTTGGGTATAATACCTTGACTTCAAGCTGAATTACAGTTCAAATTTCAGTGTCACAGGGATGCATTACAGCCTTTGCTTCAAAGAGTTGTGGTTTAAACAAGGTATATGAGAATAAGGTAAATAAGTTAGGGTGAGTGCTCTTTGTTTGGGTGCAGAAGATCTTTAAGCAGATGACAATTGTCATTGTACAGAAATCTGGGAAGCCTTACTAAGTATCAGTGTAAAAACTGTGCCTCTCCATCCATGCATAATCACGTTTCCAACTGTACCTCTTCCCAGTCCTCTCATACACGTAAGTTTTAATCTTTCTTAGAAATGCAGATGGAAATTTAAGGGTAATTGGTTTGCAACAAAATAGAACAGCAGTATTCTTTTTAGGTTGATAAATGCTGTATTCCTGTGTATTTGAAGGCTTTTGTGCTGATAGGGGCTCAATTTATGGACAGAAACAAGTGTATTTCTTCTGTTCTCTGACCTGTGTAACTAATGTTAGAAGTCTTCCTTCTGGAAGATGCTGAATATCTAATTTCTAATGGTGGAGGATGGTTGAAATAACCTTGAGGTTCATGCTTTCCTGACATACTCGGTAAATGTTCCCTTCTTCAAAGTATTCCTTACTGGAAGTGAAGGAGAAACCCCACTGCACTGCCTGGAGTTTCAGCACAGCAGCAGAAAATCCTGAATTCAGTTTCTGCTGGTTATGAACACAGAAGTGGTGGTGGTTTCGACTGCCTATTGCAAAAGTTGAGTTGCAGACAGTTTGTGGTCTCTGTACAGGAAATTATTGCCCAGTGATACAGAAAAAACCAAGACATCCTACCCCCGATTAGCGAAGTGCTAAGGTAGGGAGAATTTGTGTTTTGAAAGGGATGGAGCTGAGTGTAGTTATTGTTGAGTAAGATCAGAGTCATGGAAAACTAGGGTGGAACTCTGTCTGAGACTCATATCTATTGTTCACTCAGTAAGGGGGGAAAAACCTCAACTTTATTAAATGATGTAATTAAGGACTAGCTGGTTGAGTACAAATAGACAAGGGGTAATTTGTAGTAGTAAATCAGTCTGTCTATTTTCAGACTTCTGAATTCTTGGCTCTAAGTTTTAACACTGTAGCATAGATTTAATGTTATCCAAATACATTTTTCAGTAACCTATTTGCATATTTCTGTGTTTTATAACTTTTTTGCTCTTTCGTAGCTCCATTTAGTTTCCATTTATTCTTTTCTTCATTGCTGTTTAATCTAATTGGTGACCTTGGGCTAAGGAAGTAAATGTCAAATCTTAATCAGTTTCCTACTTTCTATCTTAAACACGATCAAGTTCTTCCTTCTCAGAAAATCTCTTTAGTTAAAAGCACATATTTTTATAATTGCTACATGGAACTTCTTGCAACCCTTTCTTGTTGCTTGTTTCCAAGTTATGGGTATCTAAACTTTTCCGTTTACATGATGTTTATCAGATGGGCTGACCTGAGTTTAAAGCAAGAGAAAAAAATGCACACATAGGTTCTTCCTTGCAGTAAAGCTGCCAAGCTCATGTCATCTGTGTAAAGTCATTTTAATATTGAAAGGTATCTAAAGAGCATGGCAGCAGATCTCTTACCTTTCTCCTTCCTCTTTGGTTCCACTTGTGGTTAATATTTAGGGGTATGATCAAGTCTCTGGGTGTCCTGATCACTCAGGCTCTAAAAGCTGTTAGTTACTGCCCTGAAGCAAAGAAACCACATTTTCATACTAGCTGAAATAAACACAGTATTTCTATGACTGTGTTTACAAGGATTTATGCTGAACTGTGTTACCACAGTTTAAGAATCATCCTAGAAAATCCAGGAGTCATCCAGGAAGGCTAAAATAATTGTATTTGCTGTAAGTAATGCAAAATTTTTAAAAGAGCCCTACAGGTCATAGATGGCCATGGAAACAGTTGCAGCTGAAACTTAAGCATTCAGAGCCTGGAATACCTATATGGGCCATCCCCCATGTGGGCACCCATATGACTGGGTATTTGTGAAGTATCTAGTACACAAGGTGCTTGGCTCTGCTGTTGAGGTTGTAAATAGGCATTAATGACAGGACTGTGGATAGTAACCCTTCCAGTTTCTGCTATGTTCTCTGCTGTGAAAACTTAATTGACAGCTTAGAGCTGGGTGTCCAAATGTCCCCCTCGAACAAGATGAACACTCTGGACTTCCCTCTTCAGCACAAGAGGAAGCATCTTTCAAAGAACTATTAAACTGAAAGGCATATAATTACCAAAATGGTGGTTTGGATTATTTTAAGTGCAGTTCTAAGGAGAGAGGTCACCTGAGGGCTGAGCAAATGAATGTTCATGCCTCAAAGGAAGGATGGAAGGGAAGGCTCTTTAAGGGGTTAAGAGATCAGAGTGCAGATTTTTGGTAGGATATCACCCTGGACATCCCAGACTCTTACTTTGGTCATCACAGAGCAGCAAACAATGAATTTCTTCTTAAGAGGAGGAAAAAGGTCTCAGTTTAAAGAAGGAGTTGCTCTTGTTCAAAAAATATAGCTCAGAGGAGTGCTTGTACTCCTGCGCTTTTCCAGAAAGGTGTAGTTTTGGAAGCAGTGATGTGTCAACTGCTGTGCCACAGATCTCAGTAAGACAGGCTCTGAAGGAAGAAGCAAAGAGCATTGCTTATTGTTAGCTTGCTCCGAGTTGGTGTTTTTATGGTGGTTTTTTTTGAGGATGTAGTTAATTACACCACCTTGATCTACCTTGTTTTATACATTGTGAAACAGTAACAGACTGCTACCGGAGCCATTGTAAAAGCAGGATTTTGTTGTTTTTCTTATTCACTGCAAGTGAAAGGATTGTTGCTGTTCTTTTCAGCAAGTGCAGCATCCTTGTTTCTGCCTCAGGTTCAAGCTTAGGATATTGAGCAATTACATGAACCAATTTAGACCCTACTGCAAACTTGGTTCAATTCCTTCTGGCAAATTTTAGTCTTCCCCTAGAATTACACCTGAAGAAGGCTAGCATCCTTATGTTGGTAATTTTTTTCCTTGTTTTGGGTTTTTATTTTCCTGTGAGAATTTTACCATAGAATTAGCTAGCATTCATGCACACAAATTACATCTGTCTCTCAATGTAAATGTAGGCTTGGTGGTTTTCCCGTTTGAATCTTTGAATTAACTCTCTTCCCTTCTCCCCCCAGGCTTTTACAGTGTCTAAATTTGAGTTAGCTCACTAGGCATCTGTGCTAATGTCATCTTGTGTTTGTGGACTCAAGTGTATTTATGCTGTATAGGTTAATTCAGATTAGCCCAACTGTTCAAGCCATTGGTGTTCACAACCAGGAAAATCTCATTCAGCTAGCACAGAGCAGCTCTATTAGTGCAACTACTGAAGCATGAAATAACACCCCCAGCCCTAGTTAAAATGAAGCAGCGAGAAAGACCTCAAAAATCAGAGCTTTTGTTTTCAGTGTAGCTTTACCAAACACGCAAAGGCATCACTGGCTTTATCAACCTCATCCCTCCTCTGTGTGGTTATTAACCTGTGAGTCATGTAACTGTGCAACCCTCCTGACAATGCTGTCTGAACTTGCTGGGGAAAGCAAGGTAGGATTTTGCTTGTACATCATTCTAACCATTCAAGAATTATGCATCTTATGGTGAATTTAGTTCCTAAAGCACATTTTACTGGAGTCCTTAAATGCCCATTATCCAATTACCAGTGCACAGCTCAGATGCATTGTAAAGGCTTGCAAGTCAATTAAGCCCAGTATATTTTTTTTTAAACAAAATGATTTTTCTAGGACACTGTCCATGATCACTTGTGATCAGAGAATGAGTGAGATGAATCTTCCATTTAGGTGTGAAAATATTTGTCATTGCCAGTAAGAGGAGATTAACCACCTTCCATTGCTTTAGTGAGTTGAAATGTGTCAGGGTGCACCAGGTTTGGTTTATATATCAATCTTATCTACAACTGGATTATTACGGTGCCCTTTAGCTTGCAGTTGGGGTTGGATTGGAAATCCTTTTGCAGCAGTATTGAGAGACATCTCATAAGGAAATACTAACGTGTTGGGGAGCAGCAACTGAAGTTCATGCCGTGGTTCCATGTGACAGCCCCTCAGGATGAAGCGTAACACAGGCAGCAGAGTGCACTTAAGCCCTGTTTTATCTAGCCCTATGTGAAGTTATGAAATAGCTGTTTTCTTAAGCTTTGTGCAGCAGCAGAATGCCTCCAGAGCATTGGGTGCCTGGTCGTGACCCCAGAGAGGACATCTCATGCCTCTGTTAGTGGAGCTGCTTCTTCTCTTTTCTTCTGCATAATTTGCTTCCTCGGGAAAACTCATGCAGGCTCCCTGGCACAAATGTGAGCACTAACCTGGACACAGCTTATCTAACTGCTCTGTGCAGGCACAGGATCTTCTGGGCAAGAAGCCCTTTTTAAAATTTGGGTCTGTTTTTGAGCCTGAATTACACGAGTTGGATGTTCTGCAGCTCTTATTGTTCAGCCCGTTAACCCTGCTGAAAGGGCATGCTGTGTTAGAGGAATCAGCTCTTTTCCTACCTTTCTTTTTCCTCAGCTAGAAATGCACTAATTGTCCAAACTTGGTAAAGAAAATTCACATGAAGTGCATGACAGGTTTTGCCTGTGTGTGTGTTCTCATGTCTCCAAGTAAAGGCAGAGCCATATGCATGGTACCAAAGGCGATATTTTCTCTCTGGGGAGCTGTCCTATATAGTTTTTGAAATCAACCTTTGCGTAAGTATGCAAAAAGCTACAGGAAATTTTTGTTCCCATGGGAAATCAAGTTTCTTTTCCAATACTGAAAGATGGAAAAGCAGCAAAATCTAAGGTTAGAGGGGAAAATAAAGCTGATTTTGAGTAAAACAATGCAAATAGTGTAAAATTTAAACAAAAAAAAAAACTCTGTAGAGAATGCTGAGGCAGATAGAGACTGGCCATCTGATATGAACATTTGATGCTTCTGTTAACATAGCCTGACCTGAAAGGGGAAGAAATGTAGTTGCATGCATTCAGTACAAATATTTTTGTTCAAAACCCCATGGAATCCAGTTTGCATCTGCATAAAAGTAATTCTTTCCTTAAAAATAAAGCTTGCCTCTGTGTTACAGCTTCGTTCTGACTCAAAGAGAGGAAAAAGAGTTTAAAAAGACTCTAAAAGCTATCACATCTGGTTCCTTGTGCAACTGCTCTGCTGGGCAGATTTTTTGGCAGGGGCTGCTAGAGTCCAGATTTTTCAGTTCACCCCCAAAAGCAATGTCAGCTCTTTTGGAGAGGGCAGACAAGCCCAGGGCTGAGCTTAGTTGGCTGTACTGAGCAGTACTTATTTGGAGGTACTCAGAACATGGGATATGCAGGTTGAAATTTTCACAGCTCTGAGAGAAGGAACAAAAGAAGCAGATCAAGTGCGTAGATCTGAAAAGTCTAGAGTGCAAAATCGGGAGAATAGGAATAGGGAAACTAGTGGCTGCGGAATGATGCAGTGTTGAAGCTCAGGAGGAATTAAGGAGCATAAGACAGCAGAGCTGGGGGGGTGTTTCTCTCCCTTTCTACCTTCTGTGCCCTCGCCCATCCTCCAAGAGCTGTGATACAGGCAGACATGTAGGTCTGTCCTGCCTCCTTACCCAAGCAGGGGGACTGCTGTTGCTCCCTTTCCTACTGTCATCTCTTTATCAAGCTTTGTATGGATGTCTCAGACGATTTTTTGTGCTGGTGTGGCACTATATAGTGCTCTAAAATGTCTCAAAATTGTCAGTTCCTCCTGAAAGGGGGAGAGAGGTAGGTGCTATACCGAGGCCAAGTAGACTGGGATGCTTCTGGAAGTATCTTTAACATCTTTGCTTGTCTTCTTTTACAGTTTAAGATGAAATAGTCATAAGGGGTACTCATCATGTCTGCATTGTTGTTCTGTTTCTTATACTGCATCACTACAAAGTGAGATAAAAAACAAATAGCAGCCTCATGTCTGATTTTTCTTTCTTTTATGTTAGAAGCAAGAATTTAACCTAAGCCACTCTAATGAAGGCTTATTGCCCTTTAATTCTTCACCTTGATGTCCTGGAGTCAGAAATGCTCACGTAATAAAGTAAATTGAGAGAAAACAAGAAGATCCAATTGATTTCTCAGTTGTAGTGCTAAATCCAGCTTGCATTTAATTATTCCTCTGATAATAAACCAGCCACTATTGTTTTTCTTCTAATGTTTTTTTGAGTGGAGTTGGCTGTATCAAGATATTTCGGGCAAAACGCAGTCCCTGCTACTTAATTTACCCTAGAGCTGACTAATCACTGGGACATTTGAGCTACTATATGGCAAAGAGAGAGCTATAAGCTGATTACTGAGAGTGCAGAAAATTAATGTTTTTAAGTTCTGAGCAGAGAGATAAGGGCTTCCTGAAGATATGCTGAGATGTGATGTTCTTTCTTGTCCTTATCAAGTTGTGGGTGAAACTGCCCCTTCTATACTGAACCACGATGTAATCCTGTTCTGCTGTGAAAGATTCCAGTTGTTGACTTGGTTGGTATTTTTCCAGCTATGCTGTAACATATATTTGTTCCTTCCACTGAAAATTCAGCAGCTGGTCACTGGTTGATTGGCTTTTAACACTGTCTTAATTATCCCCACCAAGAGAAATGTTGGCTTTAATAATGTCCATGTGGACGCTATCAGTTCATGGCCTTTAAGGTCTGTCTGTTGGTTGCAGTAGAGAGAGGTCTCAGATGAATGGTGTTTCTTGCAGTTCTAGAAGTCTCAGCTAACACTAATACAGCAATTTTGGGAAGGTTTGGTGCTTGTTTGGAAGAGCTTGCAATCGAAATGTCAGAGGGAAAAAGGAAGAAGGGAAATGATGCACTCAATGTTGCAGAGGTCAGTGACAATTGTTCCTTTCTACTCCAACTCTTGTTCTGTCCTTCCATGTCCTCAGAAGGCTTCTGAAGCACTAATTAGGAGATGACATTGCTGTGATATAGACTAGAATATTACCAAACATTTCATAGATGTCCAGAGTTAGCACTGATAATATGATATTAAGATGGTGAGTTAACAGACATATCCAATGGACAAGCTGATGAAAGAAAAATAGCGTTAGGATGACGGCAAAAATTTCCTGGAATCAGATGGGTTTTGTCAAAACAACCAAACCACCCTCTGCATCCTTTACCAATGCCTACCCCCTCTGAAAAGAAAAGAAAAAGATGACTGAAGAACTGTGCCACTTCATAATGAACATTATACTTCAGCTAACGGAAGCTTTAAGGTCTGTCATGATTGCAGCTCGAGTTTCATTCAACCCTAGTATCCACTCCAGAGCTTTGATGTGTCATAATGGCAATTTCAGTCCCCTCTCCAAAGCTGCCCTAGAAAAGTAATTTTTTCAAATCAGTGTTAGTGGTAGCTGTTGTCAGGTACTTGAAAGTAATTAACACTGAAGGGACAAGGGAAATATTAGGGACAACCAAAAAAAATCTTCTTTATGTGACTGCTAACTGGATTGTTTTCATAAGTCAGGCAGCCTGAATTGATTGGTAAGAAGTGAGTAAAGCTGCAGCCAGTTTCGGGATGGGGATGGTGGAAAGAAGTAGCTCAGCTTACTACTGAAATTTGACACCTTGTCTGAAATCTGAATTGTAGCATATCTGCTCTCTAAACACAGGCGTGATTTAATGGTGTTGCTCTGAAAGCTCCACAGGTCACAAATGAAATATGAAAAACATGTAAAACAGGTTACAAATTAGAGCGTAGAGCTGGGGGGCAGGTGCCTTGGAATGCTGAGTCTCAGTTCATGCTGAACTTACCCAAACTTGCAGTGTTCATTGTGCTTTATTTCACTATCCTTTAAGGGACATGCAAGTGGTAAAGTTGCTTATATTAGTTTTGCCTAAGAAAGTTGCCTTTATTCACATGACACTTACTCACCTGATCAAGCTAATGATACTAGCGTTTCACTGGCTGATCCTTATTTCTCTTCTACAGTGCAGGAAATAATGTTTTTACATAACCTTTGGATCATGTGAGACAACTGCAGTTTTGACAGTGAAAGCAGCCATGCATTCAGCTTCTGGTTTTTAAAGCCAAAGGCCCTGTCAACCTACTGGAGTGTTAGAGTCTGAGGGAGATAAGTGTCTGTCACAAGTAGGTATGTGTTGGTGTGTGGAACTTTCTAAACTCATAGAAGGACTGGAAAGAAAAGATAGAAGGTTCTTACCCTTGACTGTGCTTTGCTTCTCAGCATAAACGTCCTTAGAACTGATCTAGAGCTGCAGTGGCGTTCAGTTCTGAAACTGCAGAGGAGCTGGCATGGGTGGGGATGTCTGCTTGTGATCTCCTCTGGCCCTCTGCTCTAAGCAGAGTCAGCGAGAGCAGGCTGCTCAGCCACTTCTGCAGCCAGGTTTTGTAGGTCACACAGCCTTCCTGGGCCCCTGTCTCAATACAGCACCCCCTTTGTAGTGATTTCTTTGCTAGGGGTAGACTTAATTTATAACCAAGATAAAACCAGGAAAATGAATCTCATTAATACTATTTTTGTTTTACCTAAATCCATATATTGTGCATTTCTTGTTTGAATACAAGTAATTGTGCAGAACCCTGATTTGTCGCCATAGCTCAGCCGAAAGCACAGTATTCTGTACTTTCCAGACTACATGAATTGCTCATCTAGGATCTGTATATGGAGATCATTGATTTTTATGGGATGAATCCTTGATTTTGTCTGGGAGCATTATCCCGTGTGGGCTATTTGAACTTTCATCAGTACTGGAACAGGTCATACTGGCTTTTCAGATGGAAATCAAATGCCTGACAATCTCAGTTGTGTGTACTCCATTAACACTGGTCTAAATAATATGAAAATGAATTGTTTCTGTCTAGAGTTACTTCTGCCTCATTTACTACCAAATTATTTAGCCAGGGGTACAAGGCTCAAGAGTTCTTTCCTTGAATTCTTAAATACTAAACCAGTACTGATTCATAGGAGGTATTTTGGACCCTTTCTTCTGGGCGTGCATCAAGATAGTCTTGATGTTGGAAGGATATTTTACTCCCTGTTTTGCTGTTCTCTAAAATGTCCTCCGATGAATGAAGCAGTAGGGGTGATTTAGGTGACCACTTTGACACTGAAGTAAAACAGTGATTTCTTTTATCAAGCGTTTATGTAAGGCTCGGGGGTTTTGTAACACTTTTTTCTCCTAATTGAGTTAGCTTCTTCAAAGACTTCACTGTTTACTGGTGCTATTGCCAAAGAGCAGAAAGTAAAGAAGCACGCATGTCCTCTCAGCTTGAAGAAAGAATTTTTCTTTGAGTGTAAGAGGGGCACAGGTTTCAGCAAAACAGGCTGAGAAACTAGCCTGAGGGCTTGTGTAATGTATAAAAATACTGAGCTCTGCAGCAGCAGAACCAACCTGCAAATTTAGCTCTAAATATCTAAGAAGCTCCGCATGAGGAGAGGTGTCGTGGCGCCTTGCCGGGAGGAAGGCATTTCCAATAGTTACTGCTTTAAAGAGACTCATTTTGGAGCGTGGCAAACAAGATTGCTCCGGGGGAGGGCTTCGTGGGCAGTGAGCCCTGGTGTGTCAGGGTGTGCCAAATGCACACGCCTTGCAGGTGATGGTCCAGCCGTGCTCTGATAAGGGTGCGAGTAAGATTCATGTCCTTCTCCTGAAAGCCTGAGTCACTCTGAAGGATTCTTCTTGCTTCTACCCTATGGATTAGGCCTGTTGAAGTGTTTTAAACTGTCATATGCATACTTTCTTACCCTTTAATAAAATATTTCTTTGAAGGATTAAAGCTTTAAACAAGTTTACTGTAATGAAGCATCAGTTTCTGGAATAATGAAGCTTGAAATGTTTGCGTTCTGGTAGTTATGAGCGTTCTGCTCCTAAAAAGATAAGGTGCCTTCTTGCAAACTAGAATTAGCTGAATGTTAATGTTTATGTGCTTGATAGTGTTGGGTCACTGGCCAGTGGCTGCTGTCTTCTGGAAGGGCCACTTAAAGTCAGTGTCACACAAAGTACTTAGGCATAATGAAAAGCATATGAAAATGGTTCAAGTACAAAAGTGTTCCCTTCCCCACCATCTGATTATCCTCTAATGGTTTGCTTGTGATTTGAAGTGTGTTTTCTTGTTAGAACCCTCAGCCTAATGGCACTGACCTGAGAACAGAAGTAATCTCCCTATCCGTAATGAGTACAAGTTTGCTTCAGCTGGGCTTTATGCAGCTCTTCATAAAATCCAGATTTGGGGGTATTTTGATGAAAATTAGTTGTATGGTCGCTCTGAGTAGTTTAACAAGGCCAGAAACTCGAGTTGTAGCTGCAGTATGTGCTACAGATGGTAGCTGAACTGTGTGAAGACACAAAAAACCTGTGTATTATCACAAGAAAAACTGTTCATTGATTTCTTTCCCTGCTGCTCGTTTCCTCCTGTTGTCACAAGAAGTCAGTAGTTGAAAATTCCAGTAGATGAGCCTGTTGTTTTCGGACTGGCTGGGTAATGTCCACATGTGGGGAATAGTTGTGTGCGATGGCTAAAACTTTCCTTGGTGGATAAGCTGAATTTTGGACCAGCTACCACTGAGCAGTGGTGGTAGATCTCAAGTTTAACTCCTATTTCTATCTGCTCAGGGCCTAAACCTTTATTTTTGCATTCAGTTCCCTCATGCTGTTTTGAGTCTTAACCTAGTGTCCTGCCTCAGACTCCATCCTGGTTCTAGACATCTCCCCTCCACCCTACTCAGTGGTTTCTTTGGCTTTATGCTAGGCTTTTCCCCAGCTTTCAGCTTTTTCTAGAAAGTCAGTCTTCTTCTGGCTTTGCCTTGAGTATCTTGCCATGCTCTCCTGCCAGAGCCACTCTTGCAGTTAGTTGACTTCAGGCCTTTTCTGTTGGGTGCACCTCTCTAAATTCCGGTTCCTTCAGTTTTTGTTCTTCCCTTTGATTTCCATCTTCCCGGGTGAGCACATTTTCTCCTTTTCTGGAGATTGCTGCTACACGGGGCTCACTGAAATGAAAGTTATGGCTCTCCACTGGGAAGGGTTGTCCCATTGCTGAAGAGCCTTAATCACTGCTGTGTGTGCGTTACCAGCTTGTGTGTCATGGTCTAATTTAAATCTGCCTGTAAATGTCTACGATAATGCTCTTCCATTGTTTCTCTGCAGCCTGATTACATAAATGTCATTACTGTAGTTTGCATATGCACTGTGGAAAGTGTGTGTGTTGTGTCACGTATTGGCACAAGTCACGTGGCACTGCTATGTCCAGTACGTGTCCTGTGAAGTTTAGCATGTTGGAAAACATAGCAAATGGATTTTAAAACTCCTCTCCAGTGAGGGTAGTGGCTCCACGTGTGTAGAAAATGCTGACATTTTGGGACATTGTGAAACGGATGACAAAGATGGCAGGAATCCTGGAAGTCATCATGAGGCTCAAAGCACAATATAGTTTCTACTTGAATGTTAAAATTTCCCTGAGTGTGACACACGACGTACTTTGTCATGGTAAAATACTGTTAATATAAGTGACTTATTGGTCTTGTTGTTTCTGTAGTGAATGTCAGAATACTCCCTATGACCTCATGTAGGTCCTCCAAAGCAGGAAGCTGTTGGCCAGAACAATAGTTTATGTTCCCACCTACCGAGACACTTGGCTAAGAGTTTGCCAAGCAGCTGGCTGTGATACTTTCACTCATGATCAGCTTCTTTCATTGTAGGACGTTGTCCAATGTAAAATCGAAAAATACTCCATTTGCTTCTATTTGTTTTCAGGGAAAAGGTCAGTCCGTAATCCCTAACCAGCCCTTGCTTTTGTAAAAAAACTTGTGAGGAAAAGCAAGAGCCAAAAATATTATCTCAAATTTAAATGCATTGATTTTAAGGGAAATGCCTAGGTTCAGTGGACAGTGACTGGAGCTTATGGAAACACGCCTTTTTGAAACGAAGCCTAATTTCCATATAAATATGATGGTCAGAACACATTGCTTGCAACAGTAATGGAGTTTACTCAATGAAGCTATTGTTTTCCTGTGCATATATACCTCAGTGAGAGCGAAATATTTTGAGAAGTGGAACAGCCGTGATAGCAGTGATGTCCTGCTGCTGCTAACCAGAGGACATTAAAGTTAATGCTGTAAACTCACTGTGATCAATTCTTTGTAAAAGCAGAGTTGGAACACAGCTGTTGAAGAGGCACCTTCACACTTGTGAGCTCTCGGAGGCACAGGCTGCCGTGCTGTGGGTCCTGTGGTGTCCCTCCATGGGGATAGAGCTAATAATGCAATTATTACGTGAAAGTAAGGAAAACAGAGATCCCATTTCTGTATAAGTGTTGGGGTTGGGGGGAGGAGTGTTTTTTGTGTGTGTTTTCTTTTTCCTTATTATTTTTTTTTTTCTGAAGTGATTTCATGTATCTGCAACTAAATTCATAGTGTAGTGCTTTCCAGGAAAGCACATTGATGCCTCTGTATCTTAAATAATGTCTCCAATAATTAATAATGAAATAATATTTCAATGTTTAAATTGAAGAATTTAAACATAAGGCTTCTGATGGGGTGGCCACAACTGTTTGATTTTTTAGAATAAGTACTAATCTAAGGCTAAGTATGCTTTTTGCACTTGGGCAAGACTTTTATGTATCTTAGGATTTTTAGCAACAGCATGTGGGGAAAAACACATGAGGCAAAGAAAAATTTGGCTAAAATTTAATTTTCAGTCCATACTAGGAACCGATTAACCGAAATAGTTCTATCAGGTGAATTTTGACTGAAAATTGAGTATATAAAGAATGAGAATTATTTGCTGGGTATATTATATAAACTGAAAAAAAAAAATTCTCTGGGTTGCAGGTCTCGAATGAAAGCAACAAAAGATAAATAGAAAACAATTATGTGATGATGAACAGCACAGATCTCTCATACATTTTTTGAATGTTTCCCAGAAACTGAGAAATGTGGGACTTGTGCTGGGAGACTTTTATTAGAAATGAGAAAAGTGGTTAGTTTAAAAGATAACTTGAAAGTTTGAGGTTTGTGTGACTGAGTGGGATGCATTTTTGTTTCAGAAGTTATCACTGAATGATAGCCACTATTAGGTGCGGGTTCCAAATTTCACACTAACGACATTAAGTATCAGCCTACAAGACGTGGAGTGCTGCATGCATCTGAAGCTCACTTGTGGAGGTTTTCTAGCTCCTATTCAGTTGGAATATAATATTACTGAATGGAACATTGGCAAGTAGGTATGGAAATCTGAGTGGTTTGCCTTGTGTATTTATATATGACAGCTGAACTACTGTAGCAAATTTAAAATAATAATTTCTGTTTTCTCTTGTTATTAAATTAAATAATCAGGCAAGTTAGAGTTGAAAACTCATATGTGCAGTGATTTTTTTTTTTTTTTTTTTACAGTAAGTTACCAGCCTTTACTATTTGGAGAAAATCAAGAGGCAATTAAAATATACATAGAAGGTGCAAGAATGTGCAAGACAGGACTACATGTTAGCTTCTCTTTTGAGGTGCCCACATACAGTTACATTAACCTTCACAGTGAAATAGACTAACAGGTTTCCTAAAGGGGCTTATTCTGTGCTGTTCATCCTGAGAAAACAAGGTTCCCTTTGTCCAAGTCACTTACTAACAGTTTTAGAACCAATAGGTTTGGCCAGGGAGAGAAAATCTTCAACATGCATTTAGGATGATATATCTAACTTATAGAGAAGTCTGCTCTGCTGAGATCTGAAGGAAATAGGGCTTCATGGGTTTTGATTTTCATTTAAATAGTGCAGTTCTGTATTGACCTGCCACTATCTGTGTTCTGCTGAGCCCCCACTACTACCAAAGTGGTGATTTGCACATTTTTTGGAAGTTTGGACTAATTTATCTACAAGTCAGAGCATATCAAACAAAAGTCAATAGCTTTCTGAAATCAATTATACTGTAAGTGAAGCGAATTTAATTCCTACTAGTGCATTTTTCTTAGAGCCGAGGGGTCTTATAAAATCAATGCATGTAAAGAAGCACGAGGCTTTATAGGGAATTTTGTTTTGTTTACATACCCTTGCAGAAGTAACATCTTTTCTAGTGTTATGTTTTCCTAATGAAAAATATAATTTCTAAAGCAGATATTTTGGATTAGATTACTTTAAGGATTTAATATTTTACAATTACATTAGTTTTGCACATAGACTAGCAGTTGGTGAGTGGACATGTTTATCCAAGCTATTCTAATTGAACTTCAATGGAAATTTGATAAACACCAATAATGAGCCTTCTACACCATCCTGCAAGGAAATTTTCTTAAAATCAGACTGTACCCCAAGAATTTTTTCTTTGGAAACAATAAATATAATACAGACTTCCCTTAAACCCATTAGATTTTTATGCAAACAAGATGACCAAACAAGCCCTAAGTTAATCTGTTTATTTTACGTCAGCTGAAAGATACAATAATTGCTGCAATATCTGAGGGAGTTGGGCACCTTTTCCATAGATAAGCTTGCTAAGCTCTGCACTTGGTGAAAGGCTACCTAAAAAAGAAAGTGGCAAAATGTCTTTACAATTAAACGTTAATTTCCACCTGCATCTGTTAGATGCATGTCTGTTTCTCAGGGTGAAGCTTTAAGTAGCTCTTTCACTGCGTGGTTAGGAGAAATTCCAGATGTTTCAAGATGCAAATTTGCCTCAGTTTTCTTACGAAAAAGGAAGGAAAAGATCCAAGTAACTGTAAGTGCCTTATACCTAGGACTTCTTTTGCACTTCAGGTGCAGAGTCCTTAGATTGCCACCAGCATCAAGTCCCTTTAGCTCAGAATTTTTCCTTCCTTCTTGAGCATTGAGACCTGAAGAGACATAGGAGAGCTGGTATCACCTAGTAGGTGCCCATAGCCTCTTGCTGTAAAGATCGAGCTCATTATGCTGGTGTGTAACTGCAAATTGCACAAGACATGGAGACCACCAGTCATTCAGACACAAAGTAAAGCCACCAAGAGCCCTGAAGATGTGCAGAGATATTTTCAGATTGTATTCTAAACACTTGTGTGAAGCAAAACATGCTGATAACTAGAGCAAAGCTACCAAATCTCCTAAATGCTCAGTAGGTTACTCTGGGCATTGTCTTTTTCATTATCAGCCAGTGCACGTTCCCTGCAGGTGGCTAAGGCACTGGAAATGCTGTGGTTCTTTCCCAAGTTCTGGGGCATGCTTGTGGTCCTGGAAGCAGCTGAAGTTGGGATGTTTCTCTCTGTCGTGCTTGCAGTGAGTGTATTTCCAGATTAGTTTAATCAAGTCTGTTAGATCTCTTTTTAATGTGGAAAAGGCCAGGTTCTGAAACTAGATTAATTATGAGTGATGTACGCTACAAAATTTATGAAGAAGTCTATTTTGTGGTAGCTAGGCCAAGTAGTCATCCTGGATAGGATTTATTTAAGGGGAGCTTAAAACTTTATGGAAGATGATCCCTCATGCTAGAAGAAAGACGCAAGAAAGTGTCTTGCTCCAGAAAGCTGTAGGGTCTATCACGGGTAGTTTTGAGGACAAGTTAGACAAGTATCCATCAGGAATGTCCTAATCCTAGTGGTTATATGATGCAATGAAAGAAGGACTGGCTGCCCTTGTTTATGAGCACTCAATTCTGCTCGAGCTGGTAGGAAAAACTGCTCTGGTTCTTGTGTGTGTTTGAATTCCCATTTCTGAGGAACTCTGCTGTACTATAAGATCTTCTTTTTGATGCTTTTTGTCAAAACCAGCCTTCTTGTACAGCTAAGAGACTGGTACTGCTCTTTGAGCTCTGGATCTTTGAATCTCTGTGCCTGATTACTGTCCTGCACATGTGTGTGTAGCGGGGAGTCATGAGACACGAGTCAGCTCATGTGAAAGGATCAAACTGAAAGTTGGGCACTGCTCTTAATTTGTAGCACTCAGTTTTCTATGCTGTTTTTCTCTGTAGCTACTACACCATAGTAAGGCTTTGATGAAGCATGATATGTGCTGTAACTGTATCTTAAAGTTCAGGGATGAGGGCTGAAGAGAATTCTCACTTCCCATGTCCCACAGCAGAAACAGAGGGTCTATGAATGCTCTCACAGCTGAGGGCCAGCTACCCAAGAGGTGTTTTGTGTATTTGTAACTAAATATTGTCGAGGTTAGCACCAGCTGCTGAAACAGCTTTCTACCATTTTACATCCTTTTTTACTCTGATTTAAAACTCTTATCAGCTTCTAGCAAAAGCCCTTTCTGCATTGCTTTCCTTGGCACAAGAGCTGAGTGGTTTAACAGGGCACTGTCAGGGCTAGTGCACTATAATTAAACCCAACAGCTGTATTTTGGTTTCTGGGCAATGATGAGTTCATACAGATCCTCCTCTATTCTGCCAGTATGTTTTGTTCTTGTCAGCAGCACAAACTACTAAATATAGGTTAAAAAAGTATTTTCCAGTGTCAGAGAACAGGTTTCTTGTCTATCTGTCCAGAAGAAAGCTGTTTCCATTCTTTGCAGCCATTGTCATCCTCAGTGTAAGAGTAGGGAGCAAATGCCTCCAGAGGGAGACGTGGCAAGGATGTGCTGATGCCAGGTGATGGGTTTGTTTACTCCCCCAGCTTCAGATGTGACAGCCTCTGGGTTGAGGGGTCTGTGCACTGGGACAGTGAAGCTGCAAGTATGGTTTGCACCTGAAGCACTCTGGAATTAAAATGTGCCAAAAGCACCCATGCTGACAGATGCACAGAGTGTTTCTGCCTAGCATGAGGCTTAGCATTCAGGAGTTAAGAGTCTGTCTTTATTTTATCACAAATACTTTCTATTTAGCAGTACAACATTAGGCAGTGAACCTTGAGGAGGGCTTTGTGTTTGGAAGAGCGTCTTGGTACATTTCCATAAGTTATAAATGGGAGATGTTTTGGAAGAGTGAAACAGACGTGGAAGCACCATTAACCCAGCTGCTTAAAGGACACGTCCATATGCTTGGCTGTGGTGCGTTAGGAACAAAAAGACACAATTACAGTTAAGTTCAAGAAACAGAAGTAGGTATAATTATAAGGCACTGCAGTGGCTTGCTGATGAGAGCTATTTGATCAAATCCCTGAAAAAGGATGGAGTGTGCCAAGAATTTAAAGATGAGTGGCACCTGTGCAGTACCATTAGGGAAGAATCCATATTTTAGGGTTTTTTTAAGATTGGGTTGATGCTGTGAAAGGAGCATGCTGTCTTGATTTAAAATCTACATTTCTGTTTGAGGTGAATTCTGCACTTTCAGTCTGATGCAAAGCTTTTCTTCACCAGGCAGAAGTAATTAAGGTGCAGTTTGACATTGCAAGGTCTCCAACAGCAAGCCAGCATGAAAGGTTCCCTCCTTCCACAGAGTCATTCCTGCCTCTGCTCTTTTGTTCTTTGTCTGTGTGGGTGACCCTAACAGGCTGTGCAGTGGTGAGTGAAATGCTGTGGCCTGAGACATCCCCGCAAGTGGGAACAGTAGTGCAGCAAGGGTCTGGTAACCTGTAGCTGAGCTTCTATCTTTGCTTTCAGAGTGCTTGAACTGTACCATTACTTTCCCAATACATAGCCTGGAATAAAAAAAAAAAAACACTATGTAAAGCAAGAANATTAAGGTGAAGTTTGACATTGCAAGGTCTCCAACAGCAAGCCAGCATGAAAGGTTCCCTCCTTCCACAGAGTCATTCCTGCCTCTGCTCTTTTGTTCTTTGTCTGTGTGGGTGACCCTAACAGGCTGTGCAGTGGTGAGTGAAATGTTGTGGCCTGAGACATCCCCACAAGTGGGAACAGTAGTGCAGCAAGGGTCTGGTAACCTGTAGCTGAGCTTCTATCTTTGCTTTCAGATTTCTTGAACTGTACCATTACTTTCCCAATACATAGCCTGGAATAAAAAAAAAAAAAATAACACTATGTAAAGCAGGAATTTCAAAACATTATTCTGTCTGATGTTGTTAAGCAGAAGGAAATTTTCTACAGGATAAAAAAAAATCTTCTCTTTTTATTCAAAGAATGCTGATAAGGGTTGTTGCTAAGGGAACCATTTAATGTCCATCCTTGGATTTGAAAGTGTACCTGTGCAAACTATTACACAGAGTCAATGTCCCTTTATTTCTTAGGGCAGAGGCCACCCAGAGAGAGAAGAGAGCCACCCAGAGAGAGCCTTTTAGAGAGAGAATGCATTATGTCTTTCAGCATACGTGGTTGACTGATAAAATGAAGGCATGTCTCTTGCTACCTTCCTTTTTTGTGTATTACAGAGTATAATTAATTACATTGCCCTAAACTGCATTTTGATAATATCCAGGAATGGAAACCAGAAGGGTGTTTACTACAAGCTTATGTGGAAGTGGAATTTTATATTCTTGCTTGATTAGCATTGAAGAGCAGCAAAATAGAGAGGAGCCTTCTGTTCTGTAAAGGAAGCTGACAGGTTGTCAGAGGCTGCTTTTGGGGTTAGGTACATTGGGGTAAGAGTAGGGGACACTTGTGCTGTGAGTATGAGGACTCAGTTCTCAGAAATTAATGTTATTCTACAGAGAAGGCTGGAGTACAAAATACACCTTTAGAGGGCTTTGCTTCAGTTAAATGTTGCTTATTGAATTAGTTATCCATTTAAAATTGCTATCAAAATATGCAGTGTGTAGTTTACTTACTTCCAAACTTGTTCTGAAAACAGGGGTTTCTCTACAGCCTTTCTATGACCTGTCACCATGGAAGCACTTAGAAAAATAATATTTCATATCTTTTAAATAGTCTTGTTTCTCTGAGATTGTTTCCATTTGATAGAAGAAGAAAGGGAGGCTACAAATTGGCATTTACTGGAATGAAAGCTGGTCTTGCATATTTTTTTAATGGTACTGAAGTTACTAAATGGTACTAAAATGCAGCATTCCTTGACTTCAGGCTTCATTTGAGTGCTTTTACTTTTTAAAATTGGATGTATTTTAAATCAGATATGAATTTACCATCAGGTTGCAATTAGAAATTAAAACATTTTGTGTAGACTTAAATATATTAGCAAAAAATTTACTCCACTGTGTTACTGCTATAGACAACTTTTTACCTTCTGGTGTGTAACTTCCAGCAGTTGAACATAAAGGTTTCTGCTGCTCACAGGACCAAGTCACAATTACCTTTCTTCGCTGTCTGTGTTCTTACTAGTGGAAACCTCAGCATTTGATACAAAAGTTCAGTTGCCACCCTGCAGTAAAATGTGATGCCCGATGCTGAATGCAGTTCATAGTCTGTCTGTGAATTGTAAACCATTTGCTTTTACCTTTAATGACTTGTGGGATGTGGATGGATATTTTTGTATGAGTTTAATGTAGAGTGGAAGGTCGATGTAAGTAAGTTGATCTTAATGAAGTCACTCGGAATTCAGTGACAGAGTGGTTTGCAGTGGGGAGCAGAGGTGTAAAATCAGTGACCTCCTTTTTGGCTCACGTGGCCTTTCCTTGACTCAGCTCAGCCAGGCAGTTACCAAGAAATGGAGTGGTGCTTTGACGTGATGGTATGTTGAACAAATGGAGACTGTTTCCAGGCAAGGGATCAGATGTGGAAGGCCTGCTAAGAGCGGGTCAGGCAGATGTTAGGAGATGAAAAGAACTCTACTGCTGCATCTCCCATGTTGGCTGCTGGTCCTTGGTTTATGCAGAGCCAAATTCAGGCCTTGGCAAAAAATGCAGTACAACTGTCCACATTAGCAGAATCAGAGTGCTGCTTCAGATGTCAGAAATCATGTACTGCCAGACATTTTCCGCAGCATCTGTGCAGGATGAAATGACCTTGACACTTTCGTCATGCAGGCCTAACAAAATTAACTCGCCCTCTCCAGTGGACTGTGTCCTCTGGGAGAAAGTCATGGAGAGAAAAGTTTGTGTTCTTTAGTAAGTCTGTTTGCACTTAGTGAAGCAAGCAGGCTAGGTTAGGTCACAGCTCTGGTTGGTGCTCATGTCAAACAGGGGGAACAAATCTCAGTATTTCTAATATTCCTGTGGGAATTGCTCAAATGATTCATTTTTTAATGACTCCAGTTGTACAGTGGAAGCTGAAGGATTGGGGCAGAAACTGAGTTTTAAAAATAAATTGTGAAGGAGTCCGGCCTTTGGGTCTTTCATTTTTTTAGACTGTAACTCCCTAGGCAATACTTCACAGTGAAGAGATGTTACACGCTCAGACATTCCTTTTGCTGTCACTGGCCTTTTCTTCGCAGACACTGACAGTATTGTTAACAACAATCTCACTGACTACTGGTAAATAGCAGTGTTTGAGCTGCTGAAGATGTGTGACATAGAGCATAGCAAGCATTATCATAAAGTTAATTTCTTTTGCTTTCTTGAGCTATCTGTGGGGTTCAACCTTGCTGATTGTCTCCATGGTACTCTTGCCAAATAATTTCATGCTTATGTTCTTAGTATGCCTATGGTGATAGGGACAAACTAGTGATGAAATTGAAGTTGATACCTTGCTTATCTGATGTTTCCCTTCTCATGGGCTCACTTTGAAATCTAGATCGAAGTAACTGTATTGAGCCGTTCATAATCACTGGCTGCTAGAGATTTAGTGAAGACCAAGTACTTAGAAAACCAGATGAGAAGTATTAATTTCTTACTGCTACTAAGTTGGGCAACAGAATGCTGTTGAAAATTGATCAACTTGAAAGAAAGTTAAGTGAAGGTTGAGTAGAGCTTTTGGAGCTGGAAAATCATGTGACACTATGTTTT
This sequence comes from Struthidea cinerea, assembly GCA_013397865.1. NCBI lineage: Eukaryota > Metazoa > Chordata > Aves > Passeriformes > Corcoracidae > Struthidea > Struthidea cinerea. The sequence continues at coordinate 1,931,484 of VZTI01000139.1, read as the reverse complement.
ATTTCCACCTCCAGTTCAAAGGACATGGAAATTGGGTGAAAGTTTAGCTAGGTTCAGAGTTTGGTTTTGCTGACCCAAAGGACTGTGCCTGTCCTTGGGAAGGAGCAAGGAATTAGCTTTTTCTGCTCAGCCTGACCTAAAAGTTGACTCTACACCTGTGTGTGCCAACTGTACTGAGAGATGGGAAAGCCTCTGTTGCTTATATACTCAGTTTTGAAAGAGCTCTTATTAAATGGAAATTAATAAGTGATTAATGAAAATTATTAGGGTTATTTTCCTGGGAAAGCTTTCACCCTGTGCTTTCTTGAGGTTTTGTGTAGCATGGAATCAGTCACCCATTTGCTTCAAAAAGGGGCTCTGGCACAACATTCCAGACGCAGATAAAGATAATGGATATCTTTATCAATTATAAAGATAATGGCTTTTACAGCTGAAGATACAGGATTGTGTTCAGAGGAGAGGTACAAGAAGGAAAGAAAAAAACCAACTGTATAGCCAGCATCTTCCTGGCTTAGCCATCCCTTATTCAATGGAAATTGAAGCTGCAAATGGATGTGGGAGCTGCAGACGAGCCCATTCAAAGTGGAAATGGGGCAAGTGAGTATCACTGGGAGCATAAAGAATGCTGGCAGTGCTGTAGCAGCCTGTCAGGCAAGGTGGCCAGGATAGACTGGATCGATGAAAAGAACAATTAATTGCCAGCCTCTAAGGAACAGGTAATTAAAAAAGAGATGTGGGAAGTACAGTCGTTCAAATGGCTTTGTTGGCCTTTCAGGCACTTCTATAAAGGTGTTTCCCAGTTCTTAATTGTCTGGTCAGCTGAAGTGAGATTAAACCCCAGGTATGCTGCAGGTGTTGGACTTGCAAACCCTGTTATCAGATGTTTATACAGAAAGTTCACTGCCTCCTTGGCCCCGTGCGTTAAAGCTGCTCCCCCCATGGTTTTTGTAAGGCTGTTATCTGAAGCATATTTCCATAGTCAGGTTCAGTTGTGCATGCTTGTTCTCCTCTAAGGTAATAATGCCTGCAAGTAAGACTGTTTAGCCTGGGGGGTGAGGACTGAGCAAGCTAGAAAGGGGGTTGGATTCATTTCTGACAAGAAAAAGTAGTGGTAATACACCTAGCCAGCCAGGTTAAATATTAAATTTAATGAGCATTAGTGCAAATGGTATGTTGGAGATCTGATGTCTTAACAAGCCATAAAATAAAATTTTCCTCAGGAACAGCAGCTTTATGGCTTTTTGGATATCCACAGAGGGCCAGATGGTGAATCCTGTGCTTATTCTCTTATTTTACAAGTTCAGTGCTGAAATGAACAGGGCTGTTGACAAAGCCAAGGCCTTACTGAGTGCCAAAGCCTTGCTGGCTGGCAATGCCACTTGGTACAGATTTAGCCAACATTGTTCCTCAAATGTGCTGCACACAGCTGGAGTCCTGTGCAGAGATCTTACTGCAGTGCTGAGAGGAAGGCAGTGAACTGAGATACAGGTGGTCTTAGCTTGATTTCTGTCACTGCTAGATCTTTCTGCCTGCCCATTCCGAAATTAACTGCGCCCCCTTCCTTTTTTAAAACTGGCACTAGTAAGGGAGGGTTTTGGAAAAAGTTCATTGACGTGGTGCTAAAGATTCCAGTAGCATGCCATAAGATCAAATGGTGGTTTTTCAGGATCTGATGTTTATTCTGCCTCTCTGGCCTAGACTAAAGATTTTTCTGGACAAAATTCAGCCATTGCAGTAACTTTATAAGTGTTTCAACAATGAGCTGAAAGCTGTGGGACACAGATGAAGCGATGAAAGAAAAGACTGAGCCCTAATAATCCTGGTTATCCTCAGGAGTAAAAATACATTGTGATAGCTCTAAGCCCAAGAGATGGTAAAAAATGTTAGAGCCAGCTGGCAGCATAGGAAGATTCAGGTGGGAAGATTGCACTTGCTGTGGGTGATGCTTTCTTGTCCTTGTAATCTAAATTCAGAATATTGAGGAGCACTTGCTAAACCAGCTTAGCCACACGTCAAAATTTATGAAAAGCAAAAAGTTAAGTCTGCCTTCACACTTTTTTTTTTTTCAATTAGTAGCTGAGTGCAAAGGTCTTATGTATTTGGAACTCACTTGCTTTTAGAGGTTTCTTACATCCCAAAATCTCTCTTCAGCACTGACACTACACAACGTTTTGAACAAAAAGAGTGCTAATTCTAGAGAACATTATTTCTGTGAAAACATGTGAACTTGGAGATGTTTCCTGGAGTTCTGGCTGGAAAATTAATACAGCAATGTCAGGTATTAACACAGGAAGCAAACAAAATAAATGCAACTGTAAACAGTAACCTTTTGGTACAGCATTTTCGTAACAGGGCTGCAAGAAGCTGCAGTGCTTCATGATTCTGTAGCTCTTCCCTGTTGCATGACCTTCAGACTGTACTACAACACTGCTGCTAACAAAGCCAAATAGTTTGTTTACAGTTCCCTTAGTTTGAACAAGTTTTGGGCTTACTGTTAGCTGTATTAACATGCTAATTGAGGCTACAATTATCGAGACAAGCTGCAATATCCCTGGTTGCATTAGGAAGTTTTATAGCTTCCAGTTGCAGACTGCAGCAATATGATTTTCCCTGAATATTTCATAAAAGGGACGTGAATGCTCTTGGTGATACAGTAACATAACAAGGCATATAAGGCAAACCCTAAGAGAGATCTGTATTGTTTGCAGAACAAATGTAAGAAATACTTTGGAAAATGATCCATTCTTTGGAGCTCATTTTTCATTTTTTCTCCATCTGCTTGCCTCCCTTCGTATTTTCCAAACACTCATTTTTTTTTTTTTACCATCCAAAAATAAAAATTGTGTAGACCTATGTTTCTACTCCTAACTTTGATTTTTGAAATAATTCTATAATGAAGGGGTTAGAAGATTGATAAGGAAGCGTTTCATGGCAAGACCCACAGGTTCAGGAAACAGTATTGATAGTGTAATGAAACCCCATAATGATATTGATTTTCATGGATGGGGAAGAAAAGGTGCAGTCAATAAACTGCAGCAAGTGTAAGTGGCTAAGACACTGCAATCTTACCTGGTAAACAATTAAATCAGAATTTGAAACCTTGATTTTGAGGTATTCCAAATGTGTTATTTTTAATTTATACATGTAAATACACCAACAGGGCTGGTAAGCTTTGTGTACAAAATATCTTGGGGTTTTTGGGCTGTACATTGATATATGTGCATTTATGGCATGTATGGTTCAACACGGTCAGGCTCCCCTCCCTTAGTGGGAAGATCACATTAGCATGGGGAGAGGATGATATTTCGTTCCCTTGAAAATGTCCTGGACTGTGGAATTCTTCAGGGATCCCTATCTTTCACCAGTGGTTTTAGTTGTCTTCCCTGCACTTCCATGAGAAGGAGATCACCGTGAAACTCACTTCTCCCAACTAGCCCAAATGTGCATCTCTGCAAACCCTGTGGAAACCTCCACCCTTCCCTCTGGATCACACTGAGGGAACTGAGTACACTCCTAATCTCCTGTGTGCCTCCTGGACAAAATCCTTCCTGGTAAAAGCTGGGAAGGACTGTTTTGGCTCCATCTCAGTTCCTTAGCTCTCACTGTTAATTACTGCTCCAAAACGAGTGCCAAGTCACATCTCCAGACTTGTCTCCCCAAGTGTCCTGACAGGATATCTTTTCCATGTGTTACACTACATGGTATTTCTTGCAGGGTTTCTTCAGTGCTGAAGGAATTCTTTAGGATTGAATTTCTAAATGCTCTTTTGCAGGAGTATTGCAATGGAAGAAGTGACCTAATGGGATAAATCCCTTTGTAGTGCCCATTAACACCTTTTTGTAAAGTTTCTTCGTTTCAAGCTTAATGTTTGGAGTGGCAGGAGATTGAGCAGCAGCACTTAAAACGTGGTACGGGCAGATGTCAGTGAATCAATGGGTCAATATGATTTGATGGAGGTAGTGGACAGCATTTCTGAGCTTCTCTGCTTTTGGCACACGTTTATAAGGAGGAGCTTGGGCAAGACAGAGAGTAATACTTGGGGTATTATGAGGAATTAACCTGAACGTGGATACTTTTGACTCCTGGGAAATCTGACTGCATCTCTTCATTTGGAATAGATTACGGCAGTACAGAGCAGCCAATGTAACTAATTGGTCAAATTTTTCCTGCTGTTTTACGGAGAGTCAGAGTATCAGTTATTTACTCATCTCTTGGGAAATTTATAGTGAAAAAAAATCTAGAGGGAAAATTGGTTGTCTCAGCAGAAATGGATTTGCAGCTGCTGAGGAGAATTTGATTATGTGCTACTTTCAAAGAAATGCGATACGTCATTCACTCCTGGACAGAAAGCCTTTTCTGTGACTAAGATTTTCAGACAGCCTAGGATAGCTGGGGAATAGGACTGGATTCCTTCTTTATATGCTTAGTGTTTCTTAAGTTCAAAGTGCATTGGAAGCATGCAGGCATTGGGAAATATTACAGTATATATATATGAAGACTCTTCCAATGATTCAGTAAAATGTTAAAAATCTCAAGATGGACTTCTGGCTGAAAAGATGATGTCTGCTGTTTTGCAACAGTGTTTCTCACCTGTTGAAGTACTGGCTTTATAATCAGCTTGCAATGCAAGAAATGAGACAAGTTAGTTGCACAGTAGAAATCCATTACGGTTGTCTCACGTCTCGGAGGAGGAAAGCTCATTTCTGCACACACAAAATTCCAGTTCTTCTACTAATCATTGGAGCCTTATATAAAATGAGCTTGTGCTCATAGAAATGAAGAAAATCATTATTGTGGTAGGTCTGGCTATAATATCACGTGTTTATTGCAAGTGTTGGTGACGGGGTGGTGTCTGCAGATGGGTATTGCATTGTTAGAAACGCTGGTGGAGAGTGGCAGGAGGCGTTTCGGCAGAGAAGCTGCACCATGACCCTGTTTAAACGTTGAGCCTCTTTCCAGAGCTGGCCTCACAGGAGTCAGAGTAGCAGCTGAACTGTGATGCTGAGGTGGTTCCTGGGGAAGACTGACCATCTTTCTGATCCCCACAACAGAGGCACCACATCAGTGGGCCAGGTTTATCCCATCCCAGCATACGCTCTACTGAGATGTCCCAGCAGATGGGGCTCAGTGAGGCAGCACAGGTTCCAAGGGGGTCATGCAAAGTGCTCCACACTGAAAAGCATGTAAGAGCCAGAACTGTCTGGCTGGAGCCAAGGAAGCAGGGTTCATGGAATAAAAATGCGATTCCCCAGACTGAAATAGCACCAAATCCTGCAGGATTCTTTGTCACCATCTGTTTGCTGAGAACACACAGCAGAGCCTGAATTATGCACCACGCTGTCACTCTGGGGAGGAGGAAGCATGGGTGAGCAACTGCACTACACGCACAGGGAGTACTTTAACTGTATCACTCCCTGCTTGCAGCTTGAGGAATCCTTAGGTGCACGAGGTTATTACAGGCATGACTCAAGCTGAGATCACTTCTGGAAGAACTCTCTTTTTCCTGTTCTAGCACTAGTAGCATCACAGACAAATTGCAGGAAAAATAGAGGAAATCCACCATTAATTTTATCACCGAGGGGAGTCGAGTTTGAATATAGCTTCTCGCTATTTTCAGCACAATACTACATTTATTCTTGGCTTTCACCACCCAGAGGGAAGCAGCTATATGGGTCACATTAGTCCAAAAGATGCTGTATGTGGTTGAACCAACTTGCACCTTACATCAGCTTTTGCAGAACATTTGGCATAATGAGTGAAAAAATCATTTTTTTTTCTATCCAATATTAATTTCTAATTTGCTTTAAGGGAATGAACCAGTTTAATGCTAAAATTTCCCATACTCATGTAATTATTCATTAATTCACAGTCTAAACTGCTGTGGTCTTTTTTTCTTGTACCCAGAAATAACAACTAAATTTACTGGGATTTTCAATACTACTTGGAGAAAGTGTTATGGATAACTTTATCCTACAACCCGCAGACTTTGATTTGGAGAAGTCATTATGACTGCAAGCAAGACTGTACAAACTCCTCAGTGAACTGTTTCTATTTGGGGTTGTCCTTAAACCCAAAAAGCGTAGGGCATTCATATGGGATTGCTCTGCATAGGAAACACTGAATTTTATGCCAGATGAATTTAAGTTTAAATAGTCTACACTTTGAAGGACTCCAGCAAGTTTCCCTGCACCCTGAAATTAATTTGTTATTTGGATGTCTCCTTAGATCTCCTTAACATTGTTAGTTTTGAGTTTGATGCAATTCTTATTTGCATGAGATCTGCCAAGTAGATACCTGAATGTTTTTCTTTCTTGCAAAACATAATTGGACATCAATTTATGGAGTATCCTCTGAAAGTTCTTTGTGGATGGGTGGATTAATGATTTTAACTTGCTTTACCTGCATAAATCCAGATAACAACACCTTGTAGAACCCAAGTGTTCTAATTGTTTCCCGGCAGGCAGAAATGAAGACCTGCTGTGCTCCTTCCCCAGTGATTCTGCATCTTTTACGCTGGTGTTGGGAGTCTGTGTGAGCTTTCTGTGCAGGTATCAGTCTGTGTCTTCTCTGTGACCTTAGCTCAGGGCTGGGGATTAGCGAGAGGGTGCTGTGAAGAAGATCCAGCGTAGCTTATGATGCCTGATGAGGATCTGGTTGGCTGAGAAATCCACACACTTGTGTCTCAGCTCACACACATTCGTTGTCTGTTTCTGTGTGATGAAGCTGCTTGATAGCTCTGAGCTGTGATTTAGCCAGTGTTGCTGGGATGTTTTGCTGGGAGTCTTTCCCAGGGGACCAGTAGTGTACAGGAACAATTATGGTTCACTCCACAGGCCTTGCTAGTCTGTTTCGAGTTTCAAGCCATTTCATGGCCATATTGAGAGGATGAGAGGAGAGGCAGATGCCTTACTAGTGAGAGAAGGGAGGAAAATACACATTAGTTGAATACTAACAGAGTTTTAAGTGGTTCCTTTAGCAGTAAAAGCCTTACCACCCCTCACTTCCTGCACATGCTCACAGTCCTCAGTGTTGCAGAAATACACATCTTGCACCCATTAACAGTTCAGAGATGTCTCTGTGCAACTCCCTTTAGAGACAGGAAAAAGAGTGTGGGAGCAGTTTGGAGCCTCAGCATCTGTTATCCCTTCTGCCAAATTGCTGCAGCATGGCAACCAGATGGGAGTGATGCCATTTCTCCTCAAGAATGAACCACCCTTTGAGTAAGGCTTTTCATTAAGGACAAAATCCTGGAACCTCAGGCACAGCTCTCCCTCTGTGCTTGGTGGGGGGTTTTTTAGGGTTGGGGTTTTTTTTTGTTGTTGTTTTGGAGTTTTTTTGTTTGTTATTTTCTGTTTTTTTTTATTTTGTTGAANTTATTTTCTGTTTTGTTTTTTTTTTTTATTTTGTGGACTGTCAAATATATTTTGATTAGAGACACTGCAGAGTGGAGAGTTATTTTAATAGGAGGAATAAAATTATTGTATTCTTGTAAGAAGAGAAGGAACAGAAGAAATCAAGGCTATATTGTATATGGTGAACAGTAAACTCAAACATTATTCTTTGATAAAGATACTGATGTTTACATTTAGTCTTAGCCACACGCTTTCAGCTTTCCTCACCCATTTCACATGTTAGCACAGGTGAAAATATTTAATTAGTGTTAAGATAGTTACCGTAGTTTTAAGTTGGTTAAACATTTGGGGCACACTGTTCAAACTGCATTATAATGCGTGTGCAGTAGTGAAATGCAGAGCCACCTTTGGGCATCTGAACAGAACTGTTAGCCCAGCTTGTCCCTGTAATTATGCTAAGTGCACGTGCAATGGCAAGAAAAAGCCTGTAAGTCATGGGCACTTCCTTCAGGAGTCTGTCTTTACAAATCCAGTATCTGGACACCTTATGAAATTTAAAGCATATAGATTTAATCCAGGCAGGTTTCCTTAAGCATTGGGTACAGGCATTAGCCTCACAGTTATTCGCAGAGAAATTTCATGTTCGGCTTCAGATACTTGCAAAACTTCGCCAGCAATGCACTCCGAGTAATTTCATCCACATCTATATCTGGGCAAACCATTTGCTGAGGTATTTTCTGCCATCTGTGAATGTTCATCTGCAGTTTATATGCCAGATGTGTATTGACAGCATACGTGCTACAAAAAACAAGGATCCAGAGCTGTAATAGTAATCCCAGTGCTGCAAACTGAGAAAACCTTTACATTGTTAAATAGTGGATTGCAAATTAGTTTGCTAAATAGATGCATTGTTTATAAATAAAGAAGGAAAGAATGACTCGTTGTAAATGTGGGTCTCAAGAAAGCCATTTCCACAGGTGCACGAGCCACAGCACTTGGGGAATTCAGTTGATCCTAGCTGGTCTGCCCTGGTGACATTTAAGTTATTTTCCCATGACTGGAGTATTCCAGTTGCTTTACAGCATACTTTGTGTCATTTAACCTTGGCTGACTTGTGGAGGATTTCAAAGCCACTGTTTTAGTATTGGATTTCTCATGATACCACCACTGAATCGATTCCCTTCTCTTGGTCAGTGCAGGGGGTGAGGGGACAGCACTGTGTAACCCTAATTTAGTGCAGTCTCAGAGAAAGAGAGAACTCTGAAACAGTGATTTAGTTAATGCAGCAAGATATATGTATATATCTAGGACAGGGTGTGGTGAGAAATCCCCTGAATGTTCAAGTTGTGTGGGAGGTATGCATACAAATCCACTTAACAGTGGAGTTACTGTGTGGAATATCCTTCCCACACAGTAGATTGGAAGAATTGAGGAAGTGTATTTGAGGAGAGCCTAAGACCTGCTAATAAAAGCCTAACCCACAGGCCTGCTAGGCGAGTCAGCTCCTGCTGAGCCTTGTGCTCTTGTGGCCTAACTAAGCAGCCTGGTATCAACTGTGGTCTAAATTTACCTTTGGTATCTTTATATTACCCCTATCTGTGGCTGCAGCAGACGTTCCCTAAGGCTGCACTTATGCTGGGGAGGCCCCCTCGTGAGCAGGCATGAAACTTTGCTAATGAGTCCTGAGGCTTCTCACGTTCCTCCTGCTGGCTGTTGTGAGATGTCAAAGGTCTGACTGAAGTGAGGCCCCGGCTGAAAAGCAAACACACTGTCCCAGGGATCAAAGTAGCTCTTCCCATATCCCAGGGACCAGCTCAAGCGTGACCGGAGTCTTTGTAATCCTCAGTTTCTGTAATCAGGGCTCCATTAGAGTCTTTGTTTGCTTAAACACCAATACTCCTAGTTCCGAGCTATAAGTGCTGTCTAAGTGGAGCTGCAGCCATCCTGCCCAAGCTGCCTGCAGCCAGAAATGTGCTCCTGATGTGTGAATTGCTCTCTGTATCTTCGTAGACCAAAGTCGTGGGAGGTGCTACCCATGAACCTGAGGGGATGAGGGATGTGGTAAATTGAGCCCTTGCTCTGACTTCGGTGTGGCCCTGTTGGCAGATTCACAGGATCCTTTCTTAGAGACTTTTTCTTGTGTCCCATAGCTTAAATTATCAGTCTTTTTCAGGAGTTCTATAGTCTATTCATATGCTCAAAAGAGAATTTCATTCCCCCATTCTCATTTTTTGGGAGCAAGAATCCACAGAGTTCAGATTGCTGTAGCACAACCCGTCCTGGCACATGTCACTGAAATCACAGTAATGTAGAGCACCTCTGGGGAACCAGTTCCCCTAGCCTGGCATTGCAAAGTGGTGATGCCCACCAGTTGGGCTGCACTTATCCGTGGCCACGTCACCCAACAAGACACATTTTATGATTTATGGATGCTGATGTTAATGACTTTAACTAGAATGGATTAAAAAACGCACTTATTTCTTACGTTTAAAACAGCTTTTTTAGAGAGAGTAGTTTAATCATAGTTTATAATCTCTTAGTCCTGCTCTGCCCACCACTTCTAACCTCTCCTATGTGTTTGTAATATGCTTAAAACTGCTTTTCATTTTATTGGAACTTAATAAGCTACTTACAAAGGCATTTTTAAATTGTGACCTGATTCCTTGAAGTCAGCTTACCTGGTATTTTAAATGTCATCTCCAAAGCTTCTTTTAGTGTAGAAGACATTATTTCTATTTTAATTGTTACACCTGTGATGCCAAACTTTGTACATGTGCCAGTTAATTATGCTTTCAGGCTGAATGCTGTGCCTTGGGTTGAACAGATGACGTGGGAATGGTGGCAATGCAAGGTGCCAGCACCTTCCTGTGTGTGGGGTGTCCCAAGGCAGAGGATACCGTACATCATCCTGCTTCAGGTACAGCATATGGCTGTGTAGACACAAAAATCAGAAAAAAAGAGTATTTCAGAAAGCAAAAGTCCGAGTTATTTTGCATGCATAGTGGTTACAGGGAGCTTGGGGAGATTTGCATGTAAAATGTGTTCTGGCCATACTCTGTAAGAGGCAGGCTTTAATGGCTTTTAGACCCCACTGGGTGGGAGGCTTTAGGTTATCCGTTAATGTTTAATTACATGGAATGTGCGCTCAGCAGATTGCTCAGCTATCACCTGGAAACCTTCAGGCTGGATGCTGTGAGCTGCTGATAGCCCTGATGGCGCAGCTCCGTGGGTGCTAATGTGCCAAAGATCAGATTTCTCATTCGGGACTGCTTGCAGTGGCCCTTTGCTTTGGCACTTATCTGTCAGGCCTGGCCAGGTGGCTTTGCACGGCTGGTAATGAATGTGGAAAACTGCTGCAAAATCTATTAATGGAACTAAGATTTGTGCGTCTTGATAATGGTAAACACTAGGTTGGCTTTTCCAATGTAATTTGTTTCTTTGGTGGACACATTTCAATTTTCTGGGCTTTTCGTGTTCAGTTTTTTTGTTTGTTTGCATGATGTGGTATGGCCAAGCAATACCTGTTCCCTCTATAGCTTGCAAGTGGAAGTTAGTATGGAATTGGAAATAGGAGCATAGCTGCTTTTGCAATGTGTATGAGAAGCAAAAAAGTGTCAATAACAGCTGTGTTTAGTTGGCTTTGTCCTGGCTGTTTTAGAATCTATTACTATTACCTGTCACTCATTTCTTCATTTTCTGCAAAACAAGTAAGTTGTGTTTTGGAGATGAAATAGCACAGAAAAAAGTTATTTTATAGTCAGGTGATAGTATATATCTAAGTCAAAACAGCTGTAAGAAGAAAGAACAAATTAAAAATCAGCTTTTGGGGAGAAAAAGAAGTTAGTTCATCTGATGGCAAGAAAGAGAAGGACAATTTCCCCAAATCAGGAAACTAAAAAGAAAAGTAACAGGACTTCACTTTAGGATAAAATGAGGTGTGTGCAGGAACAGCACAGTCAAAACAAACAGTGATGCATGAAAACAAACCTCAGGCTGAGGAATACCACACAAAAATGTGTCAGGCTGACCGGTCATTTTATCTTCCTTTGTGGCACGGAGCCAGGCAGCTTGGGGGTAAGGGATGAAAACTCAGTTTTCTGTCACTGGCCTTCAGGCAGGTCCGTAGTGACTAATATTTGTGATAGCTGTGATGGCAGCCTGTGGATTTCTCTGAAAGTACTCTGTGATATTGCAGCTATTAGCTGACAGAAACCCCTTAAATGCTGGTCTCAGTGAAAATGGAAATTAAATGGAGTGTCCTTTGAAAGATGCACCCCAGAATGAGCAAATACCTTGAATATTTGATTTTGCATGTGCAGCAACTTGAGAGTACCATAGGAGTAATCTTAAAACAGCTTCCAACAGTTGGGGCTCTAATGTGTGTCTTGTCTTATGCTAATACACTACTTAGTCAGTAACTGGTAACAAGAAGGCTTTGTTGAAGGGTTCCCCTTGTGTAGAGCAACTGTAGGATGCTGCAGTGGCTCGAGCTTATGAATTCTTCTCCAGAGATGCCTGTTAGCAGAGTGTGGTGTTTCTGTGCTGGGAATCTGAGGTACTTTCCTGGAGGGACCTCCAGCCATTTATCTTCACAAATGCTAAACCTACTTGTGCTGGAAGAATGAATCCTCCCACTTAGCTGAGCTAGGTGTGAGGCTTAACTCTGGTGGTGGGACACCTTGCATTGACCTGTGGAAAGCAGTTTGTTATCCATGGGAAGGTGAGGGCTGATCCTACTCACAGGGAGGAGCTACCTCCAAAGAGGACCCAAACAATAGACTTTAGAAAAGATACTCTGTGCCAAACGAGTCTACACCAACCTTAATGTTATTTTCCAGGTTATATTCTGCCTGATAGCTATCTCTGAAGACCTCAAAATGAATATGGCTGCTCTCTGGGAGAGCAGTACAGGGAAGGATTTGTGCAAATAAACTCCATGCACACATGACAGTAATGACAGTTGCATAATTGCAAAACTCGTCCTTCTTATTTTGTAGGCCTGTGGTTGTTCCACTTGTCCTCTAAGTCACTGGCAGGCCAGCTTTAGTAACAACCTCTTTTTCAAGGAGACCATGAAGTTGCAGCATGCAAGGTGAGAGATTTCAGGTATTCTGCAGGCAAAGTAAATGTTCAGCCAAGATGTGCTTCTCATATTTTAAGTGGAAATCTAAAGCAAATCTAAAGAAAATCTGAAGAAAAGTTCAGATTATCTGAGTCTGAATATTCAAACTGATTGAATAGTATAAACAGTCCCAGTGTTAGAGACATAACTCTGAATAAGGGACCTGTCTTAAAACGCACTTGGAGGAGATACCTTAAAGACAGAGGAAACTTAAGCAGTTCAGAAACAAATATAAAATGTACCTCACTCAGATTAGCTGAGATTACTGCTTGTTTTGCATTAGCAGAAAAGGATTAAAGTCTAGGCTGGAAATCATAAGAAGAATTTGAAATCATAGAGGGGGTAGCTGGGACTGTCATTGCAGCTTGTGATCTGTAGCTGACAGGATGCTGACAGAAGTCTAGAAGCGAAAATTCCTGTGCTGAATGGTCAGGGAGATCAGTCTTAGAGGACCTAGGAGATGTTACCAAGGTGCCGTCCTCCTAATGAGGCCTGTTTGTGGTATAAAATAGACTACCCACTCTTTTCTACAGGTGTGAATTTATACAGCTCTAGTCACATCAAAGGAAGATTGGTCCGTGACCCTTCAGGTCTGGTCCTGTACGCTGTGTGATGGCTCCTTTTTTCCAGTGTGCCATCCACTTCAGTCTGTCTTTCTGGCTCTGAATACCCCTCACAGCTTTAGCAAAGCCACATTGCATAAGGCAGGAATCACTAAAATCAGTCTTCTCAATTTTTAGCAGTGCCCCTGGACAGGTTTCAGCTTCAGGATTGCCGATGTGAAACACATGGATCTCACACAAACGTTAGTAGGGTACAGTCTCAAACCTGGTCTGCCAGGGTTGCCCTCCACAAGCTGGCACTGGGAGAACCACCCAGACAAGCTCAGTTCATTAAATAGGAACCAAGGTTGTAATGCCCCAAATGAGGGTTCAGTCATGGGTTTAAGATTAGGAGTACCAGAGATTATGGTCAAAACACGTATCCTTGTGTCCACAGAGGTGTGCAAGAGCTTCAGGGCCGCTGAAATAAACATTGTCCTTCAACTATCCTATACAGTCTTGTTGGAAAAAGAAGACAATACCTCTCCAAAAGATTTTCAAATAATGAAATTGGGAAATAATTTCCAAAGCCTTGAACTAAAAGAATCCCTGCCCTTGGGCTGCACAAAGGGCACATTTTTCCCACAGTATTCTCTCCCCTCAAGTAGGAGAAGTAAGCAAATCCTCTTTAGCCAAGCCGAAGAAAGGTGAGGAAATAGTGATAAATTTTGCATAAGGGGATTGGCATACTGTAACATCCAAAGTCTCAGGCTGGCATCTCTTCAATTACCTGGCTGCTTCTGGAGTCTTACAAGAGCCTGGGAGAGTCTGAATTTACTTCCTTCAGTTGCTAGCGTGCTCCTGTTGCAGGGTGGAGAAAATCATCTGTGCGCAGCAAACATGGTGAGGCTGAGCCTGTGACATTGCTTATCAAGCCATGAGGAGGGGAAGGGAGACAGGAGGCTGATTTGAGCAATGTGAGCTGAAGTGAACTTGGAAAAGGAAATTGTTAGAGTATCTGGGTCTTTAATCAAAGATGTAAGTAGATGTATATGAAAGGTGCTTGGAAATGGAGGGCAACACCTTTTTTAGCAAGTGAGGCAAGTTTCTCAAAATCTGAACGTGAGTGTTCTTTCTGTCATTGCTGTTGAATCCCGTTTAAGTTCACAGACAGTGTAATGTTCTCTGTCAGCCTTTGTAAGTACATAGCAATTCATGAAGCACTATTGGAACGATGGAGTCACTTCAGCCTGGCATTTTCTGATTAAAACCAGAAAAAGAAGCAGAACACTCTGAGATTGGATTTTCTTGAGCATGGGGGTTGCTGAAGCCAAATAAACACTCAAGACCCCAACAGGATTTTAAACAGAAAAACTCTGAACTAGAACAGCTTCATAGACAGTGAGATTTGATACGTTTCTGAACATCAGTAGCTTTGCCTTGGATTTCATCTTAGCACTGTGCTGCTTTCTATTGCCAGGTCATATTTCCTCAAAAAGCGTACTCTAATTAGCTGCTCAGAACCCACTACATGATCCCAACTTAGTGTTAAGAGTTTGTGTTAAAAGGAGCTTCAAGTACAGTCTGTACAAATACGTGTTGGGATGGAACCCAAATTTATGTTCAGAAGTGCTGATCTGTGAGAACAAATGGTTGCATTCAAGGAAGGACACGTTTCAAGACAAAAAAAGTCATGCTGTGGAACCTTAATTGTCCACTTATTTATTCGATGCCTAAACACAGCTATATATGCTTGTGACTAATAATGCTTTTTCTAGGAAGTTATTTGATTATTTATATTATTTGACTATTTAGATAAATCCCTGTATTCCTGGCAAGCGTGCTATTCCCCTTCAGATCTGTGTAAAACCAATTAATAGCAAACACATCATTAGAACAAAACGGGAACAGATGTGTTTCAGAGAGGCAGTGTGGAGATAGATCTCCATTATATTGCTTTCATTGGAAGGAGTTTTTGGGAAAAGAATAACTATGTGACTGAGAGTTATGATAGAAGATTAGGAAGAACTTAACTTGCCTTGGGAGAGGATGAGAGATAAGGACTGGTACAGGGAAGAAAGAAATGCATACATCACAGAGAAAATTGGCAGTTCGGAAGAGACAGGAAATTGAGATTTGCAATATGTAAGTGGATTTAGAGGAATAATGGACAAGGTGAACGGTAAAGAAGAGTTCCTGGAAATAAGGGTAGATTTCAGGCCTGGGCAGCAGTTGCTTTCCAAGCCTCAGAAGTAGCATGTGTCTGATGTTCAAAAGACTGCAAATGATTGAGGTTGCTACATATCAAAACTGATCCATGTTAACCATATTAAATAGTCTGTTGGAAGTCACTTTAAGCATATTCTAAATAAGCTAAAAGATTAAAGGAAGACCTGTTGATTGGATCCTTGAACCTGAAAACTATTTATAATTCTGAAAATGAGTTGTGTTCAGGAGCCTGAGCTTCTAGCTGGCTTACAACTACTTGTGTGGGAAGACAGTGTCGCACCTCCCCTTTTCTGAATGCAAGAAAGCGCTTTAGTTTGTTTCTTCGAAGGTGATGCCTCAAGTGACCTCTACATACATGAAGTGGCTTTGTCAGACTGAAAAACACCACCTCTCCATTGCCATTCCATGCATTCTCCCCGAATATACCTATTTATGGGCTAAGAAAACTGCATGGGATGAAGTGCTAAACATACGGTACTTGAAAGGATGTGCAGGAGTGCACGTTTATCTTTTATTATCTCCCTTAAGCAGTCCTGTTATTCAGAAGCCCTAACAGCCATCCATTATTCATCAGCTGTCTGTCTCCTCAGCTGATTGCCGAGCAGAGTTGCGATGTGCAACAGCAGCCTTGCGGAGTGTGAAGTGGGATGGATGCTAGATTATGCAAGGGAATTATCTGCTCCAGTAAAGGTCTGGTTTCCAGGGCTTCTGACAGAACTAAGCAGAAACAGTAAGTGCAAATGTAGGGGCATAGTGTTATACCTGAAAAGATTAAGGAATTAATGCCATGAGTAACTCCTTCCTGTAGAACTAAGTCCAAGGTAGCTTTTGCTAAGGCATTCTAATGTTGAGTGAGCTTTCATCCTGGTTTGGAAACTGCCTCAAGTGCACAAAACACCAGGAGTTCCAGCCTATTTGACCTGAAGCTGGGTAGCTCCTTGAGCATGGGGTGGAGCACATGTGCTGTCAGATGCTGGCTTTGTGTGCTGGAGGTGCCAGATCAGGGGATTTGCAAGAGCCACCTGTCTACTCTTTGTCTTAAACTTAGCTAGCAAACATTCACCCCATAGTGCCAGCTGAAAATGCCTTTCTGGAAAAGAAAATGTAGGAATTATCTGGATCCCTTGGCTTATATGTAAAGTAAACACTTAAGGGTTTGGTTCAGTGATTAATTTACCTACCTTCTGAGGGCATCCCCATTCAGGGATGCGTAGTAGCCCTTCTAAACCCTTCCAGCTTGGTTACCCCATGATGACCACATCAACTTCTGCCTTACAAAGCGACCTACTCCAGCTTCTCTAGCGTCGCTGTTGTACCAGGGATGGCAAGAAACGACATAGGCTCGATCCAGGAAGAAATGGAATTATTTATTAATTTGTAGACTCATTTATATATCTTAGTTCGCTTGAATGGCATAAGGTTATTGGTCCCTGACCATCCACCTCCCAGAGAGATTGGCTAAACCCTGCAACACCCATTTCAAAATATTTCTTCAGTCAGTATCACAACAATACCGCAGAACAATCTTGCACCTGCAAGATAAAGGAATTGGTTTACAAAAACCTCCAACTGTTTCGGCCAGCATCCATGTGAAAGTTCTTGCTTTCACAGGGATGCTGGCAGAAAGCTGGAAAATCTCCCTGCGACCAAGCCTTCAGCATCCACACTCTAGTTTTCTGTAGGGGAAGCACAGCATTTCAGGACCTTCTATCACACGTGCTGTGTGTAGGGCTTTTAAACCCCAAGCATAAAAAAATCGATGTTCTGTGCATGTAATTTACCTTGCCTGCCTCAGGCATCAAATATCACATGTGGCAGATCAGTGATTGAAGTAATTGATAGCTGTGCAGGAGATTGGAAGAGCTGTAGGATGTACAATGTAATGAAACAATTTTGACTTACTCAAGTTTTCAGCCTTGAAGCAAGAGGGCACCAAGACTGTGGTTAATTACAAAAACGAGTACTGTCTGTCAAAGTGTTTGAAGCCCGTGTCACACAGCTCTGTAGCATGAACTGTGATTAATATCAGGCTCACTTGATAGCCTGAGAACTTCTCACCACCCCTACAAACAATGCAGACCTGTTGTGCAGAAATTAATTTGTTTCGATGTTTGTAATAATGTGACTGGTATGAAAATAACACCACAAAGTGAAATAGCAAGAACAGCGATTAGCTATTTAAGGTCAAAATCTTTTGTTTGCTAGAGTTACATCGTGATCTTGCATAAGAGCCAATGATTTCTCTGGATAATGTTCAAGCAGAATTGTATTTTTGATTATATAATCAGCTCAGCCCCAAACAGCTATAACCACCTACTAAAATGGAAGAGTTTTATGAGAATCAACTGCAGCAGGAGACTTTGGAACATTTTAAAGCAAGTGGATTTTTTTACCCCTTTTTTAGCTGACCTGTTATTGTAGTGGTGCTTCCTTTGAGAGACCTTCTAGGCAAGGCTGTCAGCAACAGACTTCTCGGCTATGAGTGCTCCAGGTCAGCCTCTGTCTTCAGGGCAACGGGCAAGAAAAGTGCAAACTGCTGATCAGACTGCCAGTTCTTGCAAGTTGCAAATAACTCTGTTCTGCTTCTCAGCTTTACAGATCCTACGTGGCTGCAGGATGCTGTGCCAATATCTACATAAAGGTATCTTGTTTCAAATACCTAGCATGTGGATCAGACCCTAGGATGCCAACAAAGCCGGTTCACAAGGAAGGATGCTCCTTTCTTTTGTGCTGCTTGAACTTCATCACCCTGCTGTGATGCTTAATGAAATCGTTGTGCAAACTGTGAGTGCTGATTTTTGTTATAAGCCAACTACCACAAACAGTTCTGTGACCACAAACAGCTGTGAGCTGATAGGAGCCTTATCACACTCCATCTTTGGAGGTAGCTAAAGGACAATCCAAGCAGGCATTAATGTAATATATTTATATTCCTAAACATGAATATGTTAAAACTCTCTCCTGAATTAAACACCTTGTCCAAACAAGACTGAATGGGATGGCCTAGCAGGAGCTAATTTTTGCCAGGACAAGGTTAGGACAGCTAAAGGGACCTGCACTTTGATTTAGATGCTGTGTTCACATACTGTGGCCAAAGTGTTTTAGGGACAGAAAAATATCATGCTAAGCAACAAACAAGGAGGGCCTGAGGAGCTTGAAAGGACTTTAGGAGGAAGTTATTTTTGCAGATCTGTACAAGGCCAATGTCTACGAAAACCATGAACACTTGCAGCATACTTTGCTTGGCCTGCAGCAGATATGTCCAGTGGCAGTGAAATGGCAGTCAAGACCCATAACACCCCAGAAAGCAAAATGGTACTTATGGGTGGAGGATATTACTGGGGTGCCACTCACTGCAGACTCTTCCAAGAGGAGCCTGAGAATGAGCTGAAAAAGCAATGTCTGAACGGTGCTTTGTGGCTGAAATAAACTGCATGCTTCAAAGTTCTGGTCCTGGCCTAGCCTAGCATGATAGGAGGTGCTCCATCTAATTCAGGGTTTTTTAGTTTATAGCAACAAGTGTAGATTTAATAGCAATATATTCAAGGCAGACTTACATCATCAATATAAAAGGATACTCAGGTGAGGTGCCTGCAGCCTGAATTTCTCAGATAAAAGTGTGCTCTAAATTAAACCTGCAGTAGAGCACTCAGAAGGAAGTAAATATTTAGTAGGAGATAATTTTGGGATTTAAACCGAGCATCAAGTTCCCAACCAGCTGCACATACCTTGCAGGTCAGAACTCCTGAAGAGCTGATGAGTTCCCCAGCTGTTTGTGCACTAACAGTCTGTTGCTATTTACTTACAAGACAAGCACAATTTAAGATCTAGAAACCTGTCCTTAGCCTCTTTGCAACAAAACTCCGGGTGCTTGGCATGTTTTGTGAAAGCTGACAGCCAGTCCACCGTGCAGTTCTTAGTTGCTACTTAAATATCTTTGCAGGGTATTGTGACTGAGTGCTTTTCAAAGGCAAGTAACATCTCCTCCTTCAGAGCAAGATTCAAAGCCAGCTGAAATCAACACAGATAACCTGACTGGAGCTTTGCATCAGGCACCCTCTGCCATCCCAGATGGTATGAGGGAGAAATAGATGCAAACTGAGAGCTTTGAGCAGCTTTTCACATTTCTTTCTTGAAGATGCTAGGGAATAATTACAGTCTGAGACAACTTCTTTTTCTGTTTGATGTGGATTTAAAAAGAGCTTTTTATTAGTGCAGCCTCCTGCCTAGTGGGCAGTGCAAAACTTCCTTATATTCTAGAAGCCTGCCTATCCAAAACGTGCATCTACATTCTCTAGTACCAGGAGCCAACAACTGCAAAGAGGGGAACTCTGGTGATGCCTAAATATCTGAACAGCTAACTCTGTTCTGCAGAAGAACTTGAGTTGATTCAGCATTTAATTTATAAGGTTAATTTGTCGTACACTGATAACGAATTTTGAGTGCCTGTAGTTAATCTCAGAAAATTTACCATCTGTTGAATGTAAAAATATTGCAGCTCTGATATTTCCAGTGCAGGTGGAAACCTTGTGTCCTTGGGAGATACTATGACTTTACCATGGTGAAGCCATAAAATTAGGTATAGTGTATCCAGGCCAGTGGTGGTATGTCTTTCTGGATCTTGGAAGTCAGAAAGTTTAAGTCAAATATTTAAAATAAGATCTACAGTTTATTTTACCTTTATGTTTGATCACAGTGAGTGCCTTTTGTAGAATGCCAGAAGAGTCCCTTTGCTCTTTTATAGTATAAAGGCAAATGGAAATATGAAAACTGGAAACCTAAAATGCAACATATTATATATATTTCAGACTTTCCAACACCAATTTGTCAGCTTTTAATATTTCAAATGAAGCACATTACCATCTTGCAAAAATAATATTGATAAATGTATTCAATTCAGGGTTAGTTTAGCCACAAACACTTTGATTGATTTTTCAGAAACACACTGGTGTGGTGGCAAGAACTTCTCCTATTCTTGAACAGTCATAGAAAATTTAGGTGTCTTCTATGATTGTTTACCTAAAGTTTGTTTATAAATATTAAAAATTCAGTACGATGAAGTCACAGTACAAAAACAACTTGAATTTTTTATAGCCTGCATAAAAACCTACCGCAGTTTGTGCTTGACTAGTGTTGAATGAGACACGAACTGAAATCCAGCTGTGACTGTTTTAATTTTCGTTCATTGTTAAGTTGCATGTCCAAATCAACCAATCCTTTACTGTAACCCTGTTGCATTACATCTTTAAACACTACCTGTGCAAAGGTGGCAAAAGCAGAGACTTTTTCCTTTGGAATGTGGCTCCAGTAAAGCACATGGCATACAGGTAAAAACCCCCTGCAACCCCGAGAACAACAGGAGGTAGATGGTCATTGGAACCATAGCAAGCAACTGTCAGAACAGGAAAATCCTTAATGATTGCAGCAAACAGTTTGCATGTATTTGTATTTTAAATTTAGCAAGTCAAAGCAGATCCTTCCATTACACAGCTTTGGCTCTGTAGTCTCCCCAGCAGCTGAGAAAATTTCCAGATGAAGAAAGGTCAATTATGGAATTGTTTAGGTTGGAAAAGCCACTCTGCCCCCAGTCTGTAGCTCTGCAGAGGCTTGTTGTGACCCAAGGGCAGGACCTGGCACTTCAGCTTATTGAACCTCATGCCACTGGCCTGGGCTCATCGATCCAGGCTGTCCAGATCCCTCTGAAGAGCTTTCCTTCCCTCCAGCAGGTGGACACTGAGCCGACTAGGAGTCATCTGCACACTGACTGAGGGCTCGGTCTTGTTTGGGTCATGGATAAAGATATCACACACAGCTAGCCCCAGCACTGAGCCCTGGGGAGCCCCACTTGTGCCCGGCCCCTGCTGGATGTAACCATCCACTCTCTGGGCTCGGCCATCCAGCCAGTTTTAGCCAGAGCTGCTGCCCAAGCCAAGGGCTACCAGCTCCAGGAGGGTGCTGTGGGAGTCAGTACCAAAGGTGCTGCTGAAGTCCAGGGCAATACCCACAGCCTTTCCCTCGTCCCCTAAGTGGGTCTGCTTGTCACAGAAGGAGATCAGGTTGGTCAAGCCCAACCTGCCTCTCACGAACCCACGCTGCGTGGGCCTGATCCCCTGGCTGTCCCGGGGCTGCTGTCTGATGGCACCCAAGATGATCATCTGCTCCATGGCATTCCCCAGCACCGAGATCAGACTGACAGGCCTAAAGTTCCTGGGATCGTCCTTCCGACACTTCTCGTAGATGGGCATCACATTTGCTGACCTCCAGTCATCCGGGACCTCGCCAGTTAGCCAGCACTGCTGGTCAATGATTGAACGTGGCTTGTCTGTGTTCTATGCCCGTGCACTCTGAGTGTAGTCTGCCTGCCCTATTTTCCTCTGCTCTGGAAAGACATACGTCATGAGACTGCAAGGAGCATCCCTGTCCCTATGGGCTGCACCTCCTGCTCAGCTGGGCAAGGCGTTCCAAATCACCTCCTAACATTGGCATCTGGGGGAGAAACACCAAAACTGTATACATTAAATATTCAAAGTGCATATTTATACTGAAGTGTTTGGCTTTACTGCTTGCCCACGTGTTCTATATCTGTAAAGGCTGGCTGTAGATGCCACTTGAGGCAGGCTTACACTGTCCTATTTACATGGTTTTTTCCTCTCAGAACAGCAGTTTCGTGGTACTTCCATGTTTCTCTTTGGGACTGAGTGTAGTGGGAGGTCGAACAGAAAGCAGAACATTCTCACCTCACAAAGGTCAGGGCTGGAGCTGTGTTTGACTAGGGATATACAGAGCCTGTCATTTCAGTGCCTTGGATGTTGGCTTGAAAGCAAACCTCTCTTATCTTAACGCTGACAGTCACTGAGGTCAGAATGTAATCTGTCATTACAGAGTGACTGTTCTTTGTAATCATGCTGTTTGTCCTGAAGGACCTGGAAAGACATCTATACTTTACAATTCCTACCTCTCAGGAATTACAATCTCTTGCTGAAATTGCTTTCCTAGGAGAACTATCTTGTTTTTTGTTGGTCCCTGTTTCTGTTTTTTCCTCTCTCAGTCGTGATCTTTTAGTGTCCTGCCTGATGAAATCAGTTCAAGGTAATTTCAGCCAACTCTCTACAGAACCCATATTCTGGATCAGCTCCCAGCTTAGTTTCCTTTTTATAGGCTGAAAATGCTGTGACTACCAACCAACTTGTGACAAAGCTGAACCTGTCAAAAGAGGCTTTAGCATTTGAAAAATATTGCTTCCTATGAAGAAAGTAGAAAAGAGGGCTCTTAAATCAGCAGAAATCTAGTCCCTGATAGTGCAATCTGTGCCTTTATCAGCTTCTCCAGATGCTCCCTTTATATGATTCAAGGAAGAACCTGTGCCGTTTGTATTCCTGTCGTTGGTGTTACGCTTCTTTTTGCACAGAACAGTAAGAGTGTCAGCCAAAACAAAGCAGAAGCTTGAGCTCACCTCTCCAAGCTCTTCAAGATGAGAAACTTCCTTCAGAGCAAATTAACTGATAGAGGCAGAGTGGAAATCTTTCACTTATTCAGATCATCAGGATGAGAATATGTTTATTATTGTATGGAATGATTGGCCAAGGGAGCACTAATGTCTCTGGCCCTTGGAATCTGTGTTCAGTATTCCAGAATCCTCTGTGATCTTGGATGTACTGCAGTGGTTGTCAGTGGTGACCTAGGGAAGTTGTGAGCATGGTACTGCAGAGAGGGAGCAATGAGGTACCTTCAGCCATGTGCTCTTTACTATGTATGGGGTGCGTGTATGTGGACAAATATACAGTGAAGAAAAATTTTAAATTAACTTATAAAACTGGTTAGAAACAGGTTTTTTTCAAAATCTTTGACAAACCTTTGAAGTGAATTTCAGGTTGAAATTTTGTTTGGGTGTTTGCATTTATCACATCATCCCGTTCCTGGTAAAGGAAAACAGTGGAAAGAAAAACTTCAAAAAAAGGAGAGAAAACATAACAAACCAAATAGAATGTAAATTTATATAAATAAATTTAGAAAGTGCAATGTTCTTTGAAAAGCATGAAGGTTTTAACCAGATTGTGTGATTAAAAACTGGGTCAATCCTGTTTTTTTATTAAAAATGTAGACATGTGGGCTAGTTCTGATTTTAGCATCAAGCATGTAAATATGCCATTAAGAAACATTTTCAGTCTAGCATTTGAATTTCCAGAAATAGTGCTTAAGAATCCTACTTTCCTGTAATTTGTGGTGAAAATCTTGTGACTGAGTTTTTTTCATGGGCATTAGGGAAATGTTTGTAGTACCAGTGAATTCCTGGACTGGCAGTTAACGTGGAAAGCACAGGCAACATACTTAGACGCAGTTTAAATGTGTGACCTCTTCCCAAATCTTTTAAGGATAGAATTTTTTTTCCTCCAACGAAATTATAAACAATAATAAAAATATTTATGGTTGTCTACTGAAGCTTTTAACAGCCTGTTTGAATTGAGGAGGAAGCAGGGTAAGGGAAGGAATTCTGAGCAGAGATCACTAGTGTTGCCAAACACTTCACAAATGTGTTCATAAGCCAGGAAAGAAGGCTGCTTCTCTCAAGGCTAAGAGGAATGAATCACTGATGTGGAAGGTATAGTGTCATCCAAGAAAAGAGAAGCTCTTCTCCTTTGCACCCAAGCCAGCTGCTTAATAGGTTAAATAATACTTTCAGACACATTGGAGTGCTGCAAAGCAAGGCAAACATCCTCAGCTCTTCATGTTTGACTACATCAATCACTGTGGTGTTTGTGCAGGGCTTTGCTCCCCTGCAACGTATGCGTGATAGATGGAGCTATGACTGCAATATACCGAGCAATCATTTAGAACTTCTGCTGGACCCATTCTCTTAGCTCTTCACTTTGCATGTTCTTAAGCAAGCGCAGAATCCCCTGCTGCTGGTGACCTCCAGTTGCTGAGAAGACACTGTTATGGTTTTAGCTTCGGCATCAACCAGGCAAATCCATTAAGGCCAGTCATGCTGCTGAATGAAGCACAGTGCTGTCTAAGGCGTCTCTCCCAGGATCTGGCACTTGGTAATTTTAGTCCTAAAGTGCTGACTTTTGCATTTTGATGTGGAAAAAAACCCCAAACCCCACATTTACTGATATTCTTCTGTTGGTTCTGGGTTCGAAGCACATGAAGGTATGTTTCCATCTCCAAAGTGAGAAGAATGCTTACATTTATAACCATTTCTTAGTTTCACCTTAAACACCAAATAAGCTGTAAAAAAGCTCTAGAAAATGCTTTCATGCAACTGGAAACTTATAAAAAATGTAATTTAGAATGTGCTTGATACTAATCTTTCTTCCTAGTGTTTGTTTAGGATTTCTCTAAGATTTGTCTTGGACCTTGAATGGGAAGAACATGACATGGTCATGCTCATTTTTGTTACTGCCTTTCATGGAGGACTTCAGAGCTATTGTTAGGACTGGCAATCAAACCCTTGCTCATTTCCTTGCTCAGTGCTTGTGTGTGGCTGCATTTTCTTTTCAGGGTGGAACTTCCATTTGTCTGTTCTCTAACTTTTATATTTCAAGCTTTCTCTTCATTTGTCCCATCATTTCTCGGACATTGAATTGCCATCTTCAAGGGAGATTGAAATTAGCAAGGGTCTTGAGATTGTGAAATGTCCTGTAAAAGTGAAAAATGTGTTATGAATAAAAAAGCTTCAGTCCAGCGATGTTCCCAGCAGCAGCTCAGTTCTTTATTTGCACTGGCAACCAGCTGTTCCTAGGAAAGGTGAGTGGCTGCCACTGGTGCAGCTGGACTAATCCTTGGCTGGTATGTTTGTAGAAGGACAGATGAGCTAAAGCAGGGTCATGTTTCTGAAGTTGGGAACAACAGAACTGGGCTCCTTTCCTCTCCCTTGCAATCCAGGCTCAGGCTGAGATACCAAGAAACGGAGTGTTTCTTCATTAGAACACTTCTGGCTAAGCTTTTCTGAAGTGCAGTAGTGACAAACTCATTAGACCTAATGACATCCTATGTGAAAGTATTTGGTACTGAGGAAAAAATTTGGAAAAAATGGATCAAAGGAAATTTTCACTTGTCAGTCAACCCAAATTTTTAGAGCATAAGCTGAGTCAGGTATCTCTTGTATGCCATCCTAAATTTTTATTCAGTACTGGAACAAGATCTTCACTAGAGGCAGTAAGAGGTATTGGCCACTAAAAAGTAATATTATACTGCACTAGAAAAGGTTGTATGCGGAGCCCTGGATTTAAATGGGAGTAGATGAGCTTCCTTTTTTATTCACAGCACTGTAATTATGAAAAGCAATTTTTTTCAAACAGTTATAGAACTTCTACTAGTTCTTTTACCATCCTGACCACCTATTGGCCATTGTACACTCAGTGTAATTACAATGTTACTGTGTACAACTGATTGTCATTCCAGGATAGTAGTTGGAAGGCAAATAAATTCTACTGAAAAATCCTCTCTGCTTTCCTGAAGCATTGTGATCCACACACAGAAAGCTGAGAAATAGAAATTCTAAATTTAATATGTTTTAAATTTTAAGCTCTTTTTTTTTTTTTTCATCTATTAAGAGTCATTTCATCAAGATCTTTACCATAGTAAATTAGTTCTGCAAAACTCGTGCAAGGGGATCGGTGATGTACTTGGAAGCTGTACTGTTAGGTTAGTGCTTTTTGAACTTCCGTAACTACTGTTGGGAAAGGAGAACTCTTTGAAGCTATGCTCATTGAAGCCAAAATTGCGGTCCAACATTGATTCAAAACAATTCTCAACCCCACTTTTCTATCTCAGGCCTCAGAATTTTCCAGACCTTCTTCATCTGCAGTCCAATTGCGGAAAAGAACCGTTAGGGTTAGATCTTTATCCTGATGTTTTTACCTGAACAAGCTTCTTCCAGATTACTGACCTGGCACAATGGATCAGCATACACTGATGGGCCCTGGGGCACACCTCACCAGGTGGCAATTGCAACACTGAGTCATTGCAGTGCCGAGTTGTGCAAGGTGAAGAACAGAAATAATATTTCTGGAGGATGTGTGCGCTTTGGATTCAGCACAAAGAACGTGTCTGGGAAACAGCCATTCTGCTGCTGCTGGCAGTTTTGCACCTATTTCAAAGGGCAGGAGAGTGTTTGTGTGTGAGCTGTGTAACTTCAAGCAAGAAAAACAAACACTAGTGGTTTTTCTCAATATCCGATCTAATCAAATGGTATTTTGGCAGATCTAGAAATGCTATTTCCTGTTTGGCCTCTCTCCGGTGTTATTTCTAAGGACGGATGTGAGGGACTCAGTTGAGATGAAGGGGTAACTATTCCAGTGGACTGTAACCACACGGTACCAAAGCATTCTTAGTAAATCAATGCCCTCGTTAAAACAAGGCATGTGAAGTGTTCTATCCACTCTCCTGGCAAACAGCACCGAAGCACTCTTTCCTGAATGGCAGCTGGACATTGGGACTCCTTGTTCTGACTTCCAAATGCCCAGAATGGTTGGTAATCTGTAGCCTTCCCACTGAGTCCTCCTCCTTCAAACTCCTTTTAGAAGTTAATATTTGAGTACTCTACAATTTATCTTCAGCCTATCTAGTTCTACCCTAGATTTCTGAGTAGAACACTGGTGCTAACTAGTCAGAGTAAGCCAACAGTGCTGTCCCAAAGCTCAGGCTGTCCTAAAGCACTGACTTACAACAACTGATGGTGGGAAAATGCTTAGAAAATATGCCCAAAGAAAATACAGCAGATGAGTAATGTAAAATAGATCTAACATTGGGAGAAAATGTTCTGAAATACTGCACTGAAACAGCTTACTTCAAAAGACTAATCCCTTGAGGTGGGCTTCATATGACAGATTTTAAAAACTGTTCTTTAATGTTATGTCTGGGAAACCAAAATATAGGAAAACAGATCAGTGGCTCAGAGCTGCCTTAGACCTTGCCCTTTGTGTTAGCTCTGCCTGGTTGTAGGTGTCCAGGACTCATTTGCTCTTCGTAATTGTCTATAAATTGAAGAGATCTTGCTATCTTTAGCCTGTATGCAAGCTTGTGCAGGGAAGTGTTGAGTGGAATGAAGTTTAGCCAGGGCAGCTGCTGCACACATGTCCAGAACGTGTCTTGCTGGTGTTGGTGGTTTCCAGTCCCCTGAAATCCATTTGTGAGGCTACAAGGGTGCTACTTGTGGTGCTCATAACTCTGCAGTTTTGTCCAGGCCACTGGGAAAATGTCTGAAACACCTCATTTGGGGAGGACTTTTGTGAGTCTCCGTGTCGATGTCATTCATTCCTGTGAGAGCAGTCTCCAGGTGGTTCTGCTGCAGTAGGCACAGGAACAGAACAGTTAGAAAATGGGAAAAGCCCGTTGCTTTGCTGCTGCTGCTGCAAGGTAGTTCCAGGAGTGTCTTCAGACTGTGGAAAGAGCCCAAGAGGAGCAGCGTATTTGAGCCCAAGGTCGGTGCAGAGCCTGTGTTCTGGCCATCTGTGCTGACTTTGGTCTCTTGACGTTTTCACGTGAAGTCAAATCCCGTGCGTGTGTCCAGCTGGGCCTGTAGCACCACAGTTTGCATCCAACACAGTAAAGCACAGCCCATTTGCACTTCTGGCCTCTCTCCCTCACCCTTTGCATGACTGACCTCCCTGGCTCTCTGCTGCAAGCGCTGCTTTACACAGATGATTGTGCTTTGGTCTCCTGGAGCTTAGAGGCTCTTGGCTCACTGAAAGCCGTAGGCTCTGCTCTGCTGGGGGGTTACCTCACACTCCTCTGGTCATGGCAGTGTTTTCTAGACCTTGTGGATCTTCTCATCCCTGGGAAGCTGTGAGTCAGAAGGCTGGAGCCAGCTGCTGCTGTGTCCCAGTGAGCTCCTGGCTGAATTCTAATGTACTACCATTAGGTCTGTTTAATCAGTTTGTTTGTTTTTTTTCTAGGAAGCTTTGACTATCATGGAAAACCACTGTTCCAAAGGGCTTCTCCTGCAGTAATTGTAAATCTCTTGTAAATCAGTGAGAAGAATTCTGCCCTAAAGCAGATGTTATTTCTCCCTTGAAGTGTGCTTTTCAAAGCAGTCTGCTGACATTTGCCTGATTTGATAGGTCCTGTGGACTCCAGAAAGATGAACACCCCAGGCCAGGATACTGGTTGTTGCTTGTGAGTGGCACCATCACCCTGCAAAATTCAGATTGGATGGGAGCTCTGTTCTAACGGGGCCTAAACCCTTGATAAATAATTAAAATGGTGAGGTGGAAATACAGTGTCCTCATGATCAGTAGGTTCTTTGAGCAGCAGGAAATTAAGAGCTACTTACAAGTTGCTGTTTTGCCTAAACAGTGGAGGTAGCATTTGTCTTTAACAAGTAGTTGTTGAATAACTGTTGTATCAGGAACACGTGCACGTATAAATTGCTTTATCCCTCTTGTAATCCTAGACTATTAACCTGAAATAAATGCAGTATTGGAAAAAGTGAAAAAGAAAAAAAAATGCATTTAGTTTTGTACTGTCTGGGAAATTAACTTGTGTATTCAGTGTTGCTTTTCTGATGACTTAAACTGTTACTGTGAGGCATGGAAAATTTTGTTTTTAAACTATAAATCCTATTTAAATTCCTTATTTGGCATTGAATTTGGCTGAAGAATTTGAATTTTGGCTCCAATTCCAGAGATAATATTTTTCCTGCCTTTTTTTCTTCTTTATAGCTTAAAGAAAGTTGTAAAAGTCTGATCATGGAACTGTTTGGGAAGAACATATTGTCTTCCTGGCTGGTGGAGGTGGATATCCCTCAAAGCTCCCAGCTCATGGAGTGCCACAGAACGCTTTTGGCATTCACCTGGTAAAGGTGGAAAGGATACGTGGTGACCCCTGTGCAAAATGGAGAGATCCACAGAACTTCAAACCCTTCCAATTGCAGTGACATTGGAAAAATTTCAGTGAAGCAACTGTGTATTCTTCCAGGTGACTTCAATAGCTTCTGTGCTGGTGGATGCATAATTGTTGGATTCTTCGACTTTTAAACTCTGTTTTAATGTTCATGCATCTGAATAACACCATTGGCACCACAGAACAGAGCACGTGGAATTGCGAGGCTCCTATTAACTGTGCAGAGACATTCCCTGGTTCGTTTTTTTTTTATACATGAAACATCAGAGGAATAAAACCATTGTGTAAGTTAAGCTGAAAAAGAAATAAGCAAAGGTTAATTTTTCTCAGGAGCATATCTTTCTGAGGGAATGGAAAAGTACTGCACAAATCAGATTTTAACAAGACCGATAGTAAAATAGTTTTTCTTGAAACAAGGGCAAACAGGGCTCTTGTACTACCACAATACAGTGAGGAAAAAAATAGTGAAAATGGCATCTTTCCCTAAAATACTGGCAGTTTTCCCTGTTCATATGAAGGAAATGATTCTTTCAATGGTAGGATTTAGAAAACACTGATGGTTTGTGATTTATTACTTTTTATAAAGACAGTAAGAATTTCTTCCGTGGTCAGTAGTAAGGCATCATAATTTCTGTCTCTCTGGGAGCTTAGATTTCTTTCTGTATGCTCATATTCCACTTTTCCTGCTAATGTGCTGTGCAGGAAGAATTACATTACATAGCTCTGCTGTGCAGCTGGGACTTCCTGGAGGTTCGCATTTTTAAGGTTTTCCCCATCATACCCTGCAACCAAGGCAGCAAATAAATCTTGCAGGTCACATACTGTAGAGAGCACATGGCATTTGTGGTGGGGGAGGAATTGCTCTCTGTGCCCTGTGGAAGCTGGATTGTTTCCGTGTGCCCCAGCACCGAGTTCTGTACTCATTCCAGTGATCCTATTGACATCTCAGAATTCATCCGTGGGGGTACTGCAATGTAGAGGGAGGAAAATAAGATGCAGTTAGCAAACTGATAATTGAAAGTAATAAAAGCCTTAAGCAAATGCATAAAACTCTTCCCAATCATGGTATTTATGGGCCCAAACTGTTAGAGAGATATTTATAGGTTCGATGGAAATACAAAGCATATGGTATTTTTATCCGGAAATATTCTTTCAATTATACCCTGCATGGATCTCATAAACATCCCTCTTTCATCTAAAAATTCTTCAGTACATTAGGTAAGAAACATCATTCCATTTTGTAGGGGAATGTGGTAAACAAACATCTTGTTCTAACAGATGTTGAAGTGCCTTACAGATTTCAATCAGCAAAAGGAATATTCTATAAGTTTTGGCTCTGGCAGCTCAAAGTACTGCAGCTGTTAGGCCACACATCTTGTATTTTGCTCTTCTATTTGTTATATTGGAGAATGTGTACAATCAGCATATTTTTTTCCTGATTTTCATCTGTTAAGCATAAGCATCTTAATCTGCTTTTTATTTTTTCGATGTGCTAAATCTCTCCTGCTTTGCAAATGTAGCAGGCTCATACCTTAGTGCTTCCTCGGATATCTCTGTGTAAGAAATTTTTGAGAGCACCTTCTCCAGAGTTTCAGTCTCTGGAAACCGTGCTTATAGGAACTAGTCTGGCCTCTCCATTATGCATTGCTGTTTCAGAGCAATCCAGGGTTAACTAGGCAAGTGACTTCTAGAATCTACAGTTGAGCTTTGAGCTAAGCCTACTTGGAAGGAAGATACTCCAGGAATAGCTGGAATAGTGAGCATCAAGTCAAAGGCAGTTTTATTCATCTTGACTTTGAGTGAAGCCTGGTCCCAGCTAGCACAGCTGTTGTCTCTGTCTCTGCCTTTCCTGGAAGGAGGGATTAGCACTGGCTCACATCTGTCACTTGGTTGGGAGTGGGAAATATTGCGCAACCTTTTTGCTGAAGTGGTGGTTTCCTGAGGTGGGATTCATAAATTTTGTGCTTGTGTTCATCATGGGTACACAGGGAAGCAGACCTGGGAATTTTTTATGTTTTTTTTTTCTTCTTTTTTAAACACCTTGATGGATCTTGGAAAAATATACTTGGTCTGAGGCACTGTGCCTGCCAGAGTTTCCTGAAAGCCAGGTTGTCTCTGTACCTATCTTGGTCTTGCCGGAGCTGAACTGTAATGCAGTGCAGACACTGTGTTTGAGCTGTTCAGTGGAAGCCAGCTCTAGGCTGGAATAGATGTGTTTGATGAGTGCCTTAAGCATGTCACTATCAAACTTGTTCCAGATACTGCCATTTCTGAAGGAAAGTTCCCATCCAGCCTCACTTGCCATGGCTGCACCTTGATCCCATCAGCCCCTCTTTTGGCAGATCACCTTTCCTGCACACAAGTGAGCCTGGCAGGGAGGCCTCAGGTTAAATTAAAATCACCTGTTTTTGTTGTCTTATCTGTACTGGTCTTGTTGATTGCTGTTACTTGGAAGTATTGAGCACACCTATCTCTGCCCAAGAGGGTTTGTAGGAGGATGTCAGCCCATGGGATGGCTAATGAAAGTTATGGCTTTGGTATCTGCCGCGGGCTTTAAAGCCCCTTTATTAAAGTTTCCTTCCCACATTTTCTATCTTTTTTCAGTTCTAGTGCTGCCAATCTCCCATCTGTCTCCTGGTTTGACTTCAGTATTTATAGAACACCTCTTATGCTGGGTCTTTGAAGTCACAGGATTTCCCTCGATGTCCTTCAGGGTCCCTGTTGCCCATAAGGGCTGCATACAGTTAAAGCAAGTACCACAGCGTGCAACTTTTTCCTTCCTCAGCTCCTTCTCTTTGTTCACTTTATTCTATCATGTGCTGGAGAGAGAATTGTCTGCTTTGGAGTTGTTTATTTTTGTTGTTTGGTTTTGATTTTAAATTGCAGCACAGTGTGAGCTGGTGAGAAATACAATTCTTCCCATCTTCTTGACACTTAGTGGGTTCTTGTGGGGAAGGTGAAATTTACTGGCATGTCTTATGGGTGTGTCTCTATGGCTACATTGTAAGTGCAGATCATCTTATGGCTCCCGTTCAGAATCTCTTGGCACGGTACTTCTCTTGACTCCAAATGCAAACAACAGAGAAACAATATAATTGGATGAGAAAATATGTTCTCTTAGAGTCAGGGAGCACTAGAGGAGCTAATTTTCCTGATTCTCTGACACACGCATCACTGATCACTGTATATAAATTATTCAGATGTTAAAAGGATCACAGTTGTAAATACGAAAGGAGTTTGTAGCCATAATCACAACAAACCAATGCTGCTGAATTACTGAAACAAATTATTCATGTCATCCTCCTGGAATTTTTTCTGTTTGACCTTTAAACTCTGGAATATGCTTTGGATGTAGAGCACTGTGGTAGGAGGGGAAGCCACGGTGATCATGGCAGAGGGTTCTCTGTGGATTCTCACAAAACAGAGCAGCACAGTGGGCAGGAGGCTGACGGCTCCTCGTTAACCTGGGCACAAATGATATCTCTGCATCTTCCATTCTCCAAATGTGAACATTGCTTTAAAAGCATTTTAAGTGACTTTGGGGGAAGGTCACTGTTGAGCTCGCAGCCACACTGTTGAAACACAGCTGTAGTGACAAGGAAGAGTATAAAGGATACTCATGGGCTTATTGACCCTAGTGTGGAGTGGTGACAGGCATGTGGTTGGGCTTTGGTGCCTTTTGCAGCCCTCCCTGTGGAACTGGTTTAGTTGGGAGAAGGTTATCTGTCCAATGGTGTATTAAGCCCTGGCCCTCTGTCCCAGCTGCCTGCTCTGTGCTGCATGAGCTATGCAGAAGAGATTGTAGGGTCTGGCAGGAGATAGAAATATTGATGGAAGAAGAGGTTTTGGTTTTTTTCTGAACAGGTAGGAGAACCCTGTGAAGATCTTGGGATGCACTTAGAACTTAATGACACACAGGATAAAAGTAAAATTTTCTTCTAGATGTGTCCCTGTGAATAACAAATTCATCCTCATGGCAGGTGAGAACCATCTTTCCTCATTCATGCTTACAAAGACCCTACTGCTGAGTAGTGATGCAGCCCGTTGTTTGACTTTTTCAGGTTGAAAAAGTCCCCTGTAGATATAGTTTTGTGAAGCTGATGTCGATGGATGCAGCGTCAGCTTTTCCACTTTTACGTGTGAATTAGTGCTGTGGAAAACCAGGGAAGGGCGTTCCTGCTCACATCTTGCTGCTGCTTCCAGCAGCACAGTGCCTGAGCAGTGCTGGCCCAGCCAACTGCCTCACAGGCTGTGCAGCGAGCAGGTGCTACCTTAAAAGGCCTGACAGGATCCTTCTGCAAGATTTGATCACAGTAGCATCATCCTGGGCGATGCTTTATTTCACGTTTTGTGAAACCCCACTGGGAAGCCTGGGAACTCCTGAGATTTTGTTGCGCTGTCTGTGGTTCACCTCACGAAGGCAAAACCTCAACAGGCCGAATACCCACCTTAGTTTAAAGCAGCAAATAACTAGCACGGCTTCTAACGTTCATTTTGAGAGAGGAAAAGTTCTGCACATTGAGAAACTGGGGGAACAATATAGGCGTCAGTGATTACCCTTTGTGTTTCAGAGACCTTTTTGCATTAAGAGAGCAGGAGCCCCAGGTTAGGCCCTGGTATAAGCTAGTATCTCACATCAACTGCCACATCTTCTAGAGGTGTCAGAGAACTGTGAAACCACTTTTGGGAAAGAGGAACAATGTCTTTAGGGGACCAACACTTGAAAAAATGCTGCAATTTCAGCACATCTGGCTGGTTTCTAGATAATGACAGATGACTCTTCTGCTCCACAAGAAGGCATCCACTGCTGCACTCCTCTGTGGAAGATGATAGGCTACCATCACCCTGACATCAAGCAACATTCAGTTCTTGGTATAAAAAACAAGTCCTCGAAAAACCTCTTGTTCTTGCCAGTTTCCACTAAGTCATGCCCCCCGTGCAAGCACATGAAATATTGCCTTGTAATCCCACAGCCTGCTTGGGTCAGCTCAAGTGAATAATGCAGCTGCCTTGTGGCTGTGCATTATTTGTTTGGGGCAGCTGGACTAAGCAAATAACAAATTTGTGTGAGCAAATCCCTCCTTGCTCTAACTTCAAAACCTGTAGTGGTATTGCACCAAGTGTTGGCTTGACCCATTTTAATCTGAGAGCAGAACTCCTGCCAAATTTGAGGATAAGCATGACAAGCATTACACTGATTTATCAGAGTGAAAGGGGAGTTGCATTAGTGGTCTTGGAATTTATTGTAGTGCATAAATGGCATTTCCATCAGCAAAAAAATGAGAAAGTTGATTTATAACAGATAACTCCAATAATTTCTGAATTTCCATATTAATAGAAAAGTGGTACTTCCATTTTTGCTATTATCCCCATATGTGCCATCTTCTTATAAATATGGAAATCTGGCAATTATCTGAGAACTACTTTATTTTCAAATTATACCATAGGAGTTAATGAATGGATTTTTTTTTTTTTTTTGGACTATCATATTTTTAAGTGTTTTATTGGATCTGGACTAGTGTATTGAAAGATAAACTCTATTTGGCAATGTTTGATACTGTATTTAAAACTAGATGGCTGCTAATTAGTTAATTTTCCTTTAACCAAAAGCACAGAGCTGAGCCATACTCAGATTAGATGCCATCGATTTGTTTCCTTCTGTTTTATGACTTTCAGGATAATGTGCTGAACAGGAACTTGCAAAAGATATATTGCTCGTGGGAAAGGAATTCATGTAAACAGTATTGATGGTGAATAAAACTAATGCTAAAACTCTACCTCAGCACCATTATGTGGTGACAGGGTAAATATTAGCACCTGCACAAATGAGTCCTTCCATACCTGCTAGTGGTTTAGGGATGTGGTAGTGCCAGCCCTATGAAAGGAAAAAGCCTGGGAAGATCAGGTAGGATACACCGGAACTTGATGGATAGTACAGTACCTGGAAGAAGAAGCAGTGTCTGGGGTTCAAGTGGTTCAGAAGGAAAACTGCCCTGCTAGGGGTTTGATCACGTGTAATCACACAGATTTTAAACTGTGAGCAGTCTTGACATCAGAGTTGTCCTGTAGTTTTGGGACCACCCACCAGAGATACTCAGCTGTTGCACACAGCCATGTGTCTCCTTTGAGTCATTCTTTAGTATCAATGCAGTGAAAACCTGAGTGAAAGTTATGGATATGGGTTTATTTCTAGTGAAAAAGAAAGCTTTTCCCCCCTACTGCAAAAGCCATCAGAGCAAGTATCTGCTGATGGGGCTTTCCACAACGGAGGCATTCTGAACCAAGTCAGCCAGTGAGAATTGGCCATGTGAAAGTTGTGCTTGTTTCTGTAAAGATGCCTGTACCTGAGGAGTCACAGTTGTCTTAAATTGCGTATCTAGGAGCTTTCACGATGAGAAGTTAAAACTTCCCCCTAGATATCTCACTTTGATTTCTTTTCTAAGTGCAACGCTCAGTTCTGGGAAAATAGATTTCAGAGTGAAACACCATTTACTGGGAGAAGCCTTTTTCCTTGGCAGCAAAGCACCTTAAAAAATGGGCTTTCATTTGATCATCTTCTTTCAGTTAGAGGTTAGACACTTTATACTGGACTATATTTACATGGAAGATTAGCAGTCTGTGCATCACAGAATTGTTTCACTTGAAAAGTTGACATATATGACATTACTCCATGCCTTTTTCTCCATTTAAACATGAGAAATTTATGGTGAGGCCCCCGTGCGCTTTTCTCATTGCAAGCATTGCTGACAGACTAAGTGATGGCCCATTCCATATAACACCTGTGTTGTGTGAATTGATGGGAGGGGAGCTGAGGCACAGGGTTTAGTGTTCCTTGTGTGAATTTGGAGCAAGTGTCTTAACACTTGGCAGGGGTAATATTTTTTCATAAATTTTCTGTATCAAAAAAGGAGTTTGTGTGCAGATATCAGCAGAGGCTGAGAGTGCAATGTGGTGACTGGGATGGCCTTCATGGTGAAAAACAGGGAGGAAATAGATCATTAGACGTGGACATTGTGTTAATAAAGAAAACAGTTTAGAAAAGGGTTTGGCATCCTTATGTATATGGATGTAGTGATGGTCCAAAGTTAGTTACCAAAGCACTGATTTTTACCAGAGTGAAAGTGGTACCAATCTGAATGCTATGAAGATCTGGCCTTCTCAGAATGTTCTTTCTGCATCACTTGCAAGATCTATGCTTTGCTTTTTGTCTTTGTGTGGTTGAAAAATGACACACTCCCTGAGCTGTGAATCCTGTTGAGGGGAAAAGCCACATATGGAAGGTCAGGGACTGAAAGTACACTCATTTACAGCACTGGCCACTCCGATCATCACAACGATTTCATCAGCCTCACTTCAGAAAGCAAGTGATGTTTGACTTATCTGGGCAAATGATATTTCAGAGCCGGCTTCAGCAATCCTTCTGTGGCTTGACAGTTGGTCTGCAACACATGAAACAGAGTAAACACTCTTTCGTATTTGAAATTGGAAGCAGACACCTTGAAGCATATCTTGAATGTGCTTCTGTTCCATATGGAATTGTAAGAGAAGATTTATTTTTTTAATGTTTCTGTGGCCTTCCTGTTAAAATGCAAACCCTCTCTGGGGCACTGGGAAGTACAGAGCTTGGATGCAACCATTGTTACACAGTTCTGGTAATTTTGCTGCAGCTGATGTCCTGATATGTTTTTAAGGAGTCTTTCTTCCTCTCAAGCTCAGCCACTCTTTTAACCATCCGTTAATATTTTCTATGCACCTGAATAACAGTGCATGGAAGTTACCTTTCCATCCTGTTCAACTGTGTTTTAATCAGGCTCAGAATATTTTTTCAGAGGAGCTGAGTGTGTCAGGTGTGAGGCAGACATTCTGTTCCACATCGAATGACAGAACAAGTAAATAGGGAAAATGGGAGGATTGTTGAATGCATTTGGTTTTCTGACACGTCATTGTCACTACCATGCACTATTGCTTTTTGCTGCCTTCCTCTTGAGATTAAAATGGGTTTAGTCCTTGAATTTATGAAGTTCAATTCTTCCTTTACAGATTCACAGCCTACAGACTTGGCCTTTGACTGGCCCTTCAGATAGAAGTGATTTGCATGTTTCTTCCATTTTCACTCTGCTGCAGAAGCATCTGTCCACAGGCTGATGACCTTACCTGAACTTAATTGCTGGGTGCATGGGATGCTACTTCACCTGGCTCCACAGTGAGTTTTGCCTATGAGTCAGCACGAGTTAGTTAGTTGGTTTCCTTGGACTTCATTTAGGGATGATGGCATGGTGTGGGTAAAGGCCATGAGTTCTAGGTCTAAGAGTTTTTCCAGCTGGCATCTTAGGCTGAGGGAAAAGAACACTCACTAATTACCCGACAGCTTCAGTTTTCCCACTCATTTTAGTGGAGTTCACATATTGCCACTCTGCTCAGCCAGACATTTGGGCCTGGGAAGTTCCTTTCCTTTGGGAGTGATTAAATGCAGCTGTTTGGAAGGAGACGGGAAAGACTAAAGCAGCGCTCTTCAATCTTTTGCACACTGGGCAAACAGATCAGTATTCAAAGGGACTTCTCCATGGGGGCAGAGCTGCCCCTCTTCTGAAGCCAGCTTTTAAGCTGATGGTGGAGCAGTGGGTCCCAGTTCACAGAGCCTGCAGAGCTCTGCCTTCCCTAGGGCTGCTCTGTCTGTCTCTGGGACTCCAGAGGTACGTCTACATGGCGGGACTTGAGACAGGGCTCGGTGGCTCCGTGCCAAAGCTGGTGTTGCTGTGCTGCTCCTGATGGTAGTCAGCTCAGGCAGAAGTGGCTTGTGGCTTTGCAGTAGGTTGTACAAAGTCACAGGCTGGGACAGGCGTTCAGGGAATTGCTTGAGAAAATGAAGGGTGAAAGGCAACAGTTGCTTGAGTGTGCTGTTGCAACAACTTGGCAGCTGGATATTGGCTTTCTCTGCAGAATTTGTTAGAATGAAGCCTCTTTGTGCCAGCTGCAAATCTGGCCTGGTATGCCTGTGGTTGATTTTCAACTTGAAACTAGAGAAAAGCTGTGGTTCCTAGAACCTGGGACTCTCCCCCCTTATTGCCAGTGATTACACAGGCTTTTTGTTCCATGACAGAGACCGGGAAGAGATTGCACTTGGGATGCAGACAATTCAACTGGACATTGCTTTGTTGTGCTGGCCTTGCTGCTGATGCAAAGCTTTCTGCTTTTGTCCTCACATCTCTGGATTTACATGGGCTTCTGCTAATGAGACTTAAAAGGAATAAGAACTGACCTCAAATTAAGACTGGGCTGCTCCTGCAGAGCCATCCAAACTGTTTATTATATTGATCAGTTAAGCCCCATGAATTCCTCAAGTTAGTCAATGATGTGAACTGACAAGTTAAATTATTACAGTGAAAGCCCTGCTGTGCTAACTTAATTTATGTTGTAGGGCCTCAAAACAGATTTTTATCTGNAACAACTACATTGGTGTGAATTTGCTTAACTAAGTTTCTACATGTTGTGCTTTTTTTTTTTTTTTTTTTTTTTCTTTAAGACCAAAGTGAGAATTTTCTTTCTGAAAAACAGAGGTTTTCTGTGAGGATAAATCACATCAAGTCAGTTGTCCACTGAAACTACAAATAATGCTGCTTTTATTTTAAATTCAATAATACAGGCATCTGGAGCTATAAACACTTTCTACAATTTGTGTGGCCCTGGGAAGATGCAGACTACTTGCATCTGTATTGTACTGTCGCCTTACCTGACTTGGGATATTTGGATTAGGGGCAGGCTTTTGATGTGAATGATAAATTGAAGAGGAAAGCCTCATATAGAAGAGACACAAAACTTGTGGATTCTGATGGGTACAGCCTTGGGAAAGAAGAGGGAAAGTGCTTTCCGCAGTGCTGCGGAAAAGGCTCCATTCCTCACTCAGAGCATCAGGGCTCGGAGCCATGGAAATGCTGCTGGAATGCTGTGCCTAGTCAGCCTGAAGTGTATGACACAGTTGTGTACTCACAAAGCAATGCAGAAGGAGGTTTGGTGTCATGGCAATGAAGCTGATGACAGCCTGAAAGAGAGGAAAATGAAAAGGGTTTTTGCCTCTTTACTGTATACTCATATAAGCCCTCAAGTGAGACAGCTTAAGGAAAAAACATTGCTGCCTTGCAGAAAAGGAGGAAAAACTAGTTTTGGCAGGTTTCCTTTGCATATAGCTTGCCCTGGTGTGTTACTGCATAATATCTTCCTGCTGTTGTGTTCCATTTCCTTTGAACAAAGAAGTGACTTTTAAATGGTGCCTGTGAATGTATTTATGAGGAACCAGGGTTAAAAACAGTGATTAAAAAAAGTCTCTAAGCTGATAGTGGATTGTGGGCACTGGACTTGCTCTGGATAAGGAGCAAAGGCTCCATCCATGCAGCATGCTTTCCTTGCGATCTTTACATGTGGGCTGTGCTGCAGCAATCTGTGACTCTGGGCTAGGTGTTCCTATTTGGGGATTGCTGGACCACGGCACACTGGCAGATAGATTCCAGTTATTCCAGTTATTCCAAAGACTAAATAGCCATTAATTATATGATTAATAGTACAGCCATTAGTAGTTGGGACTGACTTGCTTGAGTCCTCATTGTGTTTTGGTTTCACTCATTTCGTATTTATAAGGGTTTTATTAAACAAAAGAGATCTGCAACTTCATATTTAATTACTTAAATATTATTGTCTTGGCAAATGGCCCTTTTCAAAATGCAAATATCTAAAATTTGTGAAAGAGCAAGATTTTTAGGTTAAAGTATGAGTCAGTGATGCTGATTTTTAAGAAACCTGGGAGTAAATCATAGATTTTCATTTAACTAAATGGATATTTGTTTTTCTTTTTCAAGGACGTTGTCTTGCAGTGCAATCAGCATACTTACAGTCCTCTCCACATGCATCTCCATAGATGTAGTGCCCAGCCCTTCACTAATAGATGCCATGAAGCTGACATTCAGCAGGAAGGAACCCGCTGTCCCAGCTGCAAACCCACAGTGCCAGGCAGAAGAGCTGCTTGAACATGCTGTACAAATATGAAAGTCTCTTAAAGTCAAGTGGGTACTTTCTATTGCAGTCTTCCTAGTATATGCCCCTTATTTTCCTGTGCTTTTTTCCTACTGCAATTATCCTAACTCAACAATATAATTATCCATGCTCAGGATCTACGTACTACCCTTTCAATGTTGTATTTGACTGCTGAGTTCTAAGAATTGGGCAGACTTAGTGCACTTACATGGACTTGTATTTCAAAGGTGTTGACATTTCTCACTGGGTAAGGGATGAGCCTTGAGGAGTAGGGCTACCAGCCTAGGCTCCATCGTCAGCTTTCAACAAGGGTCCTCTGTTTATTGCAGATTGAGGGTTTGTGAGCTCTGAGAGCATCTTCTCAGAGGGAGATGCCGGTTGCAGCCTGCTGCAGTCCAGGAGTGCTCAAGGTGCCTCATGTAGGACCCCTGTTCATAGGGTCACAAGATGGTTGGTTTTAATCACAGTGAAATTCCACCCTGGCCACAATCCAGGCTGGTAATTACTGGAATTTGCAAAACTCCAACAACAATGTTTTCATGCCAGTCCGGTTACAGCTCAGGTAAGGAATATTCCGGGGCTCTCAGGCTGTGACTGACTATTCCCACTCTCATCCCCTACCTTATCCAGGCAACAGGAGTTCCTGGTGGAGTCAGTGCTGCTCCCACCTTATCCATGCAAGAGTTCCCAGTACAGTCATAGGCTGCTTCACCACTGAACCCACTGCACAAAAACCAAGGTCTGACAGAAATTCTGGAGATCATGGAGCAGATAATATATAATTTTTCTTTAACCCAGGGAGAGTTCCTGCAGAGACATCTTTGTGTAGGGGCAACTTTCAAGGCAACTCTTTACGACAGTGAGCAGCATATGTAACCGAAACTATCACCATTTGTAGTGACTCATTGGCACTAAATGTAGAGCACTTACTTTACTGCTTCTGGCTCATGCTGAGCTAAATTTGAAAGACAGAATAGGCAATTCCAGTTCTTATCGTGGGTGCTGTGCTTTTTTTGGGTATCTGAACTGCCACATGGCCCTTTATGCTTGAAAACTGTGGCTTTTGTGTTGTCTTTGTTTAGTTTTCTTCATTCCTCAGTTATTATCAGGGGTTCAGTGAATACTGTACATCACAGCCTGAAAGACACACACTGGAGTCCCTGGTCACACCTACTCTTCTCTCTCCCTTTCAGAAATGTTACCTGTTCCTTGTTGCCCATGGTCTCCCTCTTCCCAAGACACCGAGGAAAAGCTCTTGAGCAGCATCTACCTGATTGAATACCTCACTGACCCTGGGGTTTGTTCCTATCTCTTCATGTTCTGGGTGCTGAACTAACATGTCTGGCTGTTCAGGACACCATCAGGGTGTCTCACAGTAGGAGTTAAAACAGACTCCTGAAGACTTCTTTCCAGTGATCTCTCCAAAGTGGAATTCTCCCATGGGGAAGACTTCCTGTTGCCTATGAGGACATTTGCTCACCAAAATCATTTGAATGAATCCTTGAAGGCTAGAACCTTTTAATTTACTTTAGCTGGTGATTAAAATAGTGTTATTTCCAAAATATGCTTTCCTTCCACATGCTCTCCTGCCAGCTGCATCCAGACACTTCCATGTCAGTGGATAACGTCTCTGGTCATGCCAGTCATCTCTCATACCCTGCTTCACTGAGCCCTAGCAAAACTGTGACTAGTCTGGCTGTTGGGGAGCTGATGCCATGGCAGTAAAGATGCTGTGCTTTATTCTGTATTTTAATACTTGCAGTGAACACGGCCCTGAGCGCCTGCGAGTCCCAGCCAAGGAGGGGCTGCCTTCTGCCTTTCAGTGCCTTGCACAGGAAAATAGCTGGACCAGAATGCCTAATGCTTTCTAAACTACCTCAGGCTTGGAGGTGCCTCAGGCACCAGTTTCAAGCCACAGAACTATCAGGACAAATGTTCCTTTGGTCTGTCACTTTTCCTGCAGTGGTTTGGGTTTCTGTGAGCACATTTCATTAAGTAAAAATTGGTCCCTAAAAAAATAATAAAGAAACTCTGGAGCGGGACAGTGCACCAAACTCCTTGTGAGCTGATAGGACCCATTTATGCTGGGCCTTGCAGAGAGCACACATGTTGACAGAAGGTAGAACACCACCTTTTAGTTCGGTCACCTGTCATCACTGCATTTTACCTGTTTTCACTCTGAAGACTTCCTTGGAAAAATTCTTCCTCTGACTTTTGCAAGGGTGACGGCTAAGAGAGCATTTTGAGACTCTCCTGCTGTGACAACTGCCTTCAACAGCCCTTTCACCAAACCAAAAGAACAAATGCATTTGAAAAGAGCTTGTTTTAACTGCTTCCTTTGAAAAGCTTGCAAATGTTACTTTTAGTGTTTAGCTCCCAAAGGTCAATTCTTTCTTTTCTCTTAGAAACTAAATTGGCCAGCTGAGGAGAACAGATGGTGTAAAACTGGATATGGGACTTTGCCACTTCTCATTCGATGGCAGAACTTCCAGGCCACTGGCTAAATGGCTTGCACCAACAGTCTTTTCCTTCTGAACCCCCCAGCATTTGGCATTGAGCTATCTCACCAGTTCCTGCTGCCCTGGTGTTGCCTCTGCTGAGAACACTTGATAGAAATACCTGGAATTTACTGCTATACCTTATTCCAGAGGCTTCTGCCATCTTTGAGGATTGTCAGTTGTGTTATTCCTTCTGACAGCTCTCATCTATCCATCCTCAGTGGGCCGTTGTAAGTTTGTTTCCCATGATAATCCTTTCTAGTGATATTTTACATGCATATTATTTTCTCCAAAAGTCTGCATGCAAATTTTCATGGTAGAATGAATCTCTGCAGCTGACCTGGTGCGTTAAGCTGGGAAAGTGGTGTGTATAAGGAAAATGTACTCCTACGAGGTGACTTTAACTGGTGTTATAACTGGGTGCTGCTATCTTCCCATTCACAATTTACAATACAAATGTCTTTCGGTTCTGCAACCCTTAAACACATAGGAAGGAGACAACTAATTTGCGTGGGTAATCTTATGAAAGTCATCCTTGTAATTAAGTGCAAACTGTGATTCCATCCACTGCCAGTGTATTATGCCTCTTCAATAGGCTTTCATTTCATTACTAGAAGTCAAGATTCCCTTATTAAACTTTTCTATTAAAACAGAGTAAGAAGGAGCTTCCAAAGTCCACATTGCTTCTGCTTTGTCACTTTTATTATAATGTAGTGTACATAGACAAACAAGATATCCCATTGTGTTTGCCTACGGGTGTTAAACATGCCCTTGAAACCAAAGGCAAAATAAAGCATAATAAAAAATACCATAGCAAGACAGCCTGATGGCACAACTTCCTTTCTTGGCTCTGTGAAACAAGGTATTGAAGACTGAAGGATTTTGGGAGGCTGAGAACATCCTTAGCAAACTGCCTACGGGTATAATCCATTCCTGGCCCGTGAGCTGGGCTGAGTTCACAGTGAGATAAGCTAACAGCAAACCTCTCTCCACAGGTGAGCAGGCTGCTCCCAGCCATAACCTTGGGACAGAACTGCAGTACTTCAGGTTGCCTAGGAAGCTTTGACCTAAGGCTTTCTGTACTTTGACAACCTAAAGAGGAACGGGTATTTCAGTGGGACTGTGCTTATCTGCTGGAACAGATACTTCAGTGGTGATCTGGTCATTGCCTGAGGTGGTGTGCTGAACACTCCTGGTGCTCTTAGGAAACGCTAGAGAGAAAGTTGGAATGGATATGAGAGGCAGACCACTTAAAAATGGGAGAACAATAAAAGAATATTTGTGATTCAGGTCAGTGCAGGTCAAATTTGCATAAGCTATAAAGATCTGTGTGTTTCTCTCTAGAACTGTGTGGAAAAGAACTGTTCTGTGCCAGGTGTGGGAATTACAACATCTCTAAAGTTGGAATAAAACACAAATGATTTGAAGTGCCCATTGAAGGTGGATAGTGTTAGTGGTGGGACACCTGCTCCTTGGTACCTGGGAGCATGTGCATCACTGCCCTTCCACATGGTGAGCTCTGCTAGAGATAAGGATTCTTTTTTCATCCCGTTTCACTATTCCTGTCTGATGACCAGTGGTTAGGATTAGTGAGGTCCTTTCAAGCATTTCTCCTGCCTTTCACATCTCTTAAAGAAGGGAGAACATCACATTCTTTTTTTCTTGTAATGTTTTACCTCCCCTGTGTTGCTTCTGCTTAATAAAGCTAGAGCAATTAAAGGGTGATTATTTGATCCTCGCGGAGAATCTCTACTGTGCCATATTTCCTTGTGGCTGCCAGGAATGACCAGCCTCAAGTGACTGGAAGTTGGGCAAAGCTGAGGACAGACAATAGCAGAGATCCTGATGTGGATGTTGATCCAAGGCTTGAGATGCAGCTGGAATTTTCTCATAATGTAAAATGGAAGCACAGGTATTTCCAAGGATGACAGAGTACCTTGCTGGGGCTCTTGAGAATGTTTTTCTGCTAAGTGAACTTTCTGTCCTCTTGTGGACTTGACTAAAAGAACAGATCATAATATATCCTAGAAGTAAAAAAATCATCTTCTTGAAGCCTGTTTGTCAGCAAGACTCTAAAAGCAGCAATTAAAATGACTCTAAAATGTTGGGGG
This sequence comes from Struthidea cinerea, assembly GCA_013397865.1. Classification (NCBI taxonomy): domain Eukaryota; kingdom Metazoa; phylum Chordata; class Aves; order Passeriformes; family Corcoracidae; genus Struthidea; species Struthidea cinerea. The sequence goes on along the minus strand of VZTI01000139.1, from coordinate 1,886,760 downwards.
AAAACTCCAGACTTGCTGCTCATGACTGAGCTTTAATTCATCCTTTTCTGTATTGGAGAGGTGGGACCTTTCCTAGACTGACTTTTTCCATTCTAAATGTTATGGAATTATTAAGAAACATTTGAAAGTGAACTAAATTTATGGCCATTATTTTCTAATGAATTCTGGTTGAACTGACAACTTTAATCAATTCTACCTTTCAGAAATATAAACAGGAAGGAGAAAGAAATAAATAATGTTTTGACCACAAGGCAATGCAGCATTTGGAAATGAAGCTTGAAATATCCAACTAAGTTGCATTAATGAAATATCAGGCCTCGAGTTTGTAACCCTGGCTGGGATGTCACGGAACCCAGTGCTGGCATGTGGAGACTGTCTTGGAGATTTCCTTTAATCTTCCAAGCTGGCAGGGTATGAAAGATTAAAATGCTCTGGATCTACCAGACTTGCTACTTCTAGTTCAGGCTAGTTATTAATGTGCTATGTGGACAGCAATACTTTATTAATTGTATTGCTGGCCAGTGATCAATGTGACAAGCTTAGCAAAGAGCACGGTTATTCATCAGAGAGTTGTCAAGCAGTAATTGCCCTCATATGCATTAGAATAAGGCAGTGTGAGAGTCAGAATGGGTGTGCTTTTATCATTTTTAGGGGTAGGTGTCAACAAAATTAAAATCTGCCAAGGGACTAGTAAATAAGTGAATTGGAAAGGCATTTATTTGCCCTGATACTATCATACCACTACGAAGCAAGACAAAGGGTCGTACTTTAACAGCATTTATATTTTTAAATGGTTTTTAAAGTGTTTTCAACAAATTCTTTTCTGTATAGACTGTTATCAGTTACACTTTAGTAAGGGCAGGCACAGGGTTTGCAGTTCTTTCCTTATAATGAAAAATTGAATAGTTGAGATGTAATTTTGTAACTGTTCTTTAGACTATAAAATGTACTACTGTGCAACCATTGTTGCAAGCAGAATTTATTTAGATCTGCCATGACATTCTTTCACCTTTTGTGGGAAAGCACATCAGTAATGAAATGTAAATGCTTTTCTTTCTGCAGAGGTGAAGACTTACACTTTTCACCAAAGACTGCTATTTTAGGGCTTGTCAGAAGCACTGTGGAAGTGGCAGAGGTAAGGCTGAATGTGTAATCTCTGTCCTGGTCCCTGCTGTACCTGACAGTATTAAAGTTTCTCACATTATGTGTTTCCCCCATCATCCAAGGTAACCTCATGCTTCAGCTGTGGTGCTGGCACAGGCTGTCTGCTGGATGCAGTGCTGCTTTGCACACGTGTGTGAGTAAGTGCCTTGCCCTATAACATCAATTGTCGTGGAGCTTTGTGTTTCAATTTATGTTTAGTACATGCACAAACAGGACTCATCTTTTAGTATGCATGCTATCTGCATTTTGTTTTGCTTTTACTGTGCTTGCTTTGTTTTCTTGAGTTCCTGCGAACCTACTGAACAGAAGTTTTAGAGTGAACCTATCCCAGAAGTTAACATTTCAGAATATAGATGAGGCTAAACCTGACTGTAAATTACAGTTTATTCATCATGCACCTTAATAATGGTGTGTTAGGCTGGTTCTCCAGGCCTTCCATCCAACACATTTCAGATTGCTAAACTCATTAGAAGTAATCATAGAATCATAGAATGGGTTGGGTTGGAAGGGACCTTGACGATCTCGTTCCACCCCCTGCCATTGGGGATGGGGCAGCCACAGCTTCTCTGGGCAACCTCTGCCAGGAATCTCACCACTCTTATAGTCGAGAATTTCTTCCAGATATCTAATCTAAACCTTCTCTATTTCGGTTTGAAGCCATTCTCCCTTGTTCTCTCTCAACATGCTCTTGTAAAAAGCTCCTCTCCATCTTTCTTGTAGGCTCCCCTCAGGTACCAAAGGCCACATTTATGTCACCATGAAGCTTCCCAGACTGGACAATCCCAATTTTCTCAACCTTTCCTCATGGCAGGAAAGCAGGGTGTTCCATCCCTCTAATTGTCTTGGTAGCCTTCCTCATAATAATGGATTGAGGTCAGAGATGGGCTGAATTCTGGAATAAGGTAAGATTTGCTGAAAAATAGAGCACTTTGGTAGGGAAGGATGAGCAAAGGACAGCCAGGATTGAGGCTATTGAAAGGAAAGCTGACAATGTTTATAGTTTAGAGTTGCTCATGATAGTCCATAGCCTGTGTGATAATGAGACCTGTTCATACTGGATTTCCTTGCCATTCAACAGCATTGTTTTTAATGATCTCATCTGGAATTTCTGCTCCTGCCTTGCTAGTCAAAATGATCTCATCTAAATACTGAGGAAAGCGCTGATAGAGACCACTTTATCACACTCCTAATGCATGTTATCAAGATAAGAGAAATAAAATGTTCTGAAAGTAGATATGAGAGATTCTTTGTCCAATTTCAAACCCACACAAATAGACAAGGGTGAAACCATTAGTGTGATCAGCTTAGAAAGAAAATGAGCAGTGAATGTGAAGTGGGAGGAAGGAGAATTCATTTGTGGAACACACTGAAGCATCAAGCAGAGGACTGTTTAGGCATTTCTGCTCTTTCTAGTAAGACGAGGCACAACTGCTGGAAACTCTCTCATGCTTCACAGTATATTTTTATTGTATATGATAAAGGCAGCCAGTGTTTTATTACTTAAGGAACAAACTCGGCCTTAGACAAAAATCTTAATCCATACATGTAGGAGGGGATTGTCAAGAAGAAATATTCTGAATGGCAGAATCTTGCAAAACTCAGTGTATAAATTAGTAAAGCCTCATCTCAGCTTCCCCAGCACAAGTGTGAGCAGTACTCAAGGCATGAAGTCATCACTGCAACCTGTGGCAAGACAATTAACTTGACAAAAGTATTCCTTGCAAATGATCTGCAATATGTTTTTTCTAGTAACTCATTCAAAAGTAACTTGGTTTAGCCGCGTTCTGACATCCAGCCTTGAAATACTTTGCCTCAATGCCTGAAAAAAATTGTTGACAGCCTTTTAGTCTGCTTTGACAAGTGTCAGACTGGCTGCTATAGTTTCTCTTGTTCCCTGATTCCTCCTCATCATGGTGTTTACCTACAGTTTTTGACACTCTGGCCAGTGTTGGTGTGGTCTGCAGAACACAGGAATCTAAGGCTGAGTATCCTGGCATTTGTATGTCACAGTAAATTAGAGGATTTAAATCAGTGCAGTTTTAAAAATAAATGTTCCAGTATTCTGAAATAGGAGAGTGAATTTGTTTCACCACTTATGTTTTCTGAAGACAGGTTTTATTCTGTTCTCTGTTGGGTTAAACTGGGGCCATTGATCCTTGAATAATGGAGCAGTCATCAAAGAGAGAAGACTTTTGAGGAATAACATGGCAGCTTGATAGTAATGCCTGAGCAGTTAAAGCTTTCAAACTGACCGGTTTGAAATCTTTTTTAAGATTATCTGTTTTAATATTTCAGGGGATGGAGGGGGAGCTTTCCATACCCTGTGGACACAGGCAGACAGAACCCAGCATGTTTGTGCTTGTGTTGCACACGGATGTAAGCAGGGGTGAGGAGGCGTTATGTCTGTATTCAAGATGTGCTGCCTTTCCTAAATAGCACAGAGCTCTGCAGAGCACTGAAGGTGGACAAACTGAAACTAAGCATATTTTTAAGAGTTAATCTTGCGTGTGAAATATCTGCACTGAAAGCCTCATTTTCGGGCAGCTCACTGCAGGCAGGAGATGCAGAGCAAAATTCCTGTCTGATATTACACAGGAGATTGTATTGAATTTATCATCCCTTTGCTCTGCTCTTTTGATCCTTAGATTTTCTTTAGCTAAAGGTTATGACTTTTAATGATAAATTTCGATTTTATAATACATAGCTGGAGACACCAAGCAGTCAGGGCCTTGAGTACATACGTGGGGATTACTATGTAATATTTTTTCTCTCAGGATATTTTTGACTGTGTTTTTTTGTCCTGAGATCGAGATTAAAGATTCTCCAGGCACAGTTCTCTTCCAGGACATCAGGAATTGATAATGTGCCCTTCGAATAGTGAACCCCATCCAGACATGAGACAAAATTCAGGGCAGTCCGAGATGCTTCACTTAAAAAAATGTAAACTCCTGAACTAAAGCTGGGGAGGAGAACTGAAGCCCTGAAAATGACAGCTGTGTTTTATTTCTTCCCACTATGCACAGGTTACAGCTATTTCAGTTTTCAGCATCATGCCTGACCATTGTAGTGCTTGACAACAAATACCTTCCAACCCAGCTGGAAAAAACCAGCATTTGATGGCATTTTCCTTCAGTAAGCAGAGGGAGCTTGGTAGGCCACCTGACCAGCTCTGGGTAAAGTTCAACTGAGGGACTTTTGTATGATCTTTCAGCTGGAAAGCACCACAGAAGTGGAAAGGTTGTGTGCTGTCGGAAGTCCTGTGGGTCAGGCAAGACACTAAACAAATTGCTGAATGTGTCTGTTGTGAAAGGTCAGATTTTGATCTGTTAATCTGGTGTGAGTTGGAGTTTTTCATAAAATTAAATTCTTACAAACATCTTACTCTGTTTTCTTAATTACACGGAGTTTGAGGTATATTTGGTAAATATTTCTAAAGCAGTATCTGCTCAGATAGGCCTGATTCAAACAACTTGTCAGTTGCACTTCAAACTTTTTCCTTAGTCTGCCTCCAATGTCTTTTTAAGTGTGGCTTTAGTGTGACCCTCCAGGTGACACCAACACGTGGCATGGCCGTCCACAGCAATTCTGCCTGGCATTGTCTCTTCTGTTTTCTTCTGTTAAGCTTCTTCATCTGTTGCTGCTAAGAGTTTCAGACTTGGAAGAACGGAACAGGGAGAATGTGGGTTCATTCTGCCTCTAGTATCACACACACACACACACCTACCTATATATGTGCTTTACAGTTTGGACAAAATCCAACTGGAACTCAATCGGCCTAGTGCCACAAAAGGCAGTAAAAAGTAAATGCACGGCAGCAAAAGGAGGGCTAAGGGTAATCTCCCATCTTTATTGGATGCAGAGGAAAATATAGCGGCAAAGGATGAGGAAAAGGCTGAGGTACTTAAAGCCTTCTTTGCCTCAGTCTTTAACAGTAACACCAGTTGTTGTCCAGGTACACAACTCCCCAAGAGGCAAGACAGGGACAGGGAGCGGAATAAAGCCCCATAATCCAGGGGGGAATGCTCGGTGACTTGCCACACCACTTAGACACACACACAGGTCTGTGGGGCCGGGTGGGATTCTCCCAAGGGTACTGAGAGAGCTGCTGGGAGTGCTCACTGTGCATCATTTACCAGCAGTCTTGGCTGCTGGGGAGGTCCCAGTTGCCTGGAGGTGAACAACTGTGATCCTTGTCTACAAGAAGGGCCAGAAGGAGGCTCTGGGGAACTACAGACCTGTCAGCCTGACCTTGGTGTTGGGGAAGGTTGTTTAGTCTGGAGAAAAGGAGGCTCAGGGAGGACCTTACTGCTCTCTACAACTACCTGAACGCAGATTGTAATGAGGTGAGGGTCAGTCACTTCTCCCAAGGAACAAGTGACAGGACAGAAGGAAACAGCCTCAAGTCGCACCAGTGTTTAGACTGGATACTAGAAAAAAATTCTTCATGGAAAGGCTTTTCAAGCACTGGAACAGTCAGCACCCCTGGAGGGATTTAAAAGATGTGTAGATGTGTCACTTGGGGATATGGGTTAGTGGTGAGCTTGGCTGTGCTGAGGGAACGATTCGACTTGATGAACGTAAAGGTGTTCTCCAGCCTAAAGGATTCCATAATTCCCTATGTGTGTGTATGTACATATATGTATGAATGAGACTTACTTCCTCATACACTAAGCTTTGTGCTTCCCTTTTGGAATATTTCTTTCTATTTTGCAGTGTCACAGTGTATAGCTATGACAACTGAGACCAGGAGCTGTCTGCTTTGGTACTTTGCAGAAATCCACAGCATGTCTTGAGTTCACTCCAAGTGAGAGAAAGAATGCAGTGAAAGAAGTGTAACCCCTTGCTAGGAGAGCAGAGGTTATGTCAGGGAGGAACAAAATGCTCTGTCCAGATTTAAAAAAAATACAAACAAATGTCAAATGTTTCTGTCCCATCCTCGTGCCCAAGCCACAAAAGAAGACTTTTTAATGTCTTGTTTGATCCATATGCAGTCCTACTTGGTGTCTTCAGTCATGCTTATATTAATATCACTCTAAGATTAGCAGTTTCCTGTAGGGATATTTGAATTGCATATCATAGACAATTAATATAAAAGTTTTTTTGTGGTGCCTTTCATCTCAAGAGTCTGAGAATTTTTCAGTTTTGAAAAATGAAGATGAAAAAATGTTCTTTTTCTGGTCTTTTTAAGCTTTACTATATTAAAGAGCTCTTCTGGTTGGCATCACACCATTAAAAAGTCAGAAGCTGATAGCCACGATATTTCATGTGTGGTAGGCTTTACAACAAATTACAACACTGACTGCTGAGACTATCTAAGTTGCTGGAAAAATGGATTTAATTGTCCATTCTGAAACTATTTCCAGGATCAAATAGAATTTCTTTAACTACACATGCTCTTTATAACCCTGGTTCAATTCCGCTGCAGTAAATCTGAGGGGAGAGCAGCACGGCAAGTTAAAAACAGCACCGAGGTTTTATAGCACCAGCATTAAACTATATGTCATCTTGGAATTAAAGTACTGGGCTGAAAGGTTTTCTCCTTGCAATGATTTGTTACTACGTGGATATCTAATTTGCATTTTAAAATCTCTTCTTGCCCAGTGGCCGGGGGCATGGTGTGTATGCGTGGAGGGGAGTGTGTGTGTGTGTGGAGGGGTCTGTTTCTTTGGGACCTCCACTGGCCTTTTGAATTTTGTCTCGCTCAGGTTTGAAAAAGTTACTCCCATTTTGTGAGAACTCTGTTTTGTTGCTGTCACCAGCTACATAAGCAATTAGATGACAAATGGGGACAAAATAAATATTAAGCACAAAAAGACTAATCATTGCTGTTTCACAGTCCTTACTGGACTTGATTTTCAACATGTGTTCATATATGAAATTAGTGCAGATACTTCCATTTTGTACTGGTTTAAGTGGCTGCTGGAGATTCAAGACAATGGAAAATTCGGCCTCTTACACTGATTCTGGAATATATAAACATTTTGACACTTGATATTTGTAGAGTCCAGTGGTAAAGGGCATTGCTCTCTGTAAGTTATATATGCTTGCATGTAAGTTGCCTGGAATGGGAAAGGTGCTTTCTTCCTTATGTCAGAGGAGCCTGAAAGAATGCTCTTCTGCAGCCTGGCTGATTCTCTTTCCAGTTCTGATACTCCTGGCTCATTACACCAGCCTTAGGCAGTGAGCTGCTTCCCATGTGGCACTCAGGTGCGTGTCTTGGGTTTACCTGGCTTTCAGCTTGTGAGTGCCCAGCTCGGTGGTGTGAGAGGTCTTGTTCTCCCTTGCTGCTTACGAAGGTTGTGCAGTTCCTAAGAGCACTTTGGAGGGTGAGGCCTCGAGCCTGCAGGCCTGTGACGGGGGCTGTTGCCCCCACATAACCTTTTGTTGTGCTCAGCAGTGCTCCGAATACGTGCAGTGGCTCTCAGCATCATGCACCCAAGTTTTTTCCTGAAGTATCTCAAACGTGAAGTGTCTGAGGGTGTGATTTTCTTTTTTCAGCTTTGGAATGAGCAAGGTGACTGAGATGCATCACAGAATGGTTGAGGTTGGAAGGAACTTCTGGAGGCCATTTGTCCCCCAGCAGGCAGGCTGAAGCAGGGCCAGCTAGAGCTGGCTGCCCAAACCATGTCCAGATGGCTTTTAAATACCTCCAATACTGGAGATTCTACCAACTCCATGGGCAAGCTGTGCTAGTCACCCCCACAGTTAACAAAGCATTTCCTCATGTTCAGCACCTCCTGTGCTCCAGTTTGTGCCCATTGACTCCTGTCCTCTCTCTGGGCACCACTGCAAAGGGCCTGCCACCACCTTGTCAACACCTTCCACTCAGGACTTTGCATGCATCAGCAAGACCCCCTTGGAGCTTCACTTCTCCAGGCAGCACACTCCCAGCTCTCTCAGCCTTTCCTCCTATGTGATGTGCTCCAGTCCCTTAATCATCCTGAGGACCCTTCGTGGGGCTGCCTCCAGCACGTTCGTGTCTCTGTTGCCCTGTGGAGCCCAGAGCTGGACCCAGCACTGCAGGTGTGGCCTCAGCAGAGGAGAAGGATCCCCTCCCTCAGCCCGATGGTGATGGTCCAGCTAATGCAGCCCAGGAGACCATTAGCCCTCTTGGCTGGCCCACGTTCAACCTGATGTCCACCAGAGCACCCAGGGTCAGGGCAGACAGGAGCAGGTTTGACGCCAGAGGGTCTCAGTCTTGGCTTCAGGCATTGCCTGCACCTCCTTAGGTCCGGTCTCTGGGGAGCCCTGGGGCTTGTCTGGGCTCTTACAGGGGAAAAGCACAGGGCTTCAGCCCTTGAGAACAAATAGATCTCCTCTCCTCGGTCCCACCTGGAGCTGTGGTAGGCTGAGGGGGATCGCCTGGCCCGCAGGTCTCTCTGCACCATTGCCCTTGCTTAGGAGGGCAGGTAAATGTTTGAACATCAGCCTTGTGGTTGCTGTGAAGGGCAATTAATCTCAGTAAGTGTAATTGAAGGGATCAACATGGGATTTGGAAATGGGATGTGAATTTTTGACTGGCAGTTCAGACCTGTGGAGTATTTTATCAAAGAGGGTGACTATTTAAAAATTTTTTAAAAATAATTTTAAAAATATTTAGGATAATTTTTTTAATTATGAACATAATCACTGCAAAGCCCATGCTAGTTTTACAGCATATTTGTAGTTTGATTGTTTAAAGAGCTTTTTATTTTCGTGTTTATGCCCTGGGGACTTTACAAACTGTGATCTCGTGTAAAAATATGTGAGATGCCTTCTGAGAATACTTGCTGTGCCAAAGTTTGGGGTTTTTTTTCTTTTTAAATAATGATCAATGTTCAAATTAGATAATTCCAGCATTTAAGAAACAGTGTGGGGAAAAAGAGAGGAGGAAGTGGCATGGCAAGGAGCATCTTCATTGTGTTTTTTTCTTTTGAAGGGAGAAGAAAGATTAGTGAATCACTGTAATGTGTTAAATAAATTTTTTCTGCAGCTTAGTGTTGTAAGTCATGAATGACATGAACCAAATGTGGGTTTATTTAAAATATATTAACAAGGCTTTTGCACAAAATTAGCTTACAAAAACGAACAGAACAACTTTCTCCTGTATTTTTGATCATTCCTCTTTAATCAGTGTGCATCTCAATTCCTGGAATGCTTGAAGAACAGGCTTTTTATTTGGAGATGTAGAGAATTTCACTGTCAGGAAACAGAGTTATGTTATAATACAGTAACAGTGTATTAGGCCCTGGTAAACCAGTTGTGATAAATCTAAAACTGAGATTAATTAAATATGAATCTTCCTAGATTTTTATTTGTTACTTTCGCCTATTATTTTTAGTCCTGTCCACTTAAGATGGAGTTAATAAAAAGCCAAAGCGCTGCAAGAATGTGAGTACTCTTCGGCTATGTAGCACCTCATGAAGCATGGCAGGATACTTGTGAGGCAGCCTGTTCTGAGAACTTGATATTCTGAAGAACTAAAAGATTTGGGTAGCTTACCTAGCTGTCAATTTTTCAGCCTTTTCAGCCAAGCTTGCTACTGCATGCCAAATCTTGCAGAGGCTTAATTTGAGATGCAGCTTCCAGCTCAACAAAACTGTGTCTATCCAAAGCAGAACTGAAGGTGATAAAGTTAAATGAATAGCTATGCTGTTTCCAGGGTAATCAAATTCAGTAATTAGGAGTTCAGTAATCTCTGGTCTTTTACGTAGCCCTTCAGTGTTATAATTAATTCCATCTTCAATTTGGCAGGTTGTGGATTATGTTTAGATTATCACCCTGATGTGTGCCAGCTGGGCTTCATTGCACCTGAAGGCCTTTAATTGGAAGATTATCTGGAGCCTTGATCCTAATGCTGGTGACCTCTGTTATCTCTGGTCTTCAGAAAGTGTTTCCTTGCTGGTCCATTTGCGCTGAGGAGCACAGCAGGCAGCCATCCACAGCATTTGTGGAGGTTCTGCTAATGACTTGGGATCCACACCTACCCTCCAATTACAGTTGACTAATCTGGAAACTAACAGCTGCTGGGGTCTCTGCGGTTTTGCAGAAATGTGATATGTTTTCTGTGTCTAAATGAAGAACTGTGGAATGGTTTTGATTAGGAGTTAGAAGAGCTACAGGGACAGTGGTGCTGTCTGCCTGATTAGCCAAGTCTGAACCTTTAAAGTAGCTGGCTTTAGAAGTCAGTCAGACTGGGAATTGAACAGGGATATGTTTTTAGGGCAGTCTGTGAGCAGAGAACAGAAGAGATCTTTCTAAAAAATAAACTCAGCTGCTCACTGTTTATATGTCCATATCCTTGATCTAACATGAAGTTGTTGCCTCCCTTCTGTTCAATGGAATTAAGATTAAAGGCTTGTTTGAGTTTTAAATAGCTTCACGGGTAAACGCAGATTTCTAAGATATAGACCAAAAACCTTTAAAAAGACCCTTTCAAAACCCAGGTATTAGAAACCCTTTTCAACATACTGCTCTTTCTGTGTACTTCCCTTCACACAATATTATGTCAAACAATTCACCACGTATGACACTACTCTGGAGGATTTGGGCACTGGGGCACTGGTTGTGATGGTGCTCTTAGTTGCATCTGTTCCAAACTCAGACTTTACCTCTCTGTTTCACCACTGTAAGTAGAAGTCAAGCTACAGGCTGTTAGCATTAATTTGTTTCTGCTCTGTGCAACTTGCTGGAGGCTGGAAAGGAACATTCCAAGTTATGTGGCATTACTGACAATGATTGCATTCATGGAGAAGACTTAAACTTGTAAGGGAAATAGTGCCAAGGGACTGTGTGGCTCTGGCTTTGAACCACAGCACGAGCCTGACCCTGTGTCTGATACAGCCAAACTGTTTGCTACTGCTGTTTGTAGTGTCATCCACGGAATTACTTTGCAACTGGCAGATTTTAGGTTCTGGCTCAATCTGGGATGTCGTGCACCCCCATGAGTTCCAGCATCTCTGCTGATACAGTAGTGGATAAATGTCCTCTGTGAGGTGCTCTCCCCATAGATCACATTACTGGCAATGGGAACTTAATGAATAAATCCCAGGGCAAACACAGCACTGAATTTAATTCAAACTTGTGAAGAATCTGAACTATTTATTATATTTAAATATTATTTTTTTTATCCTCAGATAGGTTCCTTGAGCAGAGGCTTGTCCCAAACTTTCAGATGTCAAAACAAACGTTCTAGGAGCAGCACCTTTTATGCAACTGATACAGTCATAAGAATTCAAACGGCCCTTGGGGAGCTCACTGCTTATACCTAAAGACTATTCCAGTTACAGGAATTTGTTTTAAAGAGGATTTGTGTATTCAGCACAAGCTCTGGATTTACAGCATTTAACTTGCAAGTTTCAGTCAATGGGCTCTCTGCCCGAAACCTCTAAAATACTTTTCCAAACCACGAAACCAACAAGACTCCTTCTGAATGGGTTCTCAGACTCCAATTTCATTACTTATTTACTCTGAGCCTTATTCAATTAGTCTGGCAGTATCTCTAGAAGGTTACCAAAATGGGGTGCTGAGCCACGAAAAAAAGAAAAAAATAATCTTTTCTGTCATGGGATGTTTGTTGCACAAAATGTCCAGAAAGTGCCTCTGAAGCTGCTCCAGTGCAGTGACTTCACCTGCTCAAAACCTGAGCACGGCACAGTGATATTCACGGGGACCTGTGGAACAGCCTCCCAGCAGCAGGGGTGATGGACAGGTCGCCAGTTCTATTTATGGCTTTCCTTTTAGGTAGCGCCCCTGCAGCTTTTCTCACAACACGTTTCCAAAAATTATAAAGTGCTGTACACAATTTGTCTTTCTAATCCACATTCTTTAGAGCTATTGAAATAACAGGATTTTTTGTTGTTCTTATTTAGCTATGAAACTGGTGGATAATCCTTTCTAGTTAATCCAAAATATTCAGACATTAAAGAAATATTTAAATTTAAAACATTTCCTTTAATTTTTGAGGTATAAACAGCTTTGGGAAAAGTATCCAAACTGTTTTATTGAGAATGTTAAAAAAAAAAAAAAAAACAAACCACCAACTTTTGAACTGTATTTTTGCTCAAACTCTTTGTGTTCAGTCCAAATATACAAATAATTTAGATATCAAATTATGGATTTTTAAAGCAAATGTAATAAGGAAAAAAATCTTGGCAAGCTCTACTAGTCTCATTTTCCTTTGAGCACAGCAGAGAAAATCTGGATAAAAAGCAAGCTAAACTTATTTTGTTCATTTCAGTACCGCCTGTGCCCCCTGACCTTCTCAGGCTGTGCATGGAGACGCCCTCCACAGCTTCAGATGGAGTTTTGGGAGAGCCTTGCAGAGTGTGATCCCTGCTACCTATGTGTGGCTTGAAGGAGCAATCTCAAAAAATTCAAGACCATTTCCGTTGCAGATCAGCTCTCGTGTTCAGCATGTGAGGCTGAGGACCAGGCTGATCATCGCCAGGCCCAGCTCCTCCTCGGGGGCTGCTTCTGTTCCGCTGTCCTTACGGAAATGACGCAGCTTTGGGCCAGCTCGGGGCTCGTCTTCTGAGAGAGGACCCTGTGGCAGCTCACGGCTCTGAGATCTGGGAGCATCCTTTCAACCTGTGACAAAGCAATCTGTGGCACGTGATGTGGGGAGGATGTTCCACAAATAGTGCACTGACACTGTGGAAAAGCCTCTGTAAATAAGGGTCCTCCTGTACCTGTCACACCTCTGACTGCAGGGAGTCAACAGGGAAAGACTTTTGACTTCATCTTTTCTGCTCCTCTGTGTGACCTAGCATCTGACAAGTGTTTGAGCCTTTTTTGAAGAGGTGGGAGATTGGGCAAGCGTGATTTCAGCTTCAGGAATGTCTCACTGAGGGAGTTTTTTGATGAAATGGGTAATTTCTTTTTGTCAAGAAACATTTGTGAGGCAGAGGAAGGGAGCTGATATCTGAGATCATTTACAAGTAGCTTCCTCATCTGGATAAATTAATGCAGATTGAAAATGTTATAATGCACACCCAAATGAGCAGTATCCTCTGGGAGAGATTCTTCAGAACTTTGCACCACGGCAAAAACATTGCTTGCCATGTGACTTTCTATAGGGAGGAGTTCCAACAATTTTACTTATTTAAGGAAGTTGTGGACTGGAAAACATCAGCTCTTTGTGCAATTTGCCATTTTGTTTTTATTGATCCTCCAGAGTGTTAGACCTGAGCTGGATTTCCATGGCACCAGGGAATTTACTGGATAGCATAAGGGACTTGGAACAGCATGTGTAACTCGTATTTAAGGGGATCCTTGTTTGGTGTCCACCTCTAAAGATGCTGCTGGCATCGTGCTGCTGAGGAGATAAATGTTTCTGCAATGACGTGTGGAGAGAAGTCCAGCAGCATTAGGCACTGAAGTCCCATGGAGCATCTTTGGGATGTCAGATCCTGTGTCATTAGTGTAAAACAATGAAGTATTTAGAATACAATTGTGAATGTCTGTCTGATATTTAAAAAGGCCAGAAGGGTGGGGGCTTTGTCTGGTTCACTGCTTAACACAAACCCTTAGCATTTTCTGCATCTGCAGTTTAAAGTGTGATTAGCTTCACAGAGAAAAACTTAATTTTCTTTGTACAATGCTATTATTTCAAACTTTAAAGACTTGATTCTCTCATGCAGACAGACCTTGGAAGTTTCTGTTCAGTTCTCTGCAAACGCTGTTGGCCTTTAGTTCAGTTTCTTCGGAAGCTGAATCTCTTGAGGAAAGCTCATTCTGCTTTGAAGATGTCAGGTTCCAGGCATCTGAACTCCTCAAAACCAAATTTGTTTTCTCATTCAAAGCACCTCTTTGCAGCTAGGGCCCTTTGTTTTTAAAGGGATATTGCCAATTAAAATTGGCCACTGAGGGTAGATATATCAACTTCAGACCTCTAAATTCTCATGGAAGTGTTTTCTAAGAAAACAAATATTCTCTTTGCAGTATTTAGAACCTGAATATTTTAGCATCAAAAAACTCGTGGTGAAGTGGATAAACAGAAAGCCCTTTTCAAGCCTTCTCAAGCCCCCTAAGTTCTGAGGTGCCAGCAAGTGGCTGTACAAAAAATGTTTGCTTAAGTTAGCTTTTGCTTAGTTTCTAATTTTCAGTCCAAAAACCAAATGAGCCATTAAAGGAAACCACACTAATGAGATGTGCTACAAAGCAAAATATGCCAAGGGCAAAAAGCAGGCTTTTAATTTGTTCAACTTAAATCTCTAACATCTGGCTGTGATGGACGATGTCACTAAGCACATTAAGAATATCAGAATTAGACTTTTGCAATCAGTGCCTCCTCTGTTTGCCTTTCTCCATTTTCTCACTCATTTTCTTGGCACACAGTGGTGCAGGAAAATACTTTAAAGGGCAAAGACTCCGAGCTGTAAGTTGAACTTGGGTTTGGATGTGGACCATTGGGCCTAGTTGCCAATTCCTTGTTCAATCAGCTTGCACCACAGCTGGAACACACACACAAGCACTCTCTCTTTCCGTAAACACTGAGTACCCCAGTGCTGCTCAGGAGGCAGGGGTGGGTAGAAGCATCTCTTAGAACAACAATCTCAAGAAGGCAGGGAGATGGAGACTTCAGGTAGCGGTAAATCAGGGCGGTTTTGTTGTTCTTCTGTGTTCAGAGGCCTGGTGGGATTCCTGGGGCTAGTGTTCCTGGGGCCAGTATTTGTAGTCTGAGCTTCCGAAGGAAGAACTTAGGGCCACAGCTGGACGTCTGTCTGATATTTTGATATTTGATATTTGAGACATCTTCTTCCTGAGAATGCCTGACTCGTGGTGACTCACTGAGAGCATCAGTGTGGCTGGCAGCTGGTAGCACTTGGCAAAGTGTACCAGCACAGCCACAGCCAGCCGGGCTTATTCATCTGGTCAGGACAATTTTCCCTTTTCTCTTCTGCTCCCAAAAGCAAATGTCTATTCATTCACATTTAGATTGGACCCAGGGAAGAAATTTAGCACTTTACCTGCCCTGCCATGCAATGTGGTGCCTCATTATGGTTCTGTTTGCACTGTTAACTGGATACCCAATCTTAGAATTGCCCAAGCCAGAGAAATAGGTTGTTTGACCATCAATCCTTGTAAGCAGGCTAAATTGGGATCTAGGGGACCCTGGTATCAGTTGTTGTCTTTAAAACTATTCTTGATTGCCTTCACTGAAGTTGTATCCTGACAAAGTGGACTGTGAGCTCTGCCCTGCTCCGTTCCAAGCAGTGGAATCCACCCAGATTGTTGGCAGGAGGAGTTTGTTGGGTGGCTCCCCAGTCAGGTCAGGTGTGTACACTTACAATCTGTTGAAAGAGGGCTGTAGTAAGAATTTCTTCTGCGCAGTCACCCTGGATTGTGGGTTTCCTTGTGAAGTACTCTAAGTTTTATCTTCATGTAGCAGCAGCCTCTCTCCTCTGCCTGGTAGTGATTGCTCCTGCTGAGGCTCACTGCCCAGTGGGAAGTTCTCTGTCCTTGGCAGGTGACCAGTCTGTATGCAGAGCTGGATTTGTGGTTGTCAAGTAGCCTGACTTCACCAGCTTCCTCCTTTGTGTTTTTTTTCTAAAAAAAGAGTAAATCTATGTGGAACAGGACTGCTGTTCTGTCTTGCAGAAATACAGGTTTTGTTTTTGCTGAACTTTAATTTTTAGAGAATGCTGGAAAATGCAGGCAGTTGTTTCATAAGTTTTTTAAAATGAAGTAGTATTCACAATTCAC
Source organism: Struthidea cinerea (assembly GCA_013397865.1). Classification (NCBI taxonomy): domain Eukaryota; kingdom Metazoa; phylum Chordata; class Aves; order Passeriformes; family Corcoracidae; genus Struthidea; species Struthidea cinerea. The sequence continues at coordinate 1,870,911 of VZTI01000139.1, read as the reverse complement.
AGCTTCTGCTCTGTGGATCTTTCATACTTCATTGTATGAAATGCTCCACTTTGAGCTTTTTCATGCACTGACCTATCCTTCTGCTTTGCATGTACCTGGAATCGTATCTGTGTAGTCCTTTGCTAAATATAGCAAATGTCAATCCACCATTTTTCTTTGCTAAGTTACTCTTTTATAGTACTTACAATAAAAATAGGTCTGCATGGAGAAACTTGTGTTTCTAATGGATAAAACTTAATGATGGGAGAGACAAGGATCACTAGCACCATCTATTCATTGAGAAGCACTATGTGTGTGTGTCTGTGCAGAATTAGGGCACAAACCTCGATAGCTTGAACTATGAGAATTGCTCCTTTTGCAGTTTCCCTCTAATTCCAGGGCACTCTGCCAAGTGGAGTATCCCACCTTTGCTGATTCATGTCTAGATTCCAAGTAACAGATTCTCAGCTTCTCCACTCAGTGCTTCCAGCAGAATTATAGAGAACAGAAATTCCAAGCTGCTTTCTGATTCTTACTGTTTGAGAAAAAATAATATGGTCAGCTTTAAGGGAGGTGACTAAGAGGTTGACTTTGATTTCTGTCTGGAAATGCTGATGGCAAGACCTCTGCTCTAAGAGCAGTGGGGTGCCCTGGCAAGCCTTTTTCCTTGGGGGATCTAATCCATCTCTCTTAGGAGGTTCACAGAAGGCGTAATCAGATTGTCTAGTCTGATCCACTTGGTGTCAGAGGTCACTGAATTTCATGCAGGTTGCTCTGTAATGAGTCTTATCTGACGTTCTCAAGCATTGACAACATCCAAGGGGTCACAACACTGGCAGTGAAGCCCAGACCATGAAAAACTTTCCTCTTGAGTGGTTTTAGTTTCTGCATTGTCTTAATTTGTGTCTAAAATTTGACCCCAGTTCCATTGCAGTATTTAAGTGTGCGACTCCATCAATTCCAATAGTTGCTATCCTTCTAAATATGTCTTGACACCTGGGTCCTTGTGTGTACAGCTGGATTTTCATTCTATAGAGTAACAATTGCATGGGTGTGTTTGGCAACTGCAGAGCATGTTGATTAAGTGGACTGTAAAATGAATCCAAAGAGGCAAATGGTAATTTGAAGTGAAATGCAAGCAGCCTCTTTTTTTATTCCAAATGTACTTTCCCACCAAATTGTTTGGGAATGTCTCCAGTACTTAGAAATTTGGGATGAAATGTTTCATTTGTTTTTAATTCTACAGCTAATACCTGTGTAGGGAAATTAATCTGAAACATACTTTCAGTAGTAGGAGGGAGGAGAGGAGGGAAACCTATAATCAGTAATGTTAGAGCTGGGTATGATGGGGGACAGAATTTTGGAGCTGAATTTGTTATGTGAGAAGGGAACTTGGCAGTTCTGAGCAGTTTGGTTTTAAAGGGGCGTGGTGCCATATAACAGGAAGGTATCAGACCTCTCTGAGGCACAGAAGGGGGAGAGATTCGGAGCTCTGTTCCTAAATGCCAGGTCTAACTAATCAAAGGAAATGGGATGAGGAAGCTGGGAAGTTACTTCCTTAGAAACTCCCAGAAGCTGAAAAAGTAACCAACATCACTGGGTCACGAGTTGCAGTATCTAATTGCAGTCTATGACTATTTTGTTTTATGAAAGAAGGGAGTATTGAAAAGTAGATAGGGATAGTCTTAATACTTTGAAGAACAATCCTGCACTGGCCAAGGAGAATCATCCCCATGAACAAAAGGCTGGTTCCCAAAGATATTTCTATGTGGATTCATCAGATTCTTCTGGAACTCAGATGCTTTCGGTCTTCTAAACTTAATTAACTTAATGGTCTCGCACTAGTACAATTAGATGAGAGCCCAAAAACGATTGGTTGAGACAGGATGGACTAACGTAATTTTTATCGAAGATCAATTGCATGTTGCCTGAATGTCCTCTTCACTTGGTTGTTTTAACTTGTAACACACAGCTTCATTTGGTGCCCCCCTTCTCTTGCACCGAGAGAGATGGTGAGCAATCGATTCCTTTGCGGGATCAATTAAAGCTGTTGTGGCTGCTTTAAAATGTATAAATGCATTCTGTTTCCCTGTTGGCAATCACAGTGTGGCCTTAGTTAAAGTTGCCCCTTGCCACTGGCCACCAGAGAACACTTACATTCTCATTTGGATGGGCTTTAGGCTCAGAGTGCTCTGAAACAGCTGAGGTGGCATGTGGTTTGTGTAAGCAAGTGATAGATATTTTGATAGAGATGCTGGGTGTTTTATTTTTAAGTCTGATATGCCTGGAGGTGTCAGTCTGCTGGGTCAAAGTTTGCTGGCCCTTGGAGAGCTCTGCAAAGGAATAACAATCTGTTTATAAGATGCAATGTTTTTTTATTAGATTATTTATTGTTGCCAAGGAGAAGAAAGCCCATTTCAGTGCATATGGGAAGCCATGGATCAGTCCAGCATGTGCTCTTACAGCCTGAGCTGTGCTTTGGAGCTGGAAAAGCTAAAAACCATCCGAGGAGAAGTGCATGCTGCAGAGCTTGGAATCTGAGTCTCGGAACTTTCGTGATCTCTCTGCTACAAGTGGCCAGAAAACAAGCTTTTCATCAGGCAGAAGTGCTAAGAATAGCAAACCCCACACTCAGACACTGCAAATAGAAGACCAAACTTGTGAAACTGAAACATATGGCAGAAGGCGAGCTGAACTGCTTCAGGCTTAGCTTTCAGTTTGCAAATGGGAGAGAGATTTTTGCCAGCTGCATGTGCAAAAATGTGAAACCAAAGATCCTGTTGGTAACTGAGTTCAGAGGAATGTGGGAAGCTTAGTTACCTCACCCTGCACAAATACAGGTACACAGTCTGGAATTATATCAGGTTACCTGAGTTAATTTATATTGTACCCTATTGCTCTTAGAGTATGACCAATAGTCAGTTCTGTAATATTAATTTTTTTGAGTTTTATGTTCATGTGATTCTTTGAACCTACTATTTGAAGTAGTGAGAAGCCTCAAGATACCCTGAGGCTTCAAAATGAATGGGAAGTTGCTTGTGGTGGGCATGATCCTTGCCAAATAGGAAATTAGAGAGGCAAAAGCATTCTTCTGATGTGAAGAACACTTGAATTTCCTATTCAAAAAAAGCTTGAGATGAGGTTATTACCCCGACGTGTGGTTAAGTGGGCTAAAATATATGAATTTGTTAAGGGAATAACACTGAAATATGAGATACCTGAAGGTACTTAACCAGGAAGGACAGTCCAAGTCCCTAGAATTTGTTTCCATCCAAATATAGAGATAATTTATTTGTTCTCTTGGACTTTGTTAGTGCAGGATCTCAATCAATCTTCTATATGTTTATGTAGAATTTCACCAGGCACAACTGGAACATGATGTATGTCCAGCCATAAAAAATACAAGACTTCAAGGACATCTAATCTTGAACTGGAAAGAGACAGTTTGATATCTCATATGCACTATTCTGCTGAGTGTTGGTATATTGACAGGACTGGGACAGAATGAAAAAATAATCCAGTAAATCTTTACAGGACGACTGAAAGGACAAGGCTGACTTCATCGTTCAGTCTTTGCCTGTGGAGTGAAAGAATCAGAGGAAACTTGCAGTAATGAATTTTTATATGTTATTCTCAAAGTGTGGTGCTGGGAGAAGTGGGGAGCTGCCTTCTTATCTGCTGGGACTTGAACTGAAGGATATTTGCTCTGCTGAGAAATCAATGCCAGAGCTATTTCAAGGATATATCCCACAGATCCCATTATTCAGTAGACCTGAAATTCAAATCCTGATCTGACACTGAAAATAGAAAGTTAAGCATACGAGTGCAACAAAGAGCTTCAGCATTCTGGTAAGGACACTGTGTGAACTGGTTGGTACTGCCTGGTGGGCAGGTGGTGATAACTCGTCACACTTTATCTGCTACAAACAGCTGGAAGCTAACTGAAAGTAAGGTTGTAAAGAATGGAAGGTGCGTGTGTTTGTGCTGTGGTAGGTCACAGAAGGCTCAGGATCCCTGTGACACGGGCTCCTGACTAAAGACATGACATACCAGGAGAAAAAAAAGAGGAGAATGTCCAATTTGCTGCGTGATGTGTTGAGCTGCACAGGGAGGATGATCTCTCTCCAGTCCTGAAACTGCAGCCGGAGCTGCCCCGTACAGGCCCACTGTACCAGCTTCGTATTCTGTGCTGCACAGAGAGACACTCTCCATCACAAAATGTAGCTCGTCTTTTCCGCACCAATCAGTCCTCACTGTAGTTTTGCAGACAGTTTATAGGTTTTTATAGGTGCAAACACACAGAGCAAATAGCTAGCAATGCTGAAGAGCTGCCCTGCTATCCAATGCACTTTACTGTAAAGTGGGTGGGGTTTTTTTTTCAATTCTTACTGATTTACCCAGGGGCAGGCCTCCCCAGACACAGAACTGCTGTTTTCCCCAAGTCTGTACTCCCTGCTGGCAAACAACCTGAACAGTTACAGAGGCTGGCAGGGATCATTTGAAAAAAAATGCTTTTTACAAAAATAGAACTTTGCTTCTCCTCTGGGAGGTACCTCGAAGCTTCAACAGCAGTGCTGCATTCAGTTAGTTCTTATTGACATGAATTACAGTCAGACTGAGACTTCTCTTAGATACAATGTCAAAGGAATCATAGTCAATTAACAGGTCTTAAAAACTTTGACATAATATTAATTGCGGGCAGCTCTAAAGTGCAGAATTTGTTTAAGTTTAAACAAAAAGCAGTTTGGACAAGTCCTGTGGGCTGTCTTGTGTGAGCTCAGACATGTTGATCCGAAGCAGAGGTCTCGGATTAGCTGTGCACAGAAGGCAAAAAGGCCAGGTCTTTCAGTATTTCTAGTGTTCCCCATCAATAAAAGGATAAACGGCTCTACAGAACAGGAAAGCAATGTTCTTGCCTATGGAGTGAGCACATCCTTTCCCCTACCCAGCAGCAAAAATATTTTAACCTAAGTCCAGTGTTCTCACCTCCTGAATTAATGTGCAGTTGGCTATTTTTAGGGAGTCTTAACTATCCCAGTTCTTTTTGCACTGGGACATTGGGGACATCCTTGGAGTGAAAGCTGATCATACTTTTTGCTCTGATGAACCAAGATGTTCCAGTTAACAGGCATACTAAGCTGCTTTATGCCGGGTTTATTTATTTTGAATTTGATTCTCCTGTTCTTCATATATTCCCGTCGTAGTGCATATGTTCAGAATTGTTACTTGAATCTGTAGTTGCATGAAATGGTGTAGGAAGGGATGCCTTCAAAATACATAGCTGCTAAATTATGCAGGTTTATTTCTAGTAGATGGTATCTGTGTCGTATAACTGTAGTGGACCTGATTATTTCCTGAGCAGACATAGGTTAACCATCTGCGCTCTAGCTCTGTTTAATCATATTCAGATGTTAATCTGATGCACATGTGGAAATTTAAGATTGTGACATTGGATTTTTGTCCGTTTATCCAAATATGGTAATGGTTTTTATTTTGGGTTGTCAGGTAATAGCTGTTCAGGCTCTGGCCGCTAGAGTATGCACTCTTCTGCACGGGCTGCAAGATCAGCCTTCTCTTTTCCCTCTGTAAAACAGGTGGAAGGTGCCGAATATGCCCGTGCACTTAGGTCTCCTATTGGTTCCAACAGTAGTTCATTATTCCTTATTTGAAAATATGGTTTGTGCGATGATCAGCGCAGTTCTTTCTGAAGTAGTAAAAAAAAAGAAAAAAAAAGAAAAGTTGAATGAGTTTGGGGTTTTTGGTTTGTTTTGGTTTCTCCCACACACCCTGTTCTTCCCCATCTGGAGCCTGCAGCTCTAAGATGTTCCAATCTTTGTCTTGGGAAAGCTGCAGGTCAGTGCAGGAAGTGTGTGTGACTGTCTCTGAAGTGAGGGTGATCCCCTCAGTGAGGGGTGGGAGCCGGCTGCCAGTGACCACCCGGATCACCCTACACACAGGCTACTTGTGCCTTGGTGTTTTCTGGGCTTCAAAGGTGGAAGGGCTTGCACTAGCTGAGGTTACACCTCCTGTTCTGGTATTGTTTTAACTGGGGGATGGCAAAGAAAGGCTGCCAGAGTGGGTTATCAGTGCAAACAGTGCACGGGTAACAGGACGTTACTTCAGGAACAAATGCTTCCCTTTCCTGAGGCAGGATATTTCTTGTCTTGTTGGGAACGCTGTCCAGGAGCTGTAGATAAGAAATTCCTAAAGGTAAGTATAAAGCTGGACCCTCCCATTAGTTTTACATTGAATAGAAAAAGTTCTATGGAATTTTGCTGACTTTGGGTGATAGTTATTTACCACCAACAAAATCCTGTTTGCTTCTGAAACCTTTCCCTCACACAATTACCTGGCCACCCACTCACCATCTGCTAAACATGATGCTGCTGAAGGAAGGAAGGAAGGAAGGAAGGAAGGAAGGAAGGAAGGAAGGAAGGAAGGAAGGAATGAATATGATGTTTTATGGAGGAAGTATTTTGGGATTTGTATGTATGTAAGTGTTGATAGCAGAACAAATGGCCTCCCAGGACCTTTTCTGCACTGCTGTTACCTCACCAGCCCATCCCTAACCTCTGGCAGTACATGGTGTTATGTCTGAAGTTCAGCATTTTGTATTGGCTCTGCTGAAATGTGGGATGCTCATCAGCTCATTTTTGTTTGTCGAGGCCCCTCTGAACTGCAGCTCTGATCCGCAGAGATGTGCTGGTATGACCTTGCTCTGGGCCCAACATCCCAGTACCTTTTCACAAGCAGCCCCCTGATGGTTCTAAGTCTTTCGGGGCTCTTCTTGGTCTTTTTATAGCCAGCTGCCTTGTATTTTTAGGGCCCAACAGATTCCTGAAGGTGCTCTGAAAGGGCTTTACCTAAGTCTTCTAAGCATTGCGAAGTGTTGAATGAAAATTTAAACACCAAATTTGATATTGGCATCGTGGGCATTAATAACATGCAGGTGTCCTAACTCTGCTCTGAAAATGAGCAGTCTGTCATTGAGCTATGAAAAAGTAAATTGGAAGCAAGCAGCAACTCAGCAAATACCTGTAAATGTTTTTTTTTGTATTAGCCCTGTCTCATGTGTCACAGCCCCCAACATCTGTCCTCAGAGGCTGGAACCTTGTCAGCACATCTCTCTGTGGCAATTGCCTCAGTTTGATGGTGAATCATTTCATGCACTTCAGCTGTGATTTCTGCCTTAATTCTTGTCTAGCCCAAATGATGAAGAGAAGCAAATGCTGTAGAGATTAGGTGGAAAGCTTTTATCGTAGTCGAAGGAATTGGATCGTGGTCTGTTTTACCAAGCATCTTGAGTCTATAATTTTCCATGACTTTCCCACTAGATTATTGGAGGCAATAGTTAACAAGAGGTATGATGTGAAATAGGACATCACAGATTATATCTGGTATTAAATGTTCTGGTTTGGGCTTATGAAAGTGGGTGTCAAATGCTATTTCATGAGACAGTGAACTGAGTCTTGTTAGCATGAGAATGTACAGAAAGACCCCAAACCATTACAGTGCCATGAAGGGTGGTTGAAGAGCAGAGAGGTGTACCTTAGGGGAGGAAAAACCCCATAAAACCAAGCAGTCCTGACTGTGCTATAATACAAAGTAACAAGAAAGAATTCCATTGTAGCAGAAGGAAAAATGAACTGTGCAGAGAGTACGGTAACTGCCATGACTGACCTCTGCCATAAATATTTTTGGGCATGATTTGGTAAAGTTGAAAACAATTGTATTTCCAAGTGTGACTATTGATTTTTCTCCTGTGTTGGCATGAAGTTATAGAGGGCACAGTTTAGAAAATTTGGGCCTGATCTTTTGGGAAACCACTTTGTCCCAGTTGTCCTGTAGTACTGCTAAAAATGAAGTTCGTGTTGTTCAATGGCCTTGTGCACAATCAGGTGCGGATTTCATAGCTGCTTTTGAAAACCACTTTTAAAATCCTTTTGCTTGCTTATTGCTCAGATGGGATATCCCCAGTTTACATGAATTATGTAGAGCTTAATTTGTTAAAGGTTTTAAAACAATTTCAGATCTGCTGCAAGGTTCTAAATAAGTATGAAATCTTAGAAGATAATTTTGTGCTTGATCTTCCATTTGTTTGAAGTTAGTGGTGAATTTCCTGTTGATTTCATTAGTGTGGCATGAGGCTCCTGGGGCAAAAGTCCCAGTGTGGATTTTGGTCTATTTTTGGACTTATGTTTGCAAGAAGAGTGGAATGAGTGCAGGCATCTCTCGTAAGTCAGAGGAGAGAATTCTCCAGTGGGCATAGTTATAATAAATTTAGCCCAAATTCCTCAGCTGATAATCAGAACTAAGGCAGGGAGGAAATAGTGAGTACCATCTCAGAGGTAGTATAATTCCTGACCTCCTCCAATAAGCTGGAAGTCCTGCGGTAAAAATAAAAATATTTTTTAAATAACTGGGATGACTGTGATTTCTGTCTGATTTGCCTCTTTTCTAATGAACATGATAATATCTACTGCAATTAGATCTGGCAGTAGAAACTTGGAGGTATATTTTATTAGAAGCTGATGCATTCTTCTTTGTTCAGTATATTGTTAGGGGTTTTTAATGGATTTTATTAATTGTTTGCTTCTCTTAAGTCTACCTAGGTTAGATTACAAGGTGACTATATAGTCTAAATATATTTATTATTGCATTAAGCATAAACCTGTTGATTTTACAGATAGTATTTCTAAAGCAGACTAATCTGTGCTGTGAAGAGCTGCCTGGTTTGCCAGGTAGTAGCTTTTGATTAATGAACTTGGATTTCATTCTGGTCTGACACTGCAGCACAGTCAGAGGCACTGCTGGTGCCTCTGGTGCAGGCAGTGAAGGAGATCAGCAGGTTGCTGTGGGTAGTCAGAAATATAAAGGCCAAACCATAAAGCCATTCAGGTGCTCAGCTCCTGGGATCTTTGGATTGATGGCTGTTTGGTGTCCTGTTTTTTGGTGGTTGGTTTGTTTGTTTGATGGGTTTTTTTCCTTCCTATGTTCAAATTTCTAAACTGGCCCTTGGTTATGTTTTTAAAGGTCAGATTTGGTGCATGTTCCAGCTAAATGGGGTGTATACCCACCCTACTTCCACTCCATCTGGGGAGAAATTTTGTGCTGCGAATTCTATTCCAATAAAGATCATAAAACTGCCTGTCTCCTTTGTTTCTATGAATTGTGGGAAGCCTTTCAGCAGGAAATGTTAAACGTGGGTTCCCACATACCACCAAGACTATTATTATCCATTGCAAAAGGGCACTCAGCAATTGAGCCCAATTTGATTTGGCCTTTACTAACTTCATCCTTGATTCCTAGCAGACTGCCTTATTTCTCTGTCAATTCATTTTCCATGTAGTTTAAGAACTTTTATATGCAATAAAACTTCTAATGGTTGTAATTTATTTGCCTCAATATAATTTTGACATCTTTCTGTCCCTCTTTGCTAGATGCATTCTCCCTAATAGTCAAGAAGATGAACATTTCTGGAATTGCCTTAGGAGGAGTTCCACTGGAGAATAAAGAGAGACAAAAGTCTCCTAGGACTACCAAAATGCCTGTCTCATGAACAAAATACGATATGGACAAAGTGAGGTGGATTTTGAGAGTATAACCTGCTCACTTTAACAGGAATTGTGCTGGGGCATGGGCATAGTTTTGATTGAAAACTCTGAACTTATTTTGCACATGCAATAGCTACTGTACAAAATTGATGTGACCGTAATTCATTTAATTGGAACTAAAAAATTTGTCCAGTCAGAGGGATTTTTTTTTTAAAGTGACTGTGGTAGAATGTGAAATCCTGCACCTTGGTTTTAGAGTGTCCACAGCCCATTCCCAGCAGTATAATCTCTTAGGGAATTGAATGAGTCCAAATGGGCACACACACCTACCCTGGAAATGCTGTTTGTGAGGTGTCTGGATTACGTGGAGGCAGTGGCTTCCCAGGGATCTTTCAAGCCATGCTGTGAGGCATGAAGAGGTCAAATGACTTATCTAAGTCTTGTAGAATGCCAGCTGAAATTAAGATCTAACGTGCTTCTGGCTTGATTCAGGTTGCTACTCCAGCCACTGGAACACAAAGCGGCTTAGCCAGGCTGGGAGGTAACCGTGGAGTAGCTGGCTGAGTACTTGAAGATTGCAGTTGAAAATGCTGAGGGATTTGCCCCTTCTTCTGGATTCTGCATGGAAACATAACTCATTTAGAGAGGGGCAGGAAGGTGTTGCTTGTTCTTAACGAACAGTTCTTGTAAAATTCTAATTTCTTATCATCTCTGGAAGTTTTTGGTGATAAAGCAGAGTTGTTACATGAAGCCTGTAGTGATATGGGGAAGTGGGTATGAATTTGCTGGTGCTCAGCTGGATTCCCATTGTTGCCTTCCCTATAAAGCAGCCTGTCCCAAGCAGGACATGTTCCTCCTCTCTCAGGGAAGAACAGCCTTTAGAGGAGTGAGTTGGTCCCTCCAAGCACAGGGACAGTGCTCTGGGATCAGAGGAATTCTCTAGGTTTGAGCTGCTGTGTTCTGGGTTTATTCAGGGGGTGAATGAGAAGTTTCCATACAAGAGGAAGAATCCTGTCACTGAGCCACTTGGGAACATAAATCCTTGGTGATGGGCTGACTGTCAGACCCGGGTTCTCAGCAAGAAAAAGGTGCATTAGCCTTGCTAATGCTTAAGATTACAGATGGAGGAGTAGCATTTTAAAAGAACTCCTTTTCCTTGGACTTACCCGTTTTACTACACTGTTCTCCTAAGAATATTACCTTAGCTTGCCTCTGGAAAATGGCCAGGGAACCTCGTGAAAGTTTTATGGCAGTTTATTACTGCCTAATTCACCTTTCAAAGTGAGAGTGAGATTTTCAATTGCTTTCCAGAACTGTGTCCTTGCTTGCTGCATCTGAGGGCCAAAGTTTACACCAAACATTATAATGTCTGAAGCCGTTAAGCCCTTGTCGTTAATTCGGTGCTTATATCTAATCCTAAATAGACAGTGATTTTGTCATGCAGAAAAAGGGCTAATTTTGGAATATAAGGCTAAAATACCATACAGGAGTCCTGAAAACCTTTCCTTTTTGTGATTTCTAGTTAAGGAATTTTGTCTTTGATTGATTCCTAACTGAACATGCAGTTCGATGTATCTAGAGAGTTTATATTCAGCATGGCAATAAAAATATCCATTAAATGTCAAAAGGAAAAAAATGTTCTGAAACACCTTTAACATTCTGGGGTTTTTTTTGTTCTTTCTTGCAAGTAAAATAGTATAATTTTTAAAAAATTTTCTAGTAAAACATTTTACTATGCTCTTAAGACTTAGCAAGTTGCTCTTCTGCTTATGAAGCTGTTTTGCTATGCTTCACTGCCAAACTCTCATTAAAGATGAGTAAATTCTGGATTGCCTTCCCTTGGAATGGTAACTGATTGGTCCAGTTAAAATGCTAGTAATGGTCTATGAAAAAGGTTAGATCTGAAACTAATCTCATTGTTTTCTGCTTTCAAAAACCACCAAAAAGACAAAAATTAATTTTTACTTTCTTGTTTCATATTTTTCAAAATGTTGCCCTAGTTTAATACATAATATAGAATTTCCTAGGTGCTTTTTCAGTAATTTTACATCTAACTCCGTTATTTTAATATGGTATTAAACCATTTTTTTTCTGTCTGAAGAATTGTATTCACATAGCAAAGGTGTGTCAAGGGTATGGAAGCCCATGCTTGATTAGCAGTGTGATATATTTCACCTGTAATTTTCTTTATATCAAGAAAGGAAAAGATGATGTCTTTTATCTGTGGGCTTCTGGAGAGATGCTGGACACAAACACAGCTCCTCGAAGTAAAATTGTCACATCAAACAGTCAAGTTTGAGTCTGTCATTTGAGGAGATGTAGCACAGAGTTAGCCCACTGTTAGGTGAGTTTATGTAGTGCTGTTTTCACAGGAGTTGTTTAATTTGTCAGGGACTAATTTTATTATGTGCAGGCTTTCCTCTATCCTGTCGACAGACAGAATTAGACAAAAGCCAAAATATTCAAGCTTCCTGTAATTTTGGATGCCCAATTTCAAATTCTAGGCAGTGGTTTTGCAAAATGTATAATAGCTCTTGGTCACTAAGGTGTGGCAATGGGAAAGTGGAAGGAATTATCCTGATTCAAAAGGCCTGAGTTTGTTTTGGCCCCCAGCGCCAGTGATCTGTGAGGTTCACGCAAAGTAGGAGGAAACAAATCACATGTAACAAATGTCGAATTTGTGATAAGATCTTATCAAAGCAAGATCAAATAATTCCCTAATAACAATTCCGTAACCTTTAAAAACTCAGGGTTTGCACCCCGTGAGCAGGGATTTGGGTTTGTGAGCAGTTGCTCTCAGTTCCTCTATTGCCCTGTGCTGTAGCACTGGGGAGTGGTGGAGCCTGGTAGGTCCCAGGCAACATTGCCAGCATTGTCTGGTGTGGGGGGTTTGCTTTTGCTTTGGTTTCTTCTGTTTGTGTTGGTTTGGGGTTTTTTTTTTTGGTTTGTTCTTTTTTACTTTTTCATCTTTCTTCTGTAAATAAAGTAGGATCTATTTGGCCTGGAGAATTTATTCCAGCTTTTCCTCTTCAAAATCTGTTTTGGTATTTTGATAACAAGAGAAAATGAAACTTGCAAAGTAATCCAGTCTACTTGAGACAGGATTATTTTCAGAGGCCATCAAATGAAAGGATCATCACAAACTGAGGTCATTTTATGCTGTAGAGCTCTCATGCAAAGTTTTGATGTAAGTGGGGTGCCAGATTAGTTCAGCTGAAATTGCACAAATGCTCTAAAGTGTTACAGATACAGCAAAGTGCAGACTTTCCAGTCTCGCTAATATAAAATCAAAGTTGTAATTCTGTAATCTACTAGCAGCCAACTATCTTCAAACCACTCTATTTCTAAAAGAAGCAATTTGGCTATAGTGGCCCATTTTCTAGTTGTATGACTTTGAACAGATGCTTTTAGTGGCACAGCACTGGAGTGTCACAAATGCACCTCTTTGCTTTTGCACTATAAAGTTGGAAGATAATTTCCTGCTTTTAGTTGTGGGGTAAAAAGAAAATCATAAGTTTCAACTGTTTCCAATTTCAGAATTACCTGTCTTGCATTTGCTAAAAAGTGTCATTTAAAAACGTGTATTGAAATGATCAACTTGGTTGCTCTGCTTCAGCCCTTTATTGTGTCAGTTCTGTTTCCAGGTGTGCAGGCAGGATGGGCTCTGACAGAGAACAGTGGTTTCTCTTTAGTTCTGACAGCAGCAATGCCAGATTCTTTGGCTCAGAATGCTTTCTGTGGTAGTTCCTCTGTGGGATATTTTGCCCTGTTCTGAGACCTAGCATGATTCAAATTCCAGTGTAACTTTCTGATCGCTCCTCTGGGTGCTGCAGAGCTCATCACTTTATCAAACATTTGGAATCTTCTGATTTCTGTTATCCATAACAATTGCTGCACTTACTCATGCCTAGCTTGCCTACAAGATTTAGTGCACACTGAATGTGTAACTCATTTATCACAACGTGGTGATCAATTTACCCCGTGTTCCCCTATTTGTCTATGAAACATTTCCTACTTCCAGAAATCATGCTGAAATTGGAAAATACCATGATAATTCAGAAAAAACTACAAGAATTCTAGTCTGTTAGCTGGTATTTCTCAGTGTGCTCACAAATAATGGATAGTGGAAGTGGATTTAGCATGTTTAATTGCAGAATTTCTTGTGCATCACTTTGACTAAATGTAATAAATATTACACTTGTGCCAGGTGAAATGTTATATAGCTAGTGAGCAATCTGCTATGTGTATTTCGTAAGTGAAGATTTTTGGGAAAAGTGGGTGCTGATCTCATTGCAGGTTTGCTGGCATTTTTTTTCCTTTCAGGAAGGCTTGGGTAATTTATGGCAGCTGTGCCTTCTTATGATCATTTAGCTCATTTCTTCTGCAGGGCAGAGTAATGCTGGCCACAGGTACAGACTGGCGGCTGTGAGCAGCCTGGGGGAAGGAGGCAACCTCATTGCTCTCTACAGCTTCCTGAGGAAGGGAAGTGGAGAGGGAGGTGCTGGGCTCTTCTTCTTGAGATCCCGTGACAGGACATGTGGGAATGGCTCAGAGCTGTGCTAGGGACAGGGTCAAACTGGACACAAGGAAGCATTTCTTTACTGAAGAGTGGGGTCAGACCCTAGAACAGGCTTCCTGGAGAGGTGGTCAATGCCCCACGCCTGTCAGTGTGTAGGAGGCATGTGCACAGGGCCTTTAATAACAAGTTTCAACTTTTGGTCAGTCCTGAAGTGACCAGGCAGTTGGACCAGATGTGATCGTTGTCAGTCCCTTCCAAATGGAATAATCTGTTTTGTTTTAACACTCAGAGTGTGTTACAGTGTCTGTCACTCTCAGTGCAGCAGTAGCAAGAATTTCTCAAGAAATTTGTCTTGCTTAATTCTCGGAAAAAATAAAATATGCTCCTACCTCCAAGATCTCAGCTCAGCCATGCTACTGAACCAAATAAGGATTATTGGGATGCACAGAGTCATCTGCATGGCATCCCGAGTTGTATCTTGTACTGCATTTGGGACTTGGGTCCTGATTTGGGGACACGAGCTGAAATTAGCTGTAATAGATGATGACCATGCTGACCTTGGAGTGAATGGGGGACCTTTCATTAGTATGGCTGGTGACATGCATCTGCCTCACACATGCTTTTCCATCTCCTGGAAACTGAGGATATTTCTTTGCAACATCTCCATCTTGTTTCCAACACAGGCTTCCAGCTCCCCCCATGAGCAGTGCTTGGTGACATATTCTGCATGTAGAAAATGGCCCAGTAGTTGTCAGTATTTTAAAATAACTGCTCAGAAACTGTTTGTGACAATAAGGGTGAGAGTCTGGAGACAGTTGGGGGTGTAGATCTCCCAGCAGTGATCACTAGAAGGTGGGCTGCTGGCCTGAAGTGCTACCCCATTTGTCTTCCAAAAAAAATGAGTATGTGACAGTGTGTGACAACTGATCTGCCACTGAAAAGAAATGCTAATCCACATCTAGCAAACCTCTGCAAGTAAAAACCAAGCTTTATGTACAGAAACACTTTTAAAAATAGAATTCTAAATTAATGTGAGAGTACCCCTTTGAATCAAATTCTTCTCATGTTGTGTATTTAACTGCACAATGGCAAGTCAAGTCTGTCAAGAGACAACTCACTTCCTTCTTTGTAAACATGACTTCCCTTCCAAAGTCATGTCATGAGACTGGACCTGAACACTGGGAATCAAACTGTGAACGATTCCTGGAGAGAACATACAAAGAGACAGCTCTCACAGCTTTGCATAAAATAGTTTTTCTGTTGTTAGTAATAACTTACTTTTAAGGTCCATTATTTCAGGACTCTTGAGCAAAACTTGGCTCTAGCAGGAAATGAGTTTTTCTGGGGTTTTTTATTTTATTTTTCTCACAAGTGATTTATGGCTCTGTGTGTTACTGCTGAAGCAACACTGCCCAATATCACAGGATGGGTACAGATGTCTGCAGAAGTTTTCTTTCACCTATTTCATATCTTTTCACAATATAACTTTGGACAGACACAGAAGGTTCAGTGTTTCAGCTGTACTGTTCTTCTTGCTGGAAAAGATAATACTGAGCATTCTTCTTTCTGACACCAGTGCCTTTTACCTTGCTAATGCTGCAGTAGCTAGAAATTGAGAATTGGAACTGCTGGATGGATGGCCCTCCTAACTATTCCATTAATCTCTGGGAGGCCTATTTTACTTATAAGCTGCCCTGCCACATTCCTATGCCTGGCCTCCTTTAAGCCTGGCATTTAGGTCCAATTGTTTAAAACAATCTCTTGTTGTAGCTGGTTGGGGTGAAATGGAGCTATCTGTCAATTTGAAAAGGTCACTGGCTGTGTCAGAGTGACAGTGATTCCAAATTATCCATTAATCTCCCAATTTAAAATTGTCATCCTTCTTATTACAGCCAGCCAGCCACAGAGGCTGAAATAGACCTCTTCTCTTACACCCATGACCAAGCAGCTTTTTTATTAGCTGGCAGATAAAATTGGCAGTGCGTTCCAGCATTAAATATTCATTGACCGCTCTCTTAAAAGAAATGTCTGCTAACAAGTTGAGAATATATGAGAAAACAGCCAAAGAAATTACAATTGATTTTCTTGTCTTATCTGCCAAGATTTGGGCTATATGATTAGTGTAACACACTCAGCATATTCCTGTGCTGGTTTGAGTCACAGGGTGATGTGTGCCAGAACTTCCTTGCCCCTTTTTACATTTTGGCATTGGTTTGATATTGGGGACCTACACAGCGTGTTAAATGGAGGGTAAATTAGCGTATAGAAAGTGTAATTCTCTATGGAAAATGAGATTTAATAGCTTTTTCATTGTCAAAGGAATAGCTCTGGAAGGTGGAAAACGTCCCAGATAAGGGGTTCAGGCCTGAAAGATGTTTCGTTTTCTCACACAGGATGATGGTGTGGTGCTGGTGAGGTTTAAGAAAACAGGGGAGTGCTCTGGGCCATCTGCTGCTCCTGAGGGGAATGAGGGCTTAGGCTCCTCTTTTCCATGTCTGTCATCCATCACCTGAGCCCCAAATCCACTGCTGGTGCTGTTTGGCATTTAATAGTTGTAACCTGGGGGCTTTACCAAGTGGTTAAATGGTGGGATCATGGCAGTGCCCCCGTTGTGAACGGAGGTGTAATCACCTATCCTGGCAGTGAAAATCCAGACAGCTTGGGGAGGTTTTTTGATGTGGTGTCCTTGTGATGTGATGCCCATTTCTACAGAAAAAAGTATTAGCCAGGGAAGCGTAAAGGAAGGAAATTCAAGGCACATGGAATGGCAGAAGGCACATGGTCATTTCGTACTCTGAGGAACAGAGAGTCTGCTTGGACCCTGATAACCAGGCAAGACTGAGTGCAAATGGCAATGGATTTACCAGCCTCATCTCAACCCTTGTTTATGCAAAACTTCTGAGTGTTTTCCGGAGCCAAAGTATTCACAGAGGGCTTTTTGTTGCTCCTTTGCCATGGCCATAATGTAGTCATTCATGGCAGGCAGCATGGCAGCTGTTGTCTGTGTACCCCAAGGGAGGGACTGCTCAGACTTTCCACTCAGGTATATCAGATTAAGGATAAGTTTATTTTATAGTCAGCCAGAGATGCACAAGCTGTAGGTTGACTGCAGCTTTACCAGTTAAACTTTCTTTCCCAGTGAGCATCGGGTTGGGTGCAGGTGCCAGCTCTGCTCAGCTCTCCTCTGACTGCTCTTCTACGCAGTTTGTTGGGACTGTGGAAAGCAGAAGGTGAGAAGAAAGCGGGGTGTCTGCTGTATCACATATTTTGTCTATTTCCAGTTCAGAGATATTTGACTTCCAGGAGAGAATGTGTGTGTGTTTTTTAACCCTAGATCTTTTCCCCCTTCTGTCTTTTGCAAGTTTTATTGCTCATTAGAAGTCACAGAGAAGCACACACTGGCACAATGTTTTGATGAAACACCTAATGACTTTGAGCATTTGATTTATGGACACAGCTTATGTTACACGGGGACTTGTGTCAAAACAGGCCAGAGATAAGCTTACATTTATCTATGGAAGTTAAGGGATAATTATGTAAAAACATTGCATTTTAAAGGAAACAAAGACAGACCTGTGGGAAGTGCATTTTCACAGCATGTATTAGCAAATCCCAATCAACCTCCTTGTGGGAGGACAATTAACAGAATTAAAAGTTGGAATTTTAATTATCATACAAATTAGAGGGAAATTAATCAGCTTGTATTTTATGACTTGACTTGGCTTTGAGCATTGCTGCTCGAATTTTATAGCAAAACTTTGATTAATTGAGACTCTGTATGAAAGCATAAAATCCTGACTTAGGCAGCGTTTTAATGCCTGGCTCAATTTCCATCTGCTACCTACAGTATGGGAAGCAGCAACAATGAGCCGATGCAGAAGCCAAACATTTGTTTGCCCCAGCAGAAATGTCCAAAACCATTTCTCTGCATGTGGCCAAACTTGCTTTTTCTAAAAAGCTCCTCTTTTTACTTTCCAACTACGCAACATGTTGGTTTACACCTCGTGCCTTGCTATGAACTGGATTCAAAAGTTAGAGATTTTCACTGACTGACTGGAAGCACCTTTTCAATATTAATCAAAGCCCAGCTTTTTCTTTGGTTTAGGGTTGGGTTTTTTTTTTAATTCATCACAGCTGAACAAAATTTTGTGCAGAAGCAGCCTAAATAACTTTGAGAAGAAACTGAGTGAATGTTGCTACATTGTGGGTTGCCAAGAGTGAGTAGTTTCATGTGAAATCTAAAGGCACCGACAGGCTTGTGCGGGGCCTTTGGAACTGCTACCCCAGACTCAGCAACGCCTTGCCTTGGCAGGTATTTGAACCTTGTTTTGGGTTGTGCTGATCAGAACTTGGAAGCAGTTAGAGCAGTTTGTGGCACTGTGGGAGGATGGCAAGTTCCAGTTCAGCTGCTGAAAATGTGGGTTTGATAAAATACTTATTCTTTTTTGATTGCTCTTTTTCACCCCAATGGCGTAATTTGAGGCTTGGTTCCAGGCAAAGAGTTAAAACCTTGAGTGCTCCTTTACTAGAAAATGGGAGATCCAGATTCAGGTTCCCTACATAGAGAAAGGTGCTGAATTTGGTATTTGCACTTTATCTTTTTCTTCCCTCCTCTTCCTCTAGTAAATATCTGTCAGGTTGGGTCTGCAAACCCCGAAGGATAGTCTTGCCATATTCGACACTGAAAATCAAAGAAGGGCTGAAGCTAACCTCAGTCCAGGAAAAATGAAATCAAACACTTTGCACTTCTTTGTTTGGGTTGTAAAAACAAAATTCAAATGACAGAATCTCAGAAAAGGCAAACCTGTGCTTCAGTCAGAACACAAGGCACAAAGAGATTGCAGAATAAACCAGACCGCAATTTTATAGGGTCTCGAGTTAAAAGAGTAGTTTAATTATGATGCTGGATTTAGTTCAGAGCTCAAGTAATGATCTGGGAAGCTGGAGAGAAGCACTGGAAATGACTGTGTGCTAATGAGGACCCCAGTCGCAGCTTTCTGTGCTAGTTAATTTGCAATCTATGTGGAGATCTGTTGGCAAGCCTATAAAATGAGGTTTTGCAAAAGTAATCGCCACTTCAAAGTCTAGAGCTACAGCCTGAGGAAGCAGAAGCATGTTGACTGTTAAACTTCCACTTTGAATATTGTTTGGAAAGTTGACGTTGTTGCTTCCTACCTGCTGAACTGAGGAAAGCACATTGTCCTCCACACCAAAAATAGATCTGGAGTTCACCATTTCAAAAGACAGCTAACAGGAGTGGGTTTTGGCAACTGTGCCAGATATGCCAGCAAACTCAGCGTTGTCCACTTAGAAACACTAATATGTTTGAGGATGTTTGCCTGAAGTGCAAAGGCTCAGTCCATTTGCTGAAAGGCTGTGGTGAAAGCATCCTCTCTTCTGCTCTGCATGTGCTGCTACTGAGTACTTTCCTGGATTAGTTCTGGGCATGATATAATGTGTGTTTTAGGGTGAATCCTTTGGCCACCTAAAGGTCAGCAAAGCCTCCAAAAGAACTCTTTAAATCATGTCTGTGGAATAAGGTGGTGAAAAAGCCTGAGGCAAGAGTGCTGTGTTATGTTCCCTAAGGAATTCCAGTTAGTTTTTGAATGGTTAAGTATGTTAGGTAAGCCAAACACGCTACTTCAGACTCCCCTGAGTAGAGGCAAGCCATGTCTGTTCTCTTCTCTCTAAAATAAGTCTCAAGGAGTGAATTCCACAAGGCTGCAGTGTTAGAGGGACAGAAGAAAGTCAATGAGCTGGTAAAGGCCCAAGGATTTATTGCAGAGCAGGTATTATGCAAATCAAACTAATTACTTCATAGAACTGTCAGGTGGTCTGAATGGATGTGGCCATCAGGATCTGTACAATGTCACAGTGTCACTTACCTGTCAGTTTACTTTGAGTTAGGTTCAAAACAAAATGTTCTTCTGTCAAAGGTACAACTGCAACAGAATTACCCTTTCTTTTCCAAACACCTTGATTTTAAAGCTCAACCAGAGAAGTTGAGTAAGGTCCTGCAGGGTTTGAGTACAGCCTCAGAGGAGGCTGCCAGATGACACATTTTGTGCCTTAATTAATGTCTCTCTTGATGGGGGAGAGAGTCTTTGCCAGGAATTTAGGAGGCGAACGGAAACTTCTTCAGTTTCTGCTTTTAGATAGTTGTTTATTAAGTTTTATCAGAGAAGGAGAGTCACTTAATGGCTCCGACAGCACAGGGCAGAGAATGCAGGAAGAAGTCCGCACTATTAAGATTAGACAGTCTTTTTAAAGGTAAATTATCTAATTAAAACGTAAAACGAAAGATATTTTCACTTTTCCACTAATGTTCAATAAATCACTTTGTCACGTACACCGGAATTGCGGAATTTTTCATCCAATCACCTTAAACTACTTCTACTGCAGAATATGGAGGAATAGAAGGAGGAACAAGAAGCCTAGAGAACAACAACAATCTTCCATTTTGAAGTTTCTTACTTTTATCTATTTACTATATTAACAAACCTAAAGACCCCAAATTTTCACCTTGTGATAATCTTACATAACATTCTATCATCCAGTTCACACCAGTGTAAATTCCAACTCTTCCCAAAGGGTAGGTAACTTTCTCCATGGGCGAAGGTCAAAGACAGTGTTGTCCAGGAGGGTAGAATCCTTCAAAACAGGCAGAGAGATATTCTCTGCATTCTAGATTCCAACAGCTGGATGTAGAATAGACAGTTTCAATTGGAAGGGACCTACAGTGGCCATCTAGTCCAGCTGCCTGAGCAGATGTGGCACAGAGGAGCGCCAGAGATCCACAGCTGGCTCTGAACAAGTTACTGCCCAAAGTGAGGTGAGTAGCTCTGCCTGGAGAGCTTGAGACATGCGAGTTCAGCGGGGGGCAGTTCTCTGGCTGTGCCCCTCAGGGCTCGGTTGGGAAGCTCCAAACTGTGCGCTGTGCTTTGCAGTGACACTCTGGAGAGGAGCTTTGCTTGGCAGTGACGGAGGCATCCTGCTCTGTGGCAGCACACCTGACTCAAAGTAATCTCTCTGATCTGAATAGTACAGGCAACAGGTAGCAGCCTGGACCCAGTGGTTAAGGGAGGGAGAGGCTTCATTTACAAGATGGAGTTACATAAATGTCTTAGTCAAGGCTTCCATAACTGGATTTTTTAGGTATTATTTTGCCAATGGTGCTTGCCACTACGTTAAATCAATTGTCCCTGTCCTAAAAATAAATTGAGAAATCCTGAGCTGTCATCCACTATATCTGGGGAAATGGACACGTCATGACGTCCAGCCTTGCAACTGTTTGCTTAAGCATAAAGGGACTCTGAGTCTTCCTCCAGAGTTTGAAATAAAGAAGTCATTAACCCCTGTGTGAGATGAGGGATGCCACTGCATCCACGTGGTGAATGGAGCTCCATGCAGGGGACTGAACAGCAGAGTAGGGAGGAAACCAGGAAACTCTAGGCTGTCAGTGCTATGTAAGGGAACTTTCAACAGTATCTGAAGCTTGAGGGTGTCAGACAGAGCACACCTGAACTCCTCTCGAAGGCTGCTGCTGTAGCATATGGTCCCTGGCATTCCCTCGGCAATTTGAGTTCCCTGGGGGGCTCTTGGTGCCTTGCAGCTTCCTCCCTGTGGTGGCCTGGGGACACTATCTGGTTGTAAGTCTGGAAATGAAATGCTTACACCATGTGGCATTTGTTACTTGAAATAATTCCTTTTAACTTACTCACACTCTTAATTTTTGACATGGAGGGTCACTTGAGATGTCCTCTGAAAACGAGGGGGATAGCTGACTCCTGTGACTTGATTTAGCCCAGCTGGCAAACTCAGTTACAAATCAGGAACTCTGTTTAAAAAACAGATGCTGCAATTGAACCTAAGTATTCTGTGGTAAATGGAAGTGCTTTTTAATTTTAAGTACTGTTTTGTTTTGGAAGGATCTGGAGTTTGTTTCAAGTAAGACATGTACCTAAATGCTAGAAAATTTTAAGTGTGCTTAGAAAATGGGAAACAAAAAAAAGCCAACGTAAATGTGAAGTTAAATAGTTTACCCTCACTAGAGGGTAAATGTAGGGTTACTGTGACAAGAATTTCCCAAGCACAGTACCCATGTGATGACTCGGCATGCCAGCATATGGCTTACATTAAAGTAAGCCCTCCAATTCTACACTCCAGATAATGAGGTCTACTTTTCCAATGATTGTGGAAGTAGTAATTCTCTTATCTAAAACCATATGTTAGAGGGAAAAGAATTCCATTCTTGCTAAGTAATTACTATTGGTAATTAATTAAGTACAGACTTCCCAGTCTAGATTATCATTTCCTAACATCACAGTATTTGACAGATGCAACCCATGTTAGAGTTATGTCTGTGGAGCAGATCATATGAGGTGCCTGGTCCTGACCATTCTTGGAATGTTAGATAAATTAGGCAGCCCCTAAATGCACTCAGGATTTCAGGTCATTTGTCCCTTGGCTGTCCTTGCTGTTGTACACACGTGGGCTTTGAGGCCGTGCTTTCACCCACCATGAGCAGCACTGTGCAGTCAGGCCACATCTGGAGATCTGAGACCTAGTTTCAGATTTTTAGTACAGTGTCCTTTTAAGCTCCAGCATGGTTTAATGGGACACCCACTGGAGCAGATACTGATGGGAGAGAGTCTAAACTTGAGAACAGAAGCAATGAAAACCTTGGCTGGGGAAGAGGGGAAAGTTTGCATGGTGCCTGAGTTCTGACAAGAGTTTGCTCCATTTGTCAAATGAATTCAATTATCATCTCTTTAACAGAAATCCTGTAGAGTTCAGTTGACCTGGGGCCAGCTGTAACTATTGTGAAAAGGAGACCATTCCACGCCCAGCTCAGACTGAATCTCCAGCTTCTGAACTGGAGATAAAGTTTGAACTGCTCTGCTTTCATCATGTTTAGTTCAGGTGCATCAGTACATATCTTCTCTCCAGCGTAATTTTTGCAGCCACTGTGCACTGTCACTGAATGGTGGCATCAGTGGTCAAAAGCTGGCCTGAAGGCTGGCAGTTTCCTGACAGGGATGGGGTCTGTTTCTGCTGTTAGTCATGGAGATGTTCACAGCTGTAGACAATGGCTGGGGTTGTGCATTCACTTGGGAGAGCACCACTCAGTAAAGACAAGTGCTCTCCTGGCAGCTGTGGTGATCTTTATATTTTGGGAGAGTGTTTCGAGTTATCCCCTCCAGCTGGGCTTGCCTCCACAAGGAGCTCTGAGCACTGGGCTGTGTTACAGGTATGTTACATGCTCTTTGTTTTGTTCATCCTGTTTGCCTGGGGGAGAGCAATGTTTTAACTCAGGGAAAATGCATTTGAGGATGTCTCTGAACCACATTTACTGTGTGAGACCTTCTGTCATGACTGGCTGTTGTGCCAGTGCCTCATTTCACTGGGATTAGACCAGGACTAATAGTAACTCAAAAATACAGCTGCTCTTGGAGTTATTTCATTTGTCAGCTCTCTAGAACTTTACTTGCAAAGTTATTTCATCTCAAGCAAGATCAAACCATTGCTCTTGTGCTTCAAATGGACTATATTTCTAGTATGGCATATAATAGGTGGAATTCCCTGATTTTGATATCAAATATTGGAGGTGCATTGCTTTATAAAGCTCCTGCAAAAGACTAATAAAGTCAGGTCCTAAAAGTGCAGCTTTGTCTTCATGTTTCTTAAAAATAACCAGTCCCTGGTGTGTCCTACAATATCTTCCTATTAATCAGGGACATGAACCTTCCTGTGTAAATATTACACAGTTACAAAGACGTCCTTTTTTCAAGTTTGAACTTATATAAGAGGAAAAAAGCATGGATGAGTGAGCTTTGTATTAAGTTAGAAGAGGTAATTACAGGCTGGTGATGTGAAAGATTTTTACTTCTTTGAAAACGTGTGGTCCACTTGTTCATCCTGAGATCCACATCCCTACTACCTGGAGGCTCCTAAATATGCACCTGTACACTTTTTCTATACAGTAGTGAGCGGGAAGAATATATGTTACATTATCTTCTAATACTTTAAATGCCATGGATTATGGGGAGAACTCCGTGCTGAGCCCTCAGCCACCCTCAAGGAGGTATTCCACCAAGAGATTTCTGAGCATTAGGCTGCTAGATCAGGCCAAAATGGGAGAATTTGGTTATGTGGGGTACTGATGTGGAAGTAATTTTAACTCCCAGCATCGAGCAACTGAGTGAGAAAGGCACTGTGTCCTTGTGTTCATTCTTAGTGCTACAAATGAGCAGGCAGCACCCCTTTTTCCATTCCCTCCCAGCACACTGTACCCAGGACACACATCTCCTTTGGCTGGGGAGCCTGCACATTCTGTGGGCAGTAACGTAAGCTGTCCCCAGACTTGGTGCTATAGGTGACTCAGCTGTGCCACTGAGGTTGTTCTAAAACAGCAGTCTGTTGCTGCTACGCTTGAAATTGCTTCTGCTTTCTCCACGTCTTGCTTTTGACTCCCCTTTCCTCATTCTGGTCATGTTTGTCCAGCAGTATTTAATCAGTGGGAGTTGCTGTCCCCTTGACTATTACTGCGTAGTGCGGTGACCAGAGCTTGCTTCGTGAGAGGTGCATTTGGAAGCAAGAAAAAAGGCAAACCAAAATTGTGGAGTATGTTTTATTCAATGGTATTTGAAGTTGCAGTTCTCTGTGGTGTGCCAACTAGCACATTTCCATAGGAAACTGATTCTGCTGTGATTTTAATGGAAGAAAACTGTATTGACTGCAAGCGACTTTCTCGGTCTCATATAGCCTCTGCTATTAGAAACTATGACTTTGAGCCATATCCAGGTGTGAGTCCATTCCATGTTGATTTTAAGGAATTGCTATGTGGAACACAACTGTTCTCTATTTCAGACAATCTAGTATCTCCAGACTAACGGATAGAATTTATTTGCATCTTTTATTTTTCCTCCAAGCTTGTTCTGTGTCCACCTTTGATGTTTTGCATTTGCAATGCTTGCGAGCAAATTGTGCTCAAGGAGGTATATGGCTTCCCTTGTTCTTCAAAGGATTCTTGCTTACCTGGCTGATATTGATAGGGTTCATCATAACTTCAGTGTAAATTGGATTGATGAGGATTTATCTTCAAATAAATCCTGTCTTAAAGGTTTAGGTCAGTGCATGCTACTTTTGGCATACAACACGACTTTCTAAAGCTAATGCTTGTTCCTTATCCTTGTGCATTAGAATTCAAGGCCTTCTCAAGTCCTCCAAAGCCAAACAACTTGCTAACAAGAGCTTTCAGCTGCATCTTGGTGCCCAGGGCTGTAAGCATGAGAAGCAATTCAATATGATTTGTGAATTCTGTTCTGTTCTCTGTACCATTACGTTCACACGTGGCTGCTGTGGTGGGAGTCCTGCTCTCCTTACTGGAGTCTGCATTGCCTGAAGATGTGTATTTACTAGTCAACATTTTTCATAGGCATAAAGTCTTCAATGCATTTCCTGAGTGCTGGAATATGTACCTGAGCTAGTAACACACGTGTGGTTTCTGCCACTGTGAAAAATTGTGCATCTTCTGTTGTGTAGCCTTAAATGATGAAAGTGAGAAGAGCACTCTTACGCTTTGTAAGCTTTTATTTGAGTTCCAGCAGTTTTTTCTTGGATTTTTTTTTCGTTTGTTTGGCTCTGTATCAAACTGAGGGCAATGTAGAAAGGCTTGAATCTCACTGTGCTGATTATAAGCTCACTTTAGCGTTCATTCAAACCTAGAGAGAATGGATATGTAGGCCCAGGGACTGTTCATATAACCATCACCCGATGCTATGAACACTTACATGAAAAGGCAAGGTAGTAGATGTAGTGGTTTTGTTATGAAGAGTATGTAGGAATTAAAAAAGATTTTCTGGTAGCTGTGCAGATGAATCTGCTTCTGCCTAAATTAAAGAAAAAAGGAAGCACAGCAAAAGGGGGCAAGTAACTTGAACCAGACGAGCCAAAAAGAAAGAGCAATTTTGAGTCAAAGTTCAAGTTTCTCATCACTGGCCTGCAAGGCCTCTCAGTTCTCTCAGTGGAATGAGAAAGAATAACTTACTCATTTGTGCTTATAAGATTTTTATTGCAAGTTAAATGATCTTTTTGTACTCTAGGGAAGGTCATGTGTAGTAATTGATATTATCAAAAGAGAAATCTGTGAAAGATATAGCTGTTTTAACTGTGAGTTAAACTTTAACGCTTTAAAATAGGGAAAAAAAACAACCAATTTTTCCATGTGGAGAGAGGAGATTTTGCTATTTCCATGTGTGACTGTCTTACGTAATTTTGAATAACTTATTATTCCTCCTCTAACACCATCCTTCTTCTTTCCCCACGTTAGACACCATTCAATACAGATGGTAAAGGATAGAACACTTTTCTGGATAGAACATCAACCTGCTTGATGATCTTCACGAGCTGGTGGCTTCTAAGCAGTCTGACCCAAGGGTGAGCTCAAACTGACTGACCGAAACCTGCCTTCATCTGCATCATCTACTTGCTTTTTGAGTGAGGATTTCATCTTGAAAAGCCATTTCCTATGGTGAAAAACAAGAGAGAGTTATGCTTTCAAATTGTATAGAAGGCAAATATTTTGGGTTCTGGCTTCTGTATTTCTGCAGAGATTTGTGTGAACTCACTGGATGCTGAGTGCTTCTGAAGACACCGAAGATACCCTTTGCCAGTGTTCTTAAGTAAGTATCACAT
This sequence comes from Struthidea cinerea, assembly GCA_013397865.1. Classification (NCBI taxonomy): domain Eukaryota; kingdom Metazoa; phylum Chordata; class Aves; order Passeriformes; family Corcoracidae; genus Struthidea; species Struthidea cinerea. Next base: position 1,844,163 of record VZTI01000139.1, on the reverse strand, counting down.
TGTGTTTTACTGGGTGCTTGGTTTCTTCTTTGGAATTCCATGTATGGGATGGGAGACCTTATAAACTTTATTTGTTAACAACAAAGTGGGTGCAGGTTTTAGTTACGCTGCTCACATATCTAGAAAAAACTCCCCAGTTTACCCTTTTAATGAGGTCATGCCATTCTAACTAAAGAACTATTGAGGAAGAAACCTCAAAATATGCCAGAACAAAGCTGACAACATATGTTGCATCTAGGCAATCCCATTTTACACAGTCTGCCCTGATTTTATTTAAATAATTGTATCTTTTTTCTTTCTTTCCCTCTGCTAATGTTCCAATAACAAAACATTTTGCTGAATAAAATGACAAGGGAAATCTACGCTTAAATTCACAAATTAGTGTTCACTCTCCAACTGTGATCTGAATTATTGTCTAAACAATGTGGATGAAACACCTATTTCAAGAGCTGGCAGGATTTCTCCTTTATTTTGTCAGTGTGTATTTCAGTGTTTTTAGCAGAAGATTAATACATATAGTATCTGTCAATAGCAGTAAATTGTCTAATGATATGCTTGCCATCTCCACGTGGGAGACAAAATGTTCCTTTCTCAACTGCAGATCTTAGGGGTTATGTTTCTATGATAAACAGGGCATTAGTGTAATTGCCAATATTGCTCGTGCTGCTACGCCACAGAAAATGCCTGGGTTTCCAATATGGTTGGGAATTGAAATATTTAACTGAGGAAGCCAAGTGTAGCCTACTTGCAAGAGCCAGAGACAGCAGATTAACAGCAGTGAAGTTGGTGTTTGACTCAGAAGTGTCTGAGACTGCACATCCTGGAATGCTTCCCACTTCTGAGAGCTGGTTCAAGTGCAGAAAGGATCCATTTCCTGTATGTCCTGGCTACATGCTTAAACTTGGGCATCCGAAACCTGAATTTCTTGGCAGGGTTTTTTTTTTTATGTCAGGCTTATTGACAGGAAATTACTTGGAAAAATCTCTGGGAAACTTAGGACAAAGTCTGAACTATTGGAAAAAGCAGTGTCACTACATGGATCACTTCTGGTTAGAGAGTGGCTCCCCCAGCATCAGACTTTGCACCGTGGCAACCTAAAACTGGACCTTAATATGGAAGCAGCATTCCTGGTGGTACTTGTGGGAAATGTAACCTACAGATTTTTCAGGTTTCGACAGAAATATGTGGCACAAATCAAATTTCCCACTGTCCTTCAAGGTACGTGGACAAGAACAAGAGTTGAAAATTGATGTCTCTGTTGTCTTAGTGGTTGTACAAAGGGCTGCTCCAAGCAGTTCCTTTCAAAGCAAGGAATATGAAAAGGGCTGCATGGAAACACTCATGAACAACTCTGAATGCTTCCTGCTGTGTAGTGTGTCCCCTGGGGAAAGCCAGGGTGCAGTGTTCCAGCAGCAACTGCCTGGATGCTCTCTCCTTGGAAAGTAGGAAAAGCACTGGTGGTACCTTTTGGTGCTCTTGTACTTACCTAGGTAAGGCAGGAAGATTTTTATCTGTGGATCCTCCTGAAGCTCTGTGCAGCTCACTAGTGTCCATGTACGCCAAAGTCAAGTCCAAGAAAGGATGCCTTCCACGGTCATTAGTTACCTCAGGGTTCATTATAGTCTAACATATGGAATTTCACATTGTGAAACACAAAGAAATAGCCTCCTAATATGGAATTTAAATTACTGGTTTTTTAAAGCTCTTCTCCTGCCAAGTATTTTTTCTGAGTGCAACTTGTAGCTGGCGCATAGAAGGGAAGGGGAGAAAATACGGTGATGAAGTGGTCTGATTTCTTTCACAGGAGCACCCAGGGATCACTCTGACCTCTGTTAAACAGAGGTTTAGATCCTTTTCATCTCAGCCTGCTGCACATCAGGCAATCTTTTCAACTCCCATTTGTCTGTCAGGCGTATCATTTATCTTGGAGATAGTAGAAGGCTTTAGAGCTATGAGCTCTTTTTTTTTTTTTTTTTTTTTGGTGGTATAATGCTATTTCTAACACATTGTCTCAGTCTCAATTTGGAATCATTTTCCTCCCTCTTCTGTAGGTGCTTCCTGGAGTTTAATGGTCAGATTTTGTAAGAGATACCTCATCAGTGCTTGTCCCCTCTCTTCCCTAAGTGATTGCATCGGATGAGCAGAAAAGGATGGATAATTGCCTATTGGATTCCAGTTAGTGAAGGTCAAGGTAGTCTCTGCCTGGCCTACCCTCTGCTTGTCATACAACTCTGTTATTACGGGGTTTATTCAAGCCTATAATCAGCTGAGTTTCACTGAGATGGAACCGTCTGCTTCACTGAGTAGTTTTTTTTTGTGGCAGTGTGGTCAGGCTTTGTCTACCCTTGACAGCATAGATGAACTGTTCACAGATTTTCCATTCTGGACCCACTGCATTTTTAGTTCCTTGAGTTTTCATTTAAGAAGCTGGTTAAAGGAAAGAAGAAAAAAGCTATGTAGTGCAGTTGAAATGCCAGAGGGAAAGGATGGCACCCAGAGGAACCCAGACAGGCTGCAGAAGGGGGCCTGTGCAAACCTCATGAAGTTCAACAAGGCCAAGTGCAAGGTGCTGCACCTGGGTCAGGGCAATCCCAAGCACGTTTACAAGCTGGGTGGAGAATGAGCTGAGAGCAGCCCTGAGGAGGAGGAAATGGGGGTGTCGGTGGGTGAGAAGCTGGACATGACCCAGCAGCGTGTGCCTGCACCTCAGAAAGCCACCGTGTCCTGGGCTGCATCAGGAGAAGTGTGACTGGCAGCTCAGGGAGGTGATTCTCCCCAGCCATGGCAAGTGGCTGGAACAAGAGTGTAGGTGCTAAAAAGTTAGAAGCAGAGAAATTCTTCAGCCTTTTCTCAATATTCTGTGAGCAGACTGTCTTTCCTATGTAAACTATTTTAAACAAGGTCACAGTTTCATAAACTTCTTGCACCTGCAGGCTGTTTTGCAAGATTGTTATGGTTTTAACTTTGAAAATATTTTGGAATAGGTCTCTTAGGACTTGGCCAATCCTCTCAAGGGGTGGGTGGCCGAGGAACCAATTACCTATTGCCACTCAACACACTTTTGCCATCTATCCTATAAAAGAAGTCAGGAAATTATTAAAGCAAGAAGCTTTGGCTTCCACTTGTTCATGAGCCTGGACTCTGTGTCGTTTTCTTTATGTGCCTCGGACGTAGCAGCGACAACAAGAGGATCTTTGAGGTCCCTTCCATCCCAAGCCATTCCAAGATACAACTGTCACTTAAGGAGTACATGGCTGAGGATGAGTTCTGTCCTCACTTCAGCTTCATTCTAACTAGCTACAGGAGTGTGGTGCAGCCTGGATATGACAGCAGTTTGTGCTTATGTGTAAGATTTTTAAGTGTACTTACTAGCAGTATTGTTCTGTCAAGATTATATTGGTCCTGTTACAAACATGTTGTCAAGTTTGCATGATAAAATTAGTTGTGCCTGCATGGAAGCTGGTGTGAGAGTGAACCATACTATAGAATATCTTGAGGCCTTGGAGAATTCCATACATTCCAGTAATGAATTTCATAAGCATTAATTCTTGAAAGTTGTGTTTAATGTCTGTCTGGCCTTGGCCAAATCAAAGTCAGACCTTAGTCTTGCCTGTTTAAGCTAAAAGATCTCTGGGGAAGAGAATATAAACCACTCTTTGCATGTGCTTTTGAGGCTGCTTGAAAATTCTCTTTGATGCAACTTTTAGCCTGGTCTCAAGGGTCTGCCTTCTGACTAGTTCAAAACCAGCTTTGCTGCTTTTTTGAGGTTTTATGATAAAGTGAGGGAAAATCTGTTAGATTTTAGGTTATGGAGTCTGTGCTAAGGAACTTAAAATTGTGGCACAAAGGCAAGGATGCTTCAAAAGTATAAGGATCTGGGTCACCATCAGTCCTTTGGACCTCGGCAGTAACAGAATTTTCTAGAAAAATATCTTCTGCTGTTTCCTCATGCCATGATATTTGAGAATTACTAAAATAGGTGGATGGGGTTTTAGAATTTTGTAATAGTTTCAGTGCCAAAATGTCTGGTGCAATGCTCTGGGAGTTGGTGAGAATTTGGGGTAAGTTTTTATGGGATTTTCTGTGATACATCTAGTTTAGCCATACTGACTTACGCATGGGAATTATTTCTCTTTATCCAACTTAGAAGTGCAATTCTCTTTTAAAAAGATTTGTCTTGAGTCTTGGCACTCAAGAGGTTTATACAGGTCAGAGGTCATCTGTGTAGAGGAAGTCCTTAGTGTTGCTCTTCCTGAGCTGCTTTTGGGTGACAACCCTTGTAACTGGAATTTTGGTTTCTGAGTCCAAGTTCAGCCCATTGATTTCTTGAAAGTAGCTATTTTATAAGCTAGTGGCTTGTGTCATAGCCTGAAAAGAATATTTTTAAGAGGTTTTTTTTAGGAAAGGTATATTCTACATCTGCCTTTCACCCTTCTGTCCCTGGGGCCTGCTATTTGATTCCCCAGGGGCAGCATCTCAAGTGTATGACACTCAGTGTGTGCACTGCTTCAAGAATTTTATATTGGGAACTATAAAGAAACACTTTGGTTGATCCATGGAGATGAGAGAAGTAAGGACAACAACTAAAAATTATTCTGTGCCTGTGTAAAACATCTCTTTCTGCTTTAAGTAATCAGATGGAATAAATTAAATTATGAGGGCTTTCATGAAAGACAGCTTAGCTGTCTTCAAATACAAAACTCCTCTTTAATTAATGTGTTCAGAGCCTTTGTCAGTGTGGAAATACTTTGTCAGTGTGGAATAATGAGTATTTAGTTGGTTATGAATTTATACTGAAGAAGAGAAACTGCAATGTTGTATCTACGTGTCTGCTTCAGCTTAGTTTGAGAACTCAGAGCTCTTACATCCCTTTGGAGCTATTTTAATGCTGAAACTTTTTGTCATAAGAACAACTTAGAAAATGCCCCATCTGAACAATTCATACTGTGTCTTCATATGTGATATTCTCTGCAGATGCAGCCTCTTTTGAGAAGGGGAGAGAAATATATTCCCTGCTTCCCAGCTGAAGGAAACAACTGTCTCTCTGGAACAAATCAGTGCTTCAAGGCTGAAATTGCTTGAAGATGATGCCTAATACTTTGTTAACGTCCTCTGGTTTGGGGCTCTTACACTTAAAAACAAGAGGGTCACACTGAAAATTCCACATCTGGCTTTTCCTTCAAAAAACTTTTCTCATGGTTATGTGAGTGAACTGCCCACCATTAACAAGTTGCTGACTTTTTTTTCATAAGCTCAACCGAGCGTGAAGTGACAGTCTCTATTTTCTGCTCTCCCTTAATGAATAAGCTGCTTACATCTGGAAATGGGGTCTCTTGCTATAGAAGATGCTTTCTGCATATTTTCCTCCACAGAAAATGGATACTACATAAGCCAGTGGCTCTGAGCTGCTCCTTCTTGCCAACAGGGTGCAGGTGGAGGGGTGAAATGCACCTTTTCAGAGTCTGGGGCAAATTTTGTGCAAAATTTTCATAAATTTAGCAAAGAAAGGACCTGTCTCGTGGACTGAGAAGGATTGCTGGATGCTTTGAACTCTTTGACCTCTGCCACTGTGAACTTAGTGTAGAGGAAATGGCATTGGTAAATCAGTACATTAGAGTACTGAGCCTCCCCTACACAGACATTGTTTGTGTTCCCTGCAAGACAATTCACTATCCCTACAGTGGCTTCACTTATTCATGCCTGGGGAGGAGCAGAAGAGGAAGGGAGGGAGTTAAAACAGTTCAGTGTATACTGAAATCAGTGGAAAGATTCACATTAACTTCAATGGATTTTGGATTTGGAACTTAAACTCTACTATATGGTCTCATCAATAAAAGACCTTCTGTTTTCCTACTTAAGCAAAAGTTCTTGAAGACTGAACTGAACTTTCCCCTCAAGGTGCTTGCACTGTAGATTTATTACAGTTGCATTAAAGCAGCCATTTCTGTGCTTTTAATGCAGTAACAGGCTGCCAGTTGAAGAAGATTGCATGTTTGGGTGGAAAAGAAATCTAGAGATGTGCTACAGATAGTGCTTGGAATGGTAATGAGAACAGCAGCTCATTGGGATTAGCAATGCAAAAAAGGTTCCAGTTAATGAACAATGAAAACATTTTGGCAGTTGCAGGGTTGATTATTGCAAGGCTGTTCATGCTGCTATAATTTAAGCATCTAACGTGACTGTCCATGATCAGCTCAGATTTTGAGAGGTTTATTATTCCATCAAAACATTAATTCTGTGCTGAGAGTTGGCACGGAAGACAGGCAAGCGACTAAGTTGCATTATACGTGCTGTTTGTATATTTGATAGAGACTGTAAATGAAGCCAGGAGCCAAGTTTCTTAGGCCCAAATTAAAATGTCTGTTATTCTTATTAGAAGGCCTTGAGAGAGACTGCATGGGCATGAGAAGAGGATGCTGCTGGAAAGGGTCCCATTCAGTTCATGGGCAAGCATGAGAGCTCCAGCCTGTCCCCACTGTCCCAAGGTCTGGCTGCAGGAGATGAACCTTTCTGAGCACCAGCTGTGGTAAAGTGGCTCTGACTGAATTTACTTTTAGATGTAGAACAGTAGAATTTTACTGCTACTGAAGATGGTGAAGTTTGATTTCACTTATTCCCATGGAAAACAAGTGCTTTGCCCCCGACATTAGGGAAAGGCCAGTTAGCACTGGGCCAACCTTCATAGGAAAGTTGCTCAGGAGAAGAGTAGGGGATAACAGGAGAGATGGGGAGAGTAACTGCTGACTTAGGGTGTCTTCTGCATGATAGTGCAAACTGAGGTTCCAGTCTGACTGAAAATCAAAGGCTTCAGGCTATTTGCTTTTCTGGGCTTCTTATTGCTTTGGTTTTAATCTGATGTGAAACCAAAACCACTTCTGATTTCTCAGTCAGCTCTAGTCAAAGCTGGTTTCTCAGTGTTGGCAACTATTGTTGGCAATCCCTAACAGAGTAAAAATGACCAGAAGTGCCCAAAAGTAATGCTTTGTTAATAATCCAGGGATTGTTCTGTGGGACTTGAAAGATCTTGAATTTGGAGGGAAGATTTCCCTTGATTTCTATTTTCCACTCTGATTATTTTTAAAATTTATTCACTTCCATCTAAATTGCACATCTTCTGTCTAACGGGGCTTTCACCCAGCAGTCCCCAGTGCCTGGCTCCCCTCTGCAGCAGATGGTGTGAGTAACCTGGCCCCGTTTCCACCATCAGTCAGCAGCAGAAGGTGCTGCCAGGTCGTTGGATGCTGTGGATGCCTTGTGGTGGTTACAGTTTAGCTGTAGAAAATTATGCTCTCCGACAATTAAGTAGCACAGTTGGTATTAAGCAAATGTGACTATTATTGTCTAGAAAATGGTGTAGGGCTCTAATCAGTGTGATTTTCTTATTGCTGTGAAATTATCTGTGAAAATATCAGCTCACCCTGATTCTTTGGTAAACTGTGTGCATTATTCCATGGGATGTTTAAGTCTGGGCAGAGGACCTACTTTCCCTCTGGTGTAGAGGGGCTTGATCACTCCCTCTCCAGTCCTGCCATATTAATCACTATGGAGGGGATTATTTTATAACCACATTTTGGGTTAGAAAGTTGGCAGCATAGCCACTAGATGTAAGTCAGGTTTGATGTGGTTTGTGATGTCATGGTTTTACCAAGGAGATGGTCCGGCAGTGGGCTGGGTCCCTTCTCATGCTGATGTTGATGGGAATTTTGGACACTAACTTTTTGCAGGATCTTAACCACTCTTGCAAATTAATGGGCACCAAGAAAACGGTGCAGCCAGAGTGTATTCATTAGGGTCTGTGAAAGTAACAGTTTTGCAATACATACATCCTGGAACTCTTTTTGACTATTATTATTATTATTATTATTATTATTATTATTCAGGCTGCATTTAACCCACAGTTTCTTTGCGCCGAGGCCTTTCTACAAAACACTGTCCTGATGCTGATGGTTCATAGCAGTCTGTAGCAGTGGCTCATAGGCATAAAGATGCACCAGCACAGAAGGAGCCTGCAGGTCCTCTGACCCCCTGCTGCCTCTCTGCCTGCTGCAAAGGCCTCACACAGGAATCTTGGCCCATGCTCCTACCTTCCCTTCTGCCGCCCATTCTCATCCCTCTTTGATGGCAAACTGGAGAGAACCAGCGCAGGGCCGAAAGGTTTGGCTTTAGCTCTGTCAGGGGTGAAAATGGGGATCAGCTGTGGTATGGACAGGCTGTCTTTGTCCTGCTTCTTTCCTGATGTGGGGGAGGTAACTGAGATGGGGAAGGGAAGGAGCTGAGGTGGAAAAGACAGATTACAGATAGCAAGGAGAGCACACGGGAACTGTGAAGACCGTAGCCAAGTCACCTGGACTGTGTATTGCACGTAGCTGGTCATGACTCCTGGCCTGGGCAAACCCTGGTTTAACTATTCCTTTCACTTCATGGTCCTACACGACAAGCGGAGCTCTGTGTCTGTCACGGCCCTACAGACACTTCCTCAGCTACCAAAGTAATTAAAAAATATCAGCCAAATGGTTTCTGCTTCCCTAAACTTAGGAACTCAAGCCATGAGCTAAAAACCTTAGTAATTCCACAGAGGAAACACTGCAGTGATGCCATAGTAAACACCAATTCTGATTAAAACACGTGAATTTATAATGAAAGCTTTAAAAAGAAGTTGAAAAATATTTTTGGGCACGGCTTCTGCATAAAAATCCTCTTCCACGAGAATCTGCCAACTACTACAGAGCTACTCAGGGTTTAAAGTGTTACTCCAGGTTGTGCCTGGGCCAGCAGGGCAGGGGTCGGAGCTCTGCAGTAAATTCCTGCCATCAGGCAGCCGGGAGATAAGGGTTGGGAAAAGAAAAAAGAAAACAAACACCACAAACCCCAAAGCCCCACTGGCCACATCTCCTGAGAGTCAGAGACCTTGTATAATGTCACCTTAGTCTTCCCTGATGCCAAACTCCTGATGGGAGGTTCAGAGTAAGGCATGGGGGGGGGGGGGGGGGGAAAGAAGAATTTAACAAACCTAAACCACAAAACTTGTCTTGGCCTTTTGAGTGTTTTGCAATTTTGCTCTCAGAAAGTCACGCAAGTTTCACGAAACTTCCCTGGAATTTAAATCAAATATTTAAGCTGTAATTTTTAGCCCTCTCCCTATTTCAGCAGTAACTGCCTTTTGCATTCACTGTCTGAATTCCACAGTCATGAACAAATCCTTCACATGGATAATTTTGGGGTTACTCTAATGTTGGACTCTTCAAAGAGGCTAGATGACACCAAAGTGAATCAAAGTGAGAGCTAGGTGTGCTCTGCTCTCCCAGCTGGGCAAATTACTCTTACGCCTTCTGCTCCTTTTCTAGGAGAACTGTCGCTGTTACGTCCGAGGTGCATAAAGAAAACGACCCAGAGTCCAGGCTCATGAACAAGTGGAAGTGCTTTAATAATTTTCCGACTGCTTTTATGGGATAGATGGCAAAAGTGTGTTGAGTGGCAATAGGTGATTGGTTCCTCGGCCATTCACCCCTTGAGAGGATTGGTCAAGTTCTAAGATACCTATTCCATAATATTTTCAAAGTCAAAGCCATAACAATCTTGTAAAGCAGCCTGCAGGTGCAAGAAGTTCATGAAACTGTGACCTTGTTTAAAATAGTTTACATAGGAAAGACAGTCTGCTCACAGAATATTGAGAAAAGGCTGAAGAATTTCTCTGCTTCTAGCTTTTTAGCACCTACAGAGAACCACACAGTCTTAGAGCAAAATTGGTTTAAATTAACACAATTACAGTTGTTTGCAAGAAACGAAGGGCTGGAGTAACCTCAGGCTGTGAGAGAGCTGCCCTGTGCTCTGCTGGGGGATGCAGTGCACTGAAGCAGAGACAGCTTGCTCCTGCCAAGGCCACAGTGCTTGCACAGTGCTCTGCAGGTGTTTGCTTTCCTTTGAGCCACACCTGCCCACAGGTCCTGCAGCCACACGAGCACTCTGGAAGCCCAGTCAGGTGCATCTCAGACTCACTAGTCAAGGCTCTGCATTAGTTACCTGTGCCTGTAGCCCTTATCCTTCAGGCCTGGTTCGTGTCCAACAGGCTGTACAGCACAGCAGTGAGCCTGACTCGACTACCCCTGACATGGCAGTGCAGCTCCTGGGACTGCAAAGGCATTTCTCATGATTATAAATTGATTATCAGGATGAATTCATATTTTAATTGTGTTTTAATACAAGACACAGAAGAATTGCCATGGGGCACATCTGTCTCTTTGTTCCCATACACAAATACGTGAAGATGGTGCAGTGATTTGCAGCAACATCTTGAGTCAGTGCCTTCAGGCACAAAAACTTGCTTCTTGGGGTTGTTCTCTCAGCTGAGAGATAGCAAAAGAGATTAGATGACCACAGCATAAAAGCTGAGTTGTGCTGTGATGGTGCCGGGACTGCTGCAAGTGAGAAGGTAGGGTTAAGCATCTCGCAGGTGGGGATTTGGAGTGATCTAGTGGCAAGCAGGCTGCTTGCCAGGGATATTGGGCTGCCGAAGGGCAAAGCTGCTCCAAACCGTAGTGAAACTCTTGCAAGTGGGAAATTTCCCTGACCGTTTTTTCCTCAATTCATTAGTGCCTGCTCAGCCTGTCCCCACAAGCGTAGTCAATGCTTCCTGAGCAGCTGCAGCTGGCAGGGTTGAACAAGCAGTTTCAGCCCAGGTAAGCAGTTCACCAATTCCCAGTGCTTGTCCTGGAGCAAGGCAGGTACATTTACCTACTTTACACGAGATTTTCGGCTGAATCCTGTCTGCTGCACCTTGTGCCTTGTGTGGATGGTTTTCTCACTTCTTGGTAACCTTTCTGACAGGACTGACTTGCACAGGAGAGGCTCCTGAAGGGGCTGCTTGCTGCTGTAGTTCCTGCGTAGCTCAGTGATTTTGCAGCAGAGTACAAGCTGCTGAGTCCAGGTCTGATCACTGCTGTACAAAACAGAGCAGCTTTTGAGGTGCAAAGGCAGCCCAAGCTGGGGACAGGCCAAGGTGTGGCTGGGGCTGCTACAGTCTGGTAGGATGTTTTCACCAGAGAGGCTGTCTCCCCTGTGAAAGCACCACACCCATCCCGTGGTGACAGCCCAGCTACTCTGCAAACAGCTATTGCCACATCTCAGGGAGTTAAATTTTCTCCCAGATGGCTTACTAAATTGTTGTGATATCCCGGGTGATTCCCTTAATATCTTCTGTGACAGAACTACACATTTGCAAACTGTTTGGCAGAAGGTGACATTTGACTCTCTCCCAAAGCTTTTCACAGCAGTGACAGGAGCAAAAGATAGGCCCCCCAATTTATCCTTGTCAAAAAAATAACTCTGGAACTCATTGACAGACGTGTTGTGTAAGGAGGCACTGTTTTTAGAGCTGCTTTCTAAAATTGAACTCGTGCTCAGATTTCCTGAACCAGCATTTCGATGCCTAGTGCTATTCTAGAAAAGCTGTATATCAGCACAGCATTCTGCTGACCATTCAGAACACCCTGTACATCAGAAGAACACATTATGACTACTTATCTCAAGTCACAGCACTGCCAGTGGGAATAACTATGTGATAACAAGCATTCCAAGCTCAAGGTTACGTGGTTACCTGGGGCACAGGGAGGAAGATTGACATGCACAGACACATTTTAGATCATATCCTGCCTTGGAGCCTCGATGATTTTTATAGACCAGACAAAGATATTTTGAAAATAGAAGGTATCACACAGTGCAAGACAGCCAGTGTCAGGTGTGTATTCTGTGGCAGGACTGGAAAAAACAGCCTCTTATAGCTCACTGTCTCAGAAGCAACTCTATTCTCTATGTTTTCATGATGTAATTTTTATCAAAAGCCCAGTTCCTGCCATCAATTTATACATAAGTGCTCTAAATTAAACTCAAAACTGTGCAAAGCCACACTAAGTGTATATATTTTTGAAATATAACTCACCCTACTAGAAATTTCTACACTTCATTTGTTCATCTTTGCTTCTCATTTCAAGATACTGTGTGTTTCCTGTGTTACATATACAGGTGCTCTATCTGTCAAGATCACTATCAATAACAGGTATGTCCATACTCATCAAGGGAAAGTAGATTTCTCTTATTTGGAGCTGGTGATCCCTTTAACATGGATCCACTTTTTCCTTGTCACCACAGTTTGTTAATTCTTTTCTCTTATTTGAACTTCAGTAACAGCAACTTTTCTAAAAAAAGGAGATTATATTTTTCCACACATCTATGTATGTATGATAATAAAGCAAAATAAAAGCAAGAAAGAAAGCAAGCAGTAAGCAGCATACAATTAATAATATCCATAATTTGGAATTGTTACTTATTCTTCTGTGCTACCTATAGAAGACAAAACAGCAAAGATTGTTATAAGTAGTTATCTCAGTTAACCAAGGTAGAAAACATTTACACCCACAGAACTTTTGATGCTATTAAGGATAGTTTACCTAATGGACATGGATTTAGGCTTGCTACCTGATTTCAGGCCTTAAAAATGGATGTGGGTTTATTTGTGTGGTTTTATCCTCTGAAAGCTTGGTTCTCCTGTCTGATAGATGTTCTTCATGTGCAGGGATGGGTAGGAGAGAGGTGGAAGCTTAGGCCAGTGAGCACAGCTTCATTCAGTTGCCATGTTCAGGTCAGAATAGCTTCTGATACAGAGGTATAAGTGTGTGGGTATATCCTGCCCGTAATCAGGGTTTTCCAGTTTCACTGGCGGTCTTGAAATAAACCTCTTGGGGATCTGAGTCACTTCAGCTCATTATGTTCTTTCGTTCTTTTTGCTATTTGTGGCAGTTTGGGGTTTTTCCAGCCATTCTTTACAGAAGGCTTCTGCGAGCTCTGGGTGGATTTTTAAAATGCCTTTGAAGATCATGATAAATTGAAAAATATACAAGGCAAGAGTTTTGTCTTGTTGGACCAGAGCTTTCATAATGACCACGGAGGCCTAGTCTGGGGGGCAGCTGCATCTGCTTGTGTGCTGTGGAGGGGCAGAGATTTAGAGATGTAGCAGCTGCTTCTCATCTGCCTCTGGCATTTCTGTGCTCCTGGAGTTCCTGCAGCAAAGGGAATACAGCCTCCACCAGGAATGAGGTTTGTGCTTCCCAGTCATGTTCTTAACTTACCTGAATTCATTTCTTTGGATTTATATTGGGTTAGCATTCTGCTCCACCCATTATGTCTTCTTTTTAGAGATGCCAGCTCCAGGGATTGGAAATAACAGACAAAATACAGAAGCTGTTAACTTTTTGAGGCACATCAGGGGTGGAGGGACAGCTGTCAGAGAAGCTGTACTGAAGCAGAGACCTTGGAGCACTTCTAGCTGAGGAACTCTAGGGGCTTTTGGTAGCTGCTTTTAACATCCACATGTCAGCTGCTTTGGGAGATTTTTATTGTGCAGTGAAGTTAATCTGAGTTTGCTAATTGTGTTTGCAAGTAGCTGCTGCACTCTGGCTAAAGGAAACACTGCTGAGACATCAGTGTGTGTACCAAACATTGTGCACAATCAGTGGTTGGTTTGGGCTTTTATCCATGAGCCTGGTTCTTATATTTATATTTGGACATATTGGAAGGTTCCTCAATATCCTGCAGGTGGTGGATAAAAAAATCTCCCATTAAGTCTCTCAGTAATTGTGTAAATAATTTAGCATAACTGTATGGCAGCATAAAATACTCTCCAGAAATAGGTACTGAGTTTCAAGGGATCCAGCTATACTTTACCCTCTTCTACAAAGTATTTCTATACCTTACAAGAAGCCCAATTGACTTCACAGGAGCTACTAATAGATTAATACTGAGTGCACAAAAAGTGGCTTTCATCTTTGAAATTAATTCAGCTTTTGATTGTGATCTTCTCTTAGTGTATTTCTAAAAAAAATTAATTGGATAGCATAAGTATTCAACAAACCAGCTAATTTAACTTAATCTTGCACTGTCCTTATTAATAAAAAAGCAAATTTCAATTTGTAATTAAGTCTCACTGAAAATCTGACTCTTCACTTGAAGAAATGTGATATGTGGAGGCAGAGATAAAGGAACCATTTCCTGGTCAAAACCAAATTGCCCCCTGGAGCAGCCTGCTGTCTTTCCTCCTTTATGCAGAGACCAGGCACTGAACTTCTTTCTTCAGGGCTGATGCTCAAAGCTGTGCCATACGAATCTCCTCTGTCAGAGAACATGTGGCAGCAGACAGTCCTTGTACTGAAAAGATTGCTGGAATACTGCATAAAAGGGAACAGGCAGAAACGTAAGGGCTTTTTAAAGAACCTGGGTCAGGTTGATAACTTGAGTGGTCACTTAGGCTCTGCTTGCTCCAGGAATTTGGAAGGCTTTCCAGCATGCAAGGACTGAGCCTAAGCTGAGCTCCATGTAATGCCTCCATTCACCAAGTTATCCTCTCGAGTGACAGGGTGCTCTGTACAATAGATGACATTGCAGACCTCGGGAATAGCTCATGGACTTTAGTCCCAGCTAACGTATATCTGTTGTGTTCCATAATGTACGTGAGGAACAAAAGCAGTCAGCACATAATGGGACCAAGAGAAATGCACTAGGCATTCCAAATCTGATATACGTGTTGCAGAGAGAGCATAAAACCTACTCACCAGACGCTGACCTTCCCACCACAGTATATGAGTAGCAGATCTCGCACTCTCTGTAGATGCTGTGAGTCCAAACTGAATTGAGATGTACTGACACTGGCCCAGCAAGAAAATTGTTCTCTCATTCTCTGTAACCCTTTGTCATAGTGTATGAAGAACATTCTTTTCCTTTGCTGCTGATAACACACAGCACAAGAGCAGGGAATGGGCTGGCAGAAACCCCAGCAAGTTGCAGATGGAAATGATGGTGCGTCAGGCAAAGGCATCCAGGGGTGTTGCCGGAGTCCACCTTTGCCCAGTGTGATATATTTGACTGCAGTCAGTCAGGGATTTAGCAAAGCAGCATCTATGACTCCTCTGTGGGCTGCATCGAAACCAGCAATGTTCCTGGAAGCTGAAAAATGGATCATTATTTTCCATGGTTCCTGTTTTATGGTCCTACGGAGTCTTTCCTTAGGCACAAAGGGCTGTTTTATATAGGAGTCCTTTGCAGCTCATTAGATGGTTAAGATGAAGTTATGCAATGTCCAGAGCTTAAAAACTGCATGAGATTTGGGAGTGCTGAGAGCAGGAGGTGGCAGTTTGGTATGAACTCAACAAGGAGCTTTAATGAAATTAGCAAAGACAACATAGTCTTGAATTAGCCTGTGAAACGTGTTGCCCAGGGAGCTGTAGAAGTTGGGAGCTCTGGAGAGCAGCCATGGATGTGGATTGTGGAATACAGTCACTATTGTGACTATTGTATTCTAATTTTTTCAAGAGGGTTATTAAGCTACAGACCTGGGATTTTAATGGTTACATGTGAACCAGTGAAAGCAAAAGATTCCTTATCTTCCAGATGAAATTTCTTACATTTTCTTCAGAGGATTCCAACAAGGCCTCTGAAACCTTTAGGTGTAACGTAGCTGGGCAGTGCTGTATCCAATGTACATGCTACATTATGCATTTGTCTTGTGAGAAGCTCTTATTTTTCCTGAAAATTTAAGACTTTTTTCATTTCACCTGATTTTTTTTCCTACTTTATTGACAAACTACTGGAGTTTCACTGGAGCATCACAAGGCAATGAACATGAAGTATACATTTTCCAGTATCCATAGGTATTGGGTTTGGGAGCTGAGAAGGCTGTGCAAGCCAGCAGTTTGTTTCAACTTCCCACCAGATTTAATGGTATAAGTTAATTATTTTTTCCTTTTTTTTTTCCATTCAGAAACATTACTGCATTTCAAAGGTAGGGGAAATTTGGATCAGCTTTAGTGATCACTTCAATGGTTTGTCCTGAAAGTCTGTATATTTTCAGGAGCAAAACATTAAGCGTCTCTAAGACATTTGTGTTTGCCAGACTGTGTTGTTACTTGCAGTGGCTACTGCTTTTGGTTTTCGGAAATGGAAACAACTACTACTACTCATATTTTTTTAAGAGAGAACCAATAGGTTTAATAGGTACTCAGGGAAATATTTTTGCAGGGGCCACATGTGAAAAAACTTGCAGAAATCACTAAAAAAATACTTTAGAATACATTTTTCTTTGTTAGTGAGGCTGCTTTGGCCAGATATTTGTAGTGATAGGAATGATGGAGCTTGGATGTTGGAGTAATGAGAAAGCCTAATATTGTATAAAGTTTGAATTTGGCGGTTATACCTCTTCTGCAGTACATCCACAATCCAAACATGTTTGGGGTGGATCTTAGTGGATCAGGTTTTGTGGATCTTCTTTCGAGATTTTGGCTTTTGTTTTGGATTCAAAACAGTGCATCAGGACATTGAACTCTGCTCTTACAGGTCTCTACAATGTGCTTAGAGTGGAGTGCGTCAGGTGATGATCTGCTCTTTCAGGTGCTTAAGTGAGTTTAAAATCATAAAAATTCCCACTTCGGTGGTGATTGCCCCATCCCAGGGAGAAGTGTGGAAATCTGAGCCCCCCTAGAACTAGCTGTAGTGAAGCAGACTGTGAGGGGTGCTGGGGAGGCCCAGCAAAACCACAGAACTTGTGCAAACCTTTACAGGGAAGTTCTGCCTTCAGCATCCTTGCCCTTTCAGCCTGTGTGTAGCTCTGTGATGTGATACTGAAAGCGCTCATTTTGGGACCAAATTGAGAGCAGCAACTCCCAGCTCCTGGTATTGCAAAAATTCATTCTAATTTGCTTTAAGATGTACTACTCCTTCTACTGAAGTCCCTTACTGCTGGCACATGCAGTGCTTGTTCTGAATGCCTCTGGCTCTGGGCTGTCTGCTCTCGAAGGCGTGTTGGAATGCGGTGGGCACCACACTGGACTTTCCTGCAGGATGGTCTGTGGCCCTGGAGCTTTGCTGTAACAGCCTTCCCAGCACTGACCTGGTGGGGAATATGTCAAACCTCACAAATATCTCCAGTTATTTCTCCTGCATCGGTGTCCCCCCCCATTATTTCTCCTGCGTGTTCCCAGAAGAACGTGATTGATTTCTTGAGATCTCATTCAGTATTTGTGCGGAGCTGCTTGACAGGCTGCGGATGTGGTTTGCCCCAAGGCAGGCAGCTTGGGTTTCTCCGGTTCCCTGCCCTGGATGTGGGAACTGCTGGCCCAAAGCTGGCCCATATTGCATCCTCTTCCTGGGATCACCTCCCTGGGGCATCTCAGCCGTACGGTCAGAGAAGATTCTCCTTCGGGAATAGCTTGCCCAACTCGTATTGTTAAAACTTAATGAGTGCATGGGATTGACTCTGCTGCAATTATTTCTTGGTGATGTATAACAAGTAGCTGTTCTTACAGGCTTACAAAATGTTCCAGAGCTCCATTAATTTGCCCTTCATTAGCTGTGTAATTTTGCTAATGACCCGAGATATTTAGAGGCATTGTCCTATGAGAATTATGAGTTTCACTGTGAGGCCTCACAGAAGCGCTGCACGCACAGCTCCAGCCCCTCTTACTACCAGAAATTCGTTCTGCCCTGCTGCATCTAATTGTATTTTTTACTTTTGAACTGAAGTAGTCATGTCCTATTGATAAATGAATAATTATTTCATATATGAAATTACACATTTAATGGAAGTTTGCATTGTTAGAGTGTTAAATGATTAAATTTGTTAATTGTGTAATATTACTGGATATTATGATTCATTTAACCATTAACAGTTTTCCACTGCATTGCCTTTTAAATTCTTATGTAGTGCAATATACATTCTTGTTGCCTTTTCATCAAGTATTAATAATAATGGAAAATAAAGGGAAGTATCTCAACTGTGATAACTGAAAGAAAAATGGTGTGTGTCACTGGAGACCACTGGAGTTGGTAAGGTGGTGGATGAGGAGTATGTGGTATCTGAAATATTCAGAGAAGGGACCTTCTCATTTTCAGAGTAGAAAATAGCAAAAAGAACAGGGAAATTTGTAAAGGAGTGGTGTGAGGGACAATGGCTGTAGCTCCTACTTTAGTCTGTCTGAACAGCTCTCGGTGTCCATCAACCCTGAAGACTCATACGGGATTTGTCACATTTCCTTCCTGTGACAGAACAGGAGGAGAACCTTTGTGAGGCCTGGACTCTGCTGTCCTCAAGACTGTACGTACTTTAATTTGCTTGGAGAAAGGAGGATTGGTGTGTCTAATTAATGGGGTGTGATGGAGAAAGGGAGTCCTGTGGCCTGTGTCATTGGGCTGGTGCTTGTAGAGGGGTGAGGAGGATGGCTCCTTCAGCCTCGGGCACTGCTGCTACACGGGAACATGGCTGTTTTCTCAGCTTTTCTGGAGTGAAGGCAGCAGCTGAACCTCAGGGGCTGAATAAGTGCCAAAATCATAAAATCATAGAATGGTCTGAGTTGGAAGGGACCTTAAAAATCATCGCGTTCCACCCCCTGCCATGGGCAGGGACACCTTCCACTATCCCAGGTTGCTCCAAGCCCCGTCCAGCCTGGCCTTGGACACTGCCAGGGATCCAGGGGCAGCCACAGCTTCTCTGGGCACCCCGTGCCAGGGCCTCCCCACTCTCGCAGGGAAGGATTTGTTTCCTAATATTCAATCTAAACCTTCTCTCCATCAGTGTGAAGCCATTCCCCCTTGTCCTGTCACTACATGCCCTTGTAAATAGCCTCTCTCCATGTTTTTTGCCAGTTCCCTTCAGGCACTGGAAGGCCACAGTGAGGTCACCCCGAAGCCTTCTCCTCTCCAGGCTGAACAATCCCCTCTCCCAGCCCTTCCTCCCGGCAGAGCCACTCCAGTCATCCTGGTGCCTCCTCTGGGCTGGCTCCGAAGGTCCCTGTCCTGGCTGTGCCGGGGAGCCCGGCAGGTCTGGGTGAGGCTCTGCAGGTGGATCCACCCCGGGGGCAGCGGGGCCCAGGCCCAGCCCCTTCCCTGGGAGTGGGGGGCTGCACATGACCAGGGAAGCGCGAGGGGTGGGCAGCAGAGCTGGAGAGAAGTGCTGCATTTATGTCCCACAGCAACCCCTCATCAGACCATGCTTTCAGTTTTTCCCGTGTCTGCAGCTTGTACCTGTAGGAAGCTGACTGGCCTCTGTGTTTTGGGTACAAGATGAAGGTTTCCAGAGGGGTTACCTTTACTGATATTGGAGAAAATCACCTTCCATAGATCAAGCAGATCAGGCAACATCATATCACCGTTAGACCAAAGTCGAAACAATCCCTAGGAAAGCCAGGAAAGCTTCAGAAACTGACTTTAACACTATCTTTGAAAGCAAAGTCATTTTTCTTCAAGATTATCATCACAATTTAGATGCTGTACATTGTAGTCGGATAAAGAGGGAATTTGGCAGATGAGCTTTTGCCTCTGGAGCCTCCAGATGACTGGAACAAGCTTCCCTTTCAGCTTAAATCAGCAAACAGCATAATCTCCTTTAAGCCTGGGGTTTAAATGGCTGTTTGAAGGAGGATTGTGGAAAATCTATTTCCAGTAATATGGTTACTGGAGCTAAAGAGTATGTGTTGTTTTCATGAGATTTTTGGATGGCCCTGTAGTGTGCATTAAATTATTGCAAGAATGATGCAGTTGCTGGTTTTCACTTAACCTTTAGATATATTTCTATATATCTATAGATAGATATCAGGCTCTTTGGTAAAACTGAAAGCAGCTCTTAGCTCTTGGACATTTTTTTCACTGCCGTAAACAAAGTGGCTGCCAATACCCCGAGCAGTCCCTCACGCTGGCTGCAGGAAAGGTGCCTGGGTTTGTTGTGTCCAGCTAAAGGTCCCTCTCCTGAGGTGTAATGCCAGTGTGGGGGAGTCATCGATCCAAGCCAGCAGCAGCAACCCTTCCTCCACCCGTGTGCTGGCTGTAGCATTTGTACCTCAGGCAGTGTAGCTGTGTTCTTGCTGCTGTTCCTGTTGGAGTACGTATTCCTGGTGACAATTGCCTTTCCAGTCTGGCTGGCACAGTTTGAAGTCCTGACTTTCATGAAATCAAGGCCAGAGTATGCGGCACTTCTCGCTGTCCAGCTCAGTGGAGGCTGGGAGCCTTGAGCCTTCTCCATTTCTTTGGACATAGTGTTCCTGAAAAAAAAGCAAATTCATGGGCTTTGCTGACAGAGTTACCTTGTTGAGAGATTAACTATGTGTGAATATTTATTAGGAGTGTGAGTAAAGAACTTTCCTGCAAAGCTGCAGGCAACACTCAAATATCTGAGCTAAATCACAGGTTTCTGCAAATAAAACTCTACATGTTCTCTGCCTTTGTTAGAGGAACCGACAGTGGTTCTGCCAGGAAATAAATACCAAAAGCATATATTTTGCTAGATTTCCCCATCTTTATTGCTTTTGTTTTCAATGTATTGGAGTATTTGTGGACTATTCCTCCTTCTTTTCTGCCTTCCCCCATGTCAAGGTTGAAGGCAGAAGCTGGAACTACCTTTTATAATTTTCCAAGGGAAGGAGTAGCAGTTAATGTTGAAATAATATGGTGGTTATTGATGGAGGAAGAAGATTATTTTATTTTAAAACAAATGCTACATCACTCATGCTCTCACGAGCACCAAGATGCATGTGTCTGAGTGGACAGGCCAGCATCCAGGCACTAAGGCAGGTTTCCCATGTGGATTCCTCAAAACAAAGAAGAGGACAAGCTGAGCCGGCTCCCTAGTCCTTATAATGTACCCTGCAACCTTCTAAAGGTTGATTGAGTACGTGCTGGTTTTGAACGTGCCTGGACTGTACCCCTCAGGAGGCCACAGTAGCTGTGATCCTTTTGTGTATTGTGTCCCCCTTCCCTCCATTGTCAGGATTTATTTATTTTCTTATCTAGCTGTTGACTTGCCTCTTCCAATACTCTGTGTCTTCCCAGCAGTGTCTCTTCATGGGTTTAGTTTCTATTTCAATATCCTGTATTTTCCTTGTCTGGCTTGTGTTGGATCCTGACCTGCTGTCAGCACCTGACACCTTATATCCCTGCTCCTGCTGTTCCTTCTGGTGCTCCCACAGCCACGCCTTCCATTCGCTCCCCATTCCTACTGCTCTCAACACTGTCATTAGACATTTCCACAGAGTGGCCAAACGAGCTCGTTCTGTACCATCACACCACGCTGTGCATCCCTGCATTCCCCTGCAGTCTGCTGCGTCAGTGTGGCAAGTTGCATGAGCACTTCATTTATTTATCCTTCCATATTTCAAATAATTAAGTGAATTGCTGGCACTGCACAGATAATATCTGTAGATCTTAACAACTGATCATGTATGGTTATGGTAATCTGGAGAAAATGCAAATGAACTATGAAAACTGCTTCGTCTATAAATAAAACCATTTAGCTTCAAAGCAGTATTGCCATGGAAATTCTTCACCGATAAAGTATGGGAGTGAGGCTTTTCTCATTTAGATTTCCTGAGCCTTTTTATTTTATGCTGACAAGATGCCAGAGGGAAAAGAGCTATAAACTCAGTATTGCATATTTAAAAGATGGTATTTTATTTCATCTTCTTCATTCCAAATCTTTCCATTTACAGTATGCAGCCATGAACTGAAATTTATAACAAATGAGGAAAAAGGGATAGGAAAGATTGTTGCCAAGCTAAACCCGGTGCTTACTGAGAACTTTTGACTTTGTTTGGAGGTGGCTTCCATCCTATATTTGTAAATACTCTTCTAATCAGTATTTCTCAAATGCATTCCGAAAGCTTTCTCTGAACCACACACAAGACGAAGAGCCTCTAAGGATATCTGAGAGAAAACACACTTAACTGATCTGTGAGGTGGTGCACATTAAATCCAATCTCCATGAATGCAAGATTCAGCGTGTGCCTGTCTTGTTCGGATTTGCTTTCTGCTGGAGCTCTGGGTAGGACTGAGCTCCCTGTGACATCAGCCTCACTGCTGCTGCACTGAGGAGGTAGAAGGAGCTGGTTAGAAGCTATCTTGGATATTGCTGTGCAGCTTCATAGCAACCTGAGTCTCCTGTGCCTTGTGTCTGGTAATCCCTACACAGCAGAGTCAGCAATTATCACCTTGTTTTGCTTTTCTGAACCTATAATTCTGCTATCATTACTGTATTTGTGTGATGGCAGTTGTGTCTAGGTAAGGTAAGGGTATATTATCATATTTCTGTGGGGCTATTCAAAGTAGTTTATAGTGTTTCTTCTGACAAAGTTTATGTTAAATTATGTTGTGCTGGACTGGATATAAAGTTGGCATAAAATCACCCATTATTTTCTTTTTGTATGTGAGTTGGCAGAAGTGAACCATACCAATTCAGTGCTTTGCTTCTCTGCCTACTGTGCTTTTTGATTTCATAGCAATTATCTGTAACTGCATATACCCTCTCCTAGAATGACAATTTGATATTGAGGTCTCTAGATCCTATCAGACTTTGGTTTCTGAATCAAACACAGAGACTGCTGGATGGAGATCTAATATGGAGCTATGAAATGTTGTATCACACCTTTCATCCCGTGTCTCTCTGTGGAAACTTCTTACACAGCTGCACAATCTTGAAATAGATCTGGATGTAGAGCGGTGCAGTGATACGAATGGAAGCCATCTAACAGCTTACTGCAAGGTATGGAGAAAGAGCTTTGTTCAATTTCCATTTTTTAGCATACATTAAAAACAATCAGGCAAACCAGCCCATCAGTGTTCTTGGGAGAAGCCTGGCGTCTTTATGAGTTAGTGATCAACGGCCAGGATAACGCTTCCCTTTATTGATCATAGACTGCTGCATTCAATTAAAATGAGAAGTAATTTAATGGAATTAAATCCAGCTCACTGGGGGCGACCAAGCATGCCGTGCACATTGTGAATGTCACCCAAAGGAAAACTTCACGCTGGTAATGCATCCATTGCACATCCGCCTGCTCGCAGCAGGAGCTGGCTGAGTGCCCTCTGCTGCCTCTGTGCACACACAGATGGCTGGTCCCTGCGGCCTCAGTGCTGGAGGAGTGCAGTTACCTGCTGAATGTGCACCTTATTTCATCTTCCCATGGTAACGGGAGGAGGTGTTACCCACTCTGATGAAGTGCATCACTGTCCCGTCATGAGGCCCTCTCCAAATCCGTGCTGCAAGCAGCAAGCGCCCTCGGCGTTTGGATCACTCGGGGTAGGAAGGCAGCACGGATCCCCACGGCTCCTCAGCAGAACTGAAGAGTCAATTTGCAGTCAGAAGTGCAGGTTGCCTTGGGAAGGTCGTGTCTGACAATTCAAAGGAGACAGCTTTGTTGATAAAACAGCAGACTTTGCAGTATCAAAGCGTTCAAAATGGACCGTTCGACTTGACACACAAAGCAGGAAGCGTTTGGCTCCTCTGTGACCCTGGGAGTTCTGGATGCTTTCAGCACACCCCTTTTGGCTGGCTTTGCCTCTCCTCAGCAGATGGTGTTACACGTTCTTTCAGCCCCCCTCAGCCAGACACGGAGAGGCGCTCGGTTTGCTGGTGAGCCACAAGGTTATTTCACTCTGACAATGCGATTTCTCTTTTTCGCACCTGCAGAAATCAAAGTATTCCCATACCTATCACTTAGCAGTTACTCCTCAGAACAGTTTGTTTCCTTTTCAAGTGGAAATCTACAGATTTGTCACCCTTTGAGGATTAGATGAGTGATCACCAGCCTCTTGCCAGGAGCACAGACAGCTTTGGCTCTGTGCTAGGCTGTGCTGTGCAGCAGTAAATTAGACCGCCACTATCATTTGTGGGGAAATGCCAATATGACTCCTCTGGTGTCCCCAGCTGCCCCAGGAGGGAAAATCATCAAAGCCAGATTTTTCTTTTCTCCTTTTTCCTGATAAGATGAATTGCAATAGTGAATTGTCCTCTAGCTTGCCTTCTTTTTTTATTTCCCCCTGGAAAAAAGTGGAGGTATTTCACCTGTGATAACTTGTGTTGCATTTTTTACTACAATCTCGACTGAACCAGGCCGGTTGTACTGAGCGCTGTGCATATATGTAAAACAACCCCTGGCCTTTTGCCCGTGAAGGTCAAATAGCAAAAGAAAAATCTTAATTGAATGTGTGGAGAAAAGGGAACATGAAAACAGATAAAGTATTTTCTTCATCCTCTGAAATTAGTTCTTTTGACGTGGTAATACTTAATTTCCTGGGCAAACAGGGTGCTGGCCAGCATGTTCCTGACTGCACTGGGGGCTCCTTTTTCTAATGAGGAATTAACCACAGCTCACATTGGTGTAGTTTTGTATTTGGCTGAACTTCAGGCAGAAGCAAGCTCACATTTTATGGTTCTTTGATTTGTAAAATGTGTAAAAATCAGCAGAGTGAAGATTGTTGGTTTTGCATATTTTTAAATCACAGAAGCACAGTTTCTTTGGCTTTGTTTAATCTTCCAAATTCATGGCTTGACTTTATGATACATTCTTCTCAGGAAAGGAGCTGTAATGCTTTAAAAGCTTATGCAGATGCAGGCTTTACCTACTGAAACAATAATTTTGTTTTGAGGGCAAGATCGTTTGTCTGTACATAATAGTTCTGTGTTGGAAGCAAGAGGGTGGGGAAGAAATACAGTGAGGGATGCACACTGAACTAGTTTAAAAATGAAAATGGACAAAGCTTTCCCTACAGATAGGTTACTTTATCTGCTGAAGGTTGATTTAATAATGTAGGGCTTCTTCTGGCAGCCAAAGCTGCCTATAAAACTTTTATGTCACCGTTATTACAGAATCATCACCTGAAGTGTCGGTTATACTTAGGGATTTTTTAATCACTAAATTGCCTTAAATGAATTTTCTAACAACTAGAATTTCCAGATGAGCTTCCCTCTTTTTCCCCTTTATTCCTCCACCCAGCTGCCTTGTGGAAGCCAACAGGCTTCTTATGTCTTGAATGCTCATTCTAGTGGCAGGAACCTGCTTGAAATAAATTCTTGCCTATGTATTTCTGCATGTTTCTTTGACCAGAAGAGCATTTTAAAGATTGTAAAGAGGATGTTTCCATCTGACACAGCTGTGGCCAGATGTACATCACATCTCACACCACGGGAAGGGCATCCTCAGCAATAACAGACCACTAAATGAGGAAGCCCGTTGTGGGAACTGAGCAGAAGCATCTGCAGCAAGTCCTGGGTGAGGTAGGGGTGTTTGGAATACTGCTGTATATTCTGTCTCAAACCATTTGCTTGAAGAACCTCCAAGGCTGAACAAGTCAGCTGCTGCTGTTGCAGGCAGAATTTTACTTTGGGTTTATTCAATTTGGAATTAATGCATTCACCTGCAAGTTAGTGTGTGAATTTTGCTTCAGTTACTTTAATCCATTTTCATTACTTTTCTGTAGACAAATCCACAATTCCTTATTTTGACCTATTTTCTTTCCTCTTGTGCTTGCTTTATGGTAGCAGGTTGTGACACTTAGGCGTCAGACACCAAGTTCAGACTTCAGTGGAAAGATACAAGACAAGACGAGGAAGAGAATTAATTTGCCTGGTGTCTAACAAGAGTTTTCCTATTACACATACACTAGCCTATAACAATGTTGATGATTAGGGGCTTTTTTTGAGGAAAGATTAGACTTCTCTTTCTGCGAGAGTCATGGGATTGCTGAACTTGGATGGGCATAAGGAGGAATGGGAGAAGAACACGTTGCCTACAATAGTATCTCAGGAATGTAAGGATTCTCTGGATATCGACTCCTTTCCTCCACACCCAGCTAAACTGGGTGGTGCTGGGAGCTGAGTGTGACAGAACAGAGGGAATTGCACTCGCCAGCCCAGCTCAGCCACCCTCCCCTTCCCGTGGTGACAGCACATGGGCAGTGCTGTTTGGGAGGTTTTCCTAGCGCACAGCTTAGAGCAGCGGTGTGGAAGAGCAGTGATGTGCTCCTGCTAAACAGACCATCCAAGCATTACGGGAATTGGCTTCAGCTTTCTGGAGCTGCTCATGCAGAAACTTGTTAAGAACTCCGGAGGGTGAGTGCTGCCTGGTGTTACATGGCTGCTGCTTCTGTATTCAGTCCATGCTGGGTCTTCATGGGTTAATCGTTTACAAGTGTGAGGTTTCTTGTGACATGCTTGGCCAAATCTAATGTACAGACTTCAATTTGAAGTGAGCAGAGTGTTGAAAAATGAAATGTTTTTGAAAGTTAAATTGCAGTCATTTATATGAAAATGCCTCAGGTAGTTCATTTCCCACCCCCCTCCCCCCAAATATACTCATTTTATAGCACATTAATAATTCATGTGCATATTGGTTGCAGACATAAAGCACGAAAATATATATTCTTTATAAAGCACAGATTTTTGAAACAAATAAGAATTGCTACCATCTGATGATGGTAATGCTTGATTAGCTCCATGCTATTTAATTGTTGATGAATGTTCACGATTACTCATTGACACAGAGAAGAAACAGGAACCTCTGCAGTGGTTTGCAGGAAGTCCCCAGAAACACATCTCCTGTAAGATCAGATTTATAGGCACAGCAAGATACATGTGAGACAGCCAAGTTTAACCCTTGGCTGCACCTGTGGCAAGCTGCTGCACTCTGGTTTGCTAAGCCAACGCGGGAAGAAGATATTGAATATATGGGATAACATGGATAGACACTTCCTCTGGGCACTAAAATAGGGATCTCCAGGGAGTTCTGGATTTGTGATGAGTTGTTGCTGTGTACCGAGAACGGCAAGAAGAATGATGTTAGAGAGGATGAGTCCAGGAGAAAAATGCCCTTTATTAATGATTAAATCGGTCTTTTTATAACTTGGTTCGCAATAGAGGAATGACACGATTGGTCTATTGATCAGCCACCCACCAGAGTGATTGGCTGAATGGTATAACACCTATTTTCAAAATATTTTTCTCAATGAACCAGAACATCTCCACAAACAAGGTGCAGCTGTGAAATAGTTTACAAAATAACAAAGTGTTCCTCAGCTGGTCTGCATGAGGAAGGGGACTTTCACAAGAGGCTGTAAAAAGCTAGAAAATTTCTCTGCCAGCCCTTTTGTATCCACAAAGCTACATTCTCTGTCAAGAGTCAGAGAGGAGCACTCCTACTCCCCAATTCCTGCAGCATGAACATCTTGTAACAAGGACTAGGCCACTAATGGTCCTTTGGCACATTGTTGTATTACCATCGCCCTTACTGCTGTACTGATGTACAGAGGGTTTTTTGACTACACATCCTTGTGCCATTAAACATTAAAATATTCTTTATCTCCTGTCCACAGGTGCCTGTTGTATACAATAGTCATGTCCTGCTCACACATGGCTGAGTTTTTCTGGTGTGAAACAGACCAACAACCCCCATGGTGTTAATGTTGTCAGAGCTGTTGTCCTATGGAGCTGAGAAAACTGCCTTTCACTGCGTTTGAAGTTGGTGTAGATTCTGCTCTCCTGGTAGGACTTGAGCTATAAAATGTGTTGGATCAGGTGAATACCTCGATGCCCATACCAGCAGGAGAGTTGAGTGAAGAAGGCCACAGGTAAATGCACAGCTCAGGTGTGTGGATGGAGCTCAGCTTTTGCTGTTCTGGAGCAGGATGCAGGTCACTGCCATTGGAATGAGGGACTTGGGCAAAGTGAATTTTAGTCTGGGTCCCAGGTTTGAATTTATGCATTAAACTCGATACTGATTTTTCAGAAATGCCAGAAATTAATGACTTGTTTGCTTGATTTCACTTCAGCTGCCGTGATTGTAATTAAATATGGCAATGGAAAGCATTCCTGCTCCAGGGGATGGACTGTGGAAGAAATGGTCACTCTCTTTCAATCCTGCTTGCCACAGAAGACAAGGCCAAAGCAGTTTCATTTTTGTCAGGAGGGCTTCCCAGTTACTTATCCTTTTGCATTTTGGTGTGGAATCAGGTTACCTCTGGCATGGGGCAGATGTGTCCGGTCAGGGGAGTGCGGCCACGTCCTGCCTGGGGCTGCTGGAGAGAGTAGAGTGATGATGCACACGTGGGCATAAGGAGGATGGGGCCCCAGAAGAGCGTGTGGTGCCTCTTGGTATGCAAGCCCAGCTGCCAAGATAACTATCCCTGAAATAGTGTGGCGTGATGAATCGACTCTGAGGAAATTGCTGGAGACAGGAGAAGTAGCACATGAAATATGGGAATGACTTCACATTGCAGGATGATGAGGACTCTTCTGAAAAAAGATGAAAGCTCTTTTGCTGCAGGTGAGGCATGCTGGGAAGAATAACTTCCCTGTGATTACTCTGTGAGAAATATTTAGGATTTTTTAATCCATCAGTGCATTTTTGTCAGCTGTTAGAGACACTAGGGTAACTTCATTCAGAGATATCTTGAAGATATCAGTGTACTGTTGGAAGAAAGCAAGTCTGAGCGTGTCACCTCTGATGCTGATAAATATCAGCCCATTCAAGGTGCTCAAAAATTTTCTGCAGAAGCTTTAAACTTTTCATTAAAACTCTTCTTTAGAAGTATTTTTCAGTAAAATAATAATTTTTACCTAACATTTACAATTAATTTGACCCAGCTTGCATAAACACATTGCAATAAAATTCTTACACATTATCAAAATATATTTAATTTTCCTTGAAAATATTTCCAGTTACCTCTCCCAGTCTCTAAACAGCTTCACTAAAGGACTTTCCTGCTCAGGTCAAAAGAAATGCACTGGGAAAAAAGAGCAGCATGAATGTGGAGTAGCAGTGGGAGAGATTAAGTTATACAACATCAGTTTGAGATGTTCAGTTCAAATGCCTGTGTTTTGTGTTTGGATAGGTGTTTTAAATAAATCATTTAGTGTGCACAGCCAAACTTTACAACATCCCCTTGGTGGTGAAAAGCTCAGGTCTGCCTTAGTAGAGAAGCTCTGTTTTAGAGGCTTTTTCCTTCAGAACTCATTTCTTCTCTGGCTTTGGATATATTGACTGCAGGGCATGGTGTACAACAACATATTTGCAAGCATTTTTAGGAGGAAAAGTTGATATTTAGGGCTGCAGACAGAGAGGTGCTAATTTGAATTTTTTACTTGCAGCTCCCAAGTATTGTTACTCTTAGAAGAAATGGCCAAGGGAAGTTTGGCCAAATGCAGCTGCTTCTTATATAGGTTATTTCATGGGTCTGATTTTTAATTTCTTATGGGGCCATAGGCTGAGTGATACAGGCATTTTTACAAATAGAATAATAATGATGATTGCAAGTGTTGGGGAATATATTTTAGAGGAGAGGACTGCAGCAGTGCCTTTAAAGACTAAAAAAGAGTTCTTTAACTCTGTGATGGGTTTTTGCTCCTGTGGTCTTTTAGTGAGGTGTATTTGGTTTTGAATATGCCTTTGAGGACTCTTGAACAGTAAGAGAGTATAATCAAATCACTTAAGGGTTGATATGGCTTTTTCTGTGGATTATCTGGATGTGGCTGCAATAACAGTGTTGTTTTCCTCTGGCAAATCACTGCTGTGTGCTGCCATGAAATGCCTGCACACTTAAACTTTATTGCAAATTTAAATTACATTATTTTGCTGGACAGTAATTCCCTGAAGCATTATAAACCAAATCATTAATTGCTGTTTCTAATGTGCACGATCCATTGGAAAACATTAAGCAACGCTCACAGTTCCCTTTATTGTTATTGCTCTTTCAATCCCTGAGGCAGCAGATCATATGGAAACTCCTGGGCAATCTCAGACTGACATTCTGTGCTTCTGACAGGGATGGCTTTGGGCTGCAGATGTTCTGGGACCATATGGTATCTGCATATTGTCTTCAAGAATTATTACGAAATAGACTGTTTTGGAGGGGAAAGATAACCTGATCATAAATATTAATCACCGCAGCTGTAGTTTGAATAACTGTAAAAGTGCCATAATGGAATTCCAGACCTTCCCTGTTTTCACTCACTGATGTATAGTTTCCATACTACTTTATAAGTAAAAATCTATTTTTCAAAGAACTCTTTGGTAACCCAGCAGATTGTCTGTAAACAAGCTGAGTGTTTTCTTGACAAGAACATCCGAACTAAGAGGCATTGTACACACAAAATGCAATTCTCATCAGGAGATCTAAACCAGTGGCTTTCCCTGCAGAATCCTGTTGTCTCATTTTACCCCCAAAACACTAAGAATCCCAACTTTAGCGCTGAACACTGCTTTTCTGCCTGAGCTCCACTAACACCAGCCTCGGTGAAAACCTGGTGCAGTCTCTCAGTGAAAACCTCGTGCAGTCTCATGATTAAGCCCGAGTGCAGGGTCTTGTTGAATTTGACCTTTTCTATTTTTCCTGCAAACAAGTATATTTCCAATACCTCAAGAACATTTGTTTGAACAAAGCTATCCATTACTGGGGCTGCTAGAGTGCGTGTAATACTTGCTTGGATGTTGCTTTCTTCCTAAGGCCCCTTGATGTCAATGACATCTACTGAAGGATTTCTTTCATGGGGTCACAGTCACGTGCTTCACAGCTCACATTACAGGGGCCTCTGTTCTCCTGGGCAGTAGCTTGGTTGTAGATTGTGTCTGGTTTGCATATCTCAAGTGAACCCATTCCTTGTGTCCATGAGGTGCAAGAGGATAGTGGCACTGACCATCCAGCTCGGATGGAGCACATTCGGTGGAGATCGGCTGTCTATAAAATGGATTCCCTAGAATCATAGATACAGTGTTCCGGGTGGGATCTCATGAAGGTGGAGTAGCAGAGGAGAATTAGCTCCCCTACCCTGCTGGCCATGCTGCTTTTGATCAGCCCAGGACAAATTTGTCTTTGCTTCTAGTGGGCTTCTGGGCCTTCAGCGTTGATTTTAAACTGAGGCTTTTTGCTCAAGAACAGGTAAAAAGACTGGGGAGAGGGTCTAAATCCTTCAGTGCAGCTGATCAAATTTTCTAAATCTTTTGATTTTGCTTGTAATTTGTGACATTAAATGGTGGCTCTGTGTGCCTGTTTGTAGAGAATTGTCTGCATATTCTGTAGTGCTGATCAAATAAACCTCAGGTGTTAGGCTGGAATGATGCCCCTGATGACAGAGCACTTGACTGCTGCCTCATACCGAGGGTGATAAAAGCACTTAGGAGACCTTGTGCCTTCTCAGTTCTGTTTTGGTAGAAGCTGCCATGGTACTCTGGGCACTCTTGCTGTGAGTGGATTAGGAGAGATTTTCATGCTGTACGTGTGAAGGATCTCCTGTACATTCGTAACATATAAAAGTGAGTGTCAATAAGTTGTACAGGAAATTATTTGACATATATGGCAGTGACCTCAGATTAAACTGCAGGAATTAAGAACAGGAGCAGGGCTGAACCAGGACAGAGCCTAAATGCCTGTCCCACATCAGAGTAGGTGTGGGAACCCATGCACGGGGCTGCATGCTTTGCAAATACTGCTTTAAATCACTGTTTTTCTGGAAGTGAAGCTAAAAGACTGCGTATCTAAGAATCTGAAGCTCTTTAATTTGTGCCATTAAGAAAACCTGAAGGTATTTGAAATGACTTCAAAAGATTTAGCGTGGAATAAGCAAAGCAGCAGAACAGAATTCTTCTCTGGGAGGAGCCCAGGCGAATCAATCATGGGTTCCCTGTTCCCTGCCATTAGTTTTATATTGCAAATATAAATGTAGTGACAAACACAGCACTACTGATAGAGCGGGGTGCAGAGCCCAGTCTGTGGAACACCCCTAGTGTAATGAGGATTTTCTTAGTGTAATTCCCCTCAATTATTGATATACCAAGTTGCCCTGATTTTTTCTGTCTGAAGCTACTGCCATTTTGCAGGTTTGGTTATTGGACTTCTGCACATTCCCACGAGTCACAACCACAATGAACAAATGATGGATGAAGCACTTTGAGTGTTACCAAACTATCTTTTAGGTTTTACAAAGCACAAATATATTTATCACAACCCTTCCTAGGAAGATGTAGGTCAGTTTAATGGGCTTCACCAGAGCTGTGAATACAGCTCAAGAGCTGGCTCAGCACCTCGTGCAGTATGAGCCTCTCACTGCAGTTCTACTGCTCTGCAATTTGCCTCCTTGTTATTTATGTTCTTTCATCTTGACCTCATCCTTTTTTTGTAAATGCTAATAATTGATGCAGTCCTGCCCAGGACCAGCTACTGATCTCTGCTTTTACTGTTGATTAACGGAGAAAGGTAGAGTGTGTGTATGAATATGTTGAATACTTTATTCTTCAATTTATGCATTGTCTTACATTAGAATTTTTGATATGTGGAGAGCTGTGAAAGTTCAGATGTTAGATTGTCTGCTGGAGTGGGATTGTACTGAGACAGGGTCAGAATGCTGAACACATGCAGCCTTCATCACAGATGGACCCTGGATTCCTATCTGGGCACCCAAATATTGTTGATGGAAAAAAGCAATTTCTTGGAGTCTTGGAATAATCAAGCCTTTTGGAATAATTAAACATAAAAACCCTGTGCAAATCCTCTCTTTTACCCCAAAATAACTGCTTGCTTTTAGCAACAGGAGTGAATTTGGAGGATACATCGGGTTTTTTGGAAGTGCAGGATTTTAAAACATGACTTATATGTGATATAGAGTATTGAAAGGATACACAGAATCCAAACTTCCTATTACAACTCTACTGATTAAACTGCAAAAGGGCCCCTCTGTGATGAGCAAAACTATTAGAGGGTGAAGTTGCAGGATGATGTGAGTGGTTCAAGTCAGGTATTCTGTGAATAAAACCTTCCCCTTAGAAGTTTTCACTTCTCTGGGGATTTTTCTGGCAGTCTCCAAACTGCTTAGCAGGGAGGAATTAGAGTGCTAATTTCAAGGGTCTCACCCTGTCACAAGGGCAGATTTCTGGGATAAAAATCCTGCAATCTTTGCCCTCGTGGCAGTTCCAGGGAACACTGATTATATCAGCTCATCTGTTGGACCCTGGTGTTTGGGTAGAGTGAGACAAACAGAGAGCTCTGATCCAAAACCCAGTTGTTTGCTGGATTTGCCAATTTTCAACTAGTGTTCCCACAAGGATACGCTGGAATAAATTAAGATGGAACTTCCAGAATAAATTAAAATTATGCATAAACTATTATATTTGAGGTTGGATGAGGGGAAAAAATATTGACTTAAAAGTTCAATAATCTTTTTTCTTTATCCCTGAAGGCTTGCTCCACTGTTAAGGATTCCTTGGAGGCCACTGAGAAGTGCCCTCATACGTACAAGAGGAATGTTCTGTGGAGTCGTGGTGGAGTATGAGAGGATCATGGACAGGAAAGCAGAGATCAGCAGTGGAATCAATTTTTTTAAACCTTCTAAGTTCCCTGCAGTGGGATGGAATGTGCTCATCAACATGTGTCATTGTGCTGGTGAGTGGGTAATGGACTCTGAGGTTTCTTCTGCCAGTTCCAAGCACTTACTGCAGATCGACATTTCTTAGCAGCTCTTCCCTGACACTCTGGAATTTCCCTCTTGGATATTTTTCTTTCAGTGAAAATATTTTTAGAGACTTGGTGGTTTTAGTGTGATCAGCTTTTTTGGTACAAATCAGGATTCAATTTTGTAACTTAGGTAATTGAGTTATTCTTAGTAACTAACTGAAAACTAAATCAAATTTACTTTGGCTTTGGAAGCGATTGCAGTAGGAGAGCAAGGCATGGATTGCAGAGCCAACCAAGTGGTGAGTCCTATTTTGGTAAAGGATTGCCCAGGGATGTGCAGAAATCCTTTGTACCATCCTGCACTCCGATCTAATGACATTGGACTACATCTGAGGAAAAAAAATGAGTTTACATTCAACTCATTTCAAACTTTGGGAGAAAGAAGGGAGGGAATGTATTGAGATTATGTAATATTTTGTTATCCCTCTGATTCTGACATTTCCTAGAGCTGAGTGAAGTAAAGCACAAGGAGGGTAAATGAATTCTTAACACTTCCAAATGAAACTCAGTGCAGTGTAACTCAATGTAGGAGCTCAGGCCATCTCCCTGTGTGCCTTAGAGTACCTCTAAGGACAACTTACCAGTCATGTCTTGTTAGAGGGTTGATCAATAGGAATGAAAATGGCAATCCAGTTGGGCAGGCCCAGTGTAACTGCTGGGTTCATTTAAACTCCCAAGGTATCCAGCTCCTGCTGCAGAGTGAGATTGAACAGGCACCCAAACACTTGAAGGGAAGGCAGGCTTAGGAGCAAGGCTGGCTGTGTGGAATAGTAAGACCAAGGACCTGTTGTAAGAATGGTGTGGTGGCACAAATCATCCAGCATCCCGTGTGTGGCTGTAACTGCACTGAAAAAGGCTGGATGAGAGCCAGGATTATAACTGAAGAGCTGAGGGACAGAACAAGAAAAATGTCATCTTCTTTTGGTCTGTGACTGGCCATAGTAATTGGCCTAATAATCTCATCCTACAGTTATTTATATGCAGCAGTTCTGGGCTCGATTTCATTTATTTATATGCTGTAGAGACAAAGATAAGAGAGAAACCATATGCATTTTGATAGATACCATATGACTCTGGTTCTCATCTCCCAAATTCTTCCCGTTCTCCTCCTCTTTTATAGGAGCAAGAAATAATAACAGATGGATTTCTTTCCATAGTTTTAAATGTTGAGGTTTTAGCCTAGTGATGTTCCATCTGCTTGATACCATGAACTATGGGAGCAGTGAGTTTTCTTGACACTGTTCAGTGTATTCTAAAAAGAGAGAGCAGTTTGGAAAAATTAACAATTGAAAAACATGACACAAAGCAGACACACTTCCCCTCCAGATCCCAAGTGTGGATCTTGGGATGGTCCTGTACCTGAGCAGGGGGATGGCAAACTGCTGAGCACAGTGTCAGTACAGACATCACTCCAAGAGGTGTGCAGGAAAGAGGATACACAGCCTGACTGTGGACCTGACTGCAGGAAAATGTGCTTAATGTGGGGCTTTCTATGGTCCATTCAAACTGGTTATGGCATTGTATGTTCTGAATTAGCATCCCAACACCTGGTGCTCGGTTTTGTATCTGTTACTCCGTAAGAAGTAGTAATAAAATGCATGGAAGTCCCAGTCTCAGGGGAAATACAATTAAAAATAAGTATTAGGTGTGGGAACTGACCTGGTATGAGAATTTTGGCCTTTCTACTTGCAGTTCCTTTCAGGATTTTGTTTATTCTCTTATCTTTGTCACCCTACCTAGTGGGGAAGGACTGGCTGAAATCAAAGGCAGATTAGCAGGAGGGTCACAATCCCATCCTTTCATGCCAGAAAGGCAGAGTTTAGCCACCCAAACTTTTGGTGCTGGCTTTGCTGTCCAGTGTGGAATAAATCACTGGCCTCAGTCTGTTCGAAGGGCACAATCCCAATTTCACCAAACTCTCTCCATCCACTTTGAATCAGACCCTGCTCAGACAAAGCCAAACCAGCACAGGTAATTATTTACTGGTTTACCAAATAATTGATATTACAATAATGTCACAGGAAAAAGCTGGTGTTTCACCTGAGCTGAGCTTGTGAATGCTGACTTTCTAACTCACATTTGATCAAAGAATTGTTCTCCTTGAGCCACTGTCTGTGACATTGTGTCGGAACAGGAAAACACATCTTCAGGCATTCCAGCACCGCTGTTTGTAGGTTGGACAAATGCAAAGATGATTCCATACCTTTGTCGTGCAGACATTGGCCCATTTTGCACACATTCGGAGTGACTGGGGAAGCTGTGACGTAACTGGTCAATGACAGTTTGCACCCTTTTAAAAATAAATCCAACTTAGTAATTTTATTAAAATGCTAACACTTACAATTATCATCTGCACTTGGAAAATGTCTCTAACTGATAACAGGGAAGCACCAGGAGTTTATGTAGGTGAGGATCTGCTGAGCCCTGTATGAGTGTTTAAAAATATACTTAAAAATAAAACTACTTTGTGACCTACTTGCTAACATTAAAAAAAAATCATATAGGGTGGCTAGCTCTCCAGTAAGTAGACAAAATTTGATTGCTGATATTTTTAAAATGTGCTTTTATAGACCAGGGAAATAAAAGGAGTTTTTAATATTTTTTGAGGGAAAAAAATAGCTTGTCATTGGATACATCTGTATATGAGGTATGAGCAGAGGTTTTCTTTAACCATTTTTATACATATAATGTATCAATTGTTAAAGAAAACATTATATCTAATAATACAGTATATATGTATATCATTTATATAATAATATATGGCTTTAATATATAAAAATTAATGTGAAGCATTTTTCCAAAACTGAAATAATCTGTAACCAGAGTAAAGAAAAGGGAGTTTTGTGGATGGCCACAGCTCTGGAGCACAGGAGGAGCTGTGGCTGTAGCCGAGGGGACTTTGGCCAGGCCCTCAGGCTCCTTGTCAGGTCTGGCTGTCCCGTCCTGGTTTGCTGTGGGAAGAGCTGGTGCTGGGTATGTACAACTGCAGGGCTTTTCCCACAGTCAGGATCCAATCCAGAGCCCAGGGAAATCGCTGACAGTGCTGGGCAAGCTCCTCTGGGACATGAACCACCCCAGGAGTGGATTTCAGTGTTCACCCTTCTCTCTGGCTGTCTTCCCAGTGCTGTGAAAGGGAGTTCTGTCTGATTTAGGACTGCTGAGCACCGGGGGATTTCTCTCTGTTCCAGCCAAGAACATTATGTGGGCCTGTTGAAATCACTCTGTATTGGCAGCCTGACTTACATTTTATTTTCTTCCAAAACACTAATCCTGAGTTAGGAAGGGCTGAAGGAATAAAATGTCTAGGAGCATTCTGCCAACACCACTGACATTTAATGACACTGCCTTTGGAATTTCATTTTAGCTCACTTTTTCCTATCCCTGTCTTAGAGCAAAAAAAAAAAAGCAGGTAACCTTTCCTTTGTTGAGGCAGAGCCACAGACAAGTGAATAAATACGCAGTGGGACTGCTGGAGGTGCCCCAGCCAGGTAGGGCCCATTCCAGGGTGAAAGGGTCAGTGGAAATCACTCTCTGCTGCTGCTGGGCAAGTCCCTGCACAGAAGTTACAGTGAAATGTTAGTGCCCACCCATCCTGCGACTGGGAGGAACTGGGGGTGGGGGGGGGGGGGGTTTGGCATGATTTCCTCCTTTTTAT
>VZTI01000139.1:1730095-1807174 GCA_013397865.1 Struthidea cinerea | reverse complement strand
GGGGGGTTGGCATGATTTCCTCCTTTTTATTGCAATGCCTTAAGGTCCCTGAAATGGCAAAGCAGTGCTGTGGACGAGCAGGGGTTGAACTGGTGCACTGAAAGCATTTCCTGAAGGGAAACTTCAAGTGGTTGCCTGAGAAGTGTTTGTTCAATTTACAGGACAGGAAAAATTATTACATCTCAGCATGGTAAGAACACAGAGCTTC
Organism: Struthidea cinerea; assembly: GCA_013397865.1. Taxonomy (NCBI): domain Eukaryota; kingdom Metazoa; phylum Chordata; class Aves; order Passeriformes; family Corcoracidae; genus Struthidea; species Struthidea cinerea. The sequence continues at coordinate 1,806,966 of VZTI01000139.1, read as the reverse complement.
TTCACGGATTAAAAGACAAATCCCCCCAAACATACAGAAATAGTTAGGCACTTGACAATTTGCCTGCAGACCACCTAGGATGGGTAATTTTGAGGAGACAGTTGTTTCAGCAGGGACAACTGTGGGTTTGAACATTTGTCTGAGACTTGTTTCTAATCTGTAGCATTCGCAGCAAATCAGTTTGGATTTTTTAAGTGTTTTAAGACAGTGCTTCTTTGTAACATCTGTTAGTATACCACCCGTGGGTTAATAAACTTTGCAGAGCTGTAGGGATGTAGAAAAATCTCTAGAATATGTTTCCAGTTGCCAAACTCTGGATTATGGAAATCATTGTCAAAGTGGAGAGTTGTGTGAGTTCATTAAGAGTTGAATTTGCAGCGGAAGTCAAAGGAGATTCAGGCTTGTAGTAATCTGAAGCTCATTTTTGTTAATTCCCCATCAGTAGGTAAAAGTTTCAGAAGATCATAAGTACTATGCACCTGGCTCATTGCTAAAACCTTTTTGTGTTAAATGAGATCTGTAAAATTCCCAGTTCAGTAAAATATTGAAGTACATACTGAAGTCAATCCTGCTAAACCCAGCAATTAAGTCAATGCCAGTGAGTTTTGAGCACATACCTAAAGCTAAACCATGCCCTTACCTTCTTTGTGACAGAAGTGCTTCATTCTTTAAAGTTTTCATGTGACTCAAGAGCAGAGCTGTGGTCTGCATTATTTTATCTGAACATGTTTGGTCTTCTGCATATGCTGTTCAAGTCTCTCAGGAAAACTGTCCATCCTCCCAGAAGAGGTTGTATTATGATCTGGTACTGCATAAAAGTGCTCCAGAAGTGAGGAAACCACGCCTATGCTTTGTTTGGCATAAATGCTGAAACAAGAAAGCCACAAAACTAGTCCTGAGAAGAAATGGGAGGGCTTTAATGATGTTCTTGAGCATCCCCTGAGCAGGCTTGTTCAAGTTGCTGAAATGCTAGACTGGAAGGCAGTAACAGAGGTACCACAATAATTTAACCAGTGTCAGGAGGCCCATCCATCTGCCAATAAAATTAATGCCAATAACTTAACTTATATATAGTGACTCACAAATTCAGCCAGGAATGCAACTCCTGACCATCCCAGGAGTACTGTGGAATCTTCCTCTGCATGTGGATCAAAGGAACCCTCTCGGCTCTCAGATGGTGGTGCTGCCCTTCAAGTCTGTGTTTTGGTTTGGGTTAAAATTGGAACGCAACTGAAAGCTGTTGAAATGCTGCCTTCTCCTGAATTATTTGCTGGCCTGAATTTTAAAAACGAGTGTTTCACTTCATCAGTGTTCCCTCAGATAAATGCTGCCTCCAGCCTTCTTGCCTTTTATGCTCTGGGTGCTGTATTATATCCCTGAGCCATTTTTGTTCCGTGGCAGCAAGGCTGCTCCTTCACTCACCTTGTCTGCTTGCAGAGGTTCTGCCTGATTCTGGGGGAGCCGGCATGAAAACCTCTGATTTTGAACATTTTAATGTGTTACAAAGTACAATAAATGATAGAAATCTCACCTAAAGAGGGGGGAGTGAAGGATGAACCATAAAGTCAGCCCCTTAATCTTCTAATCTGATTTTATTACAGCTGTAATGGGGGCAATTTCAGTTAAACGGCTCTTGTCAGACAACAGTTACTGCAGGTTATAGCTGCACAGGAAACAGTCTTGGTCAGAGGCAAATCAGGAATTGCTCTGAAAAAGATCATTTGCTCATAGTTCCCTTCCACTTAAAATGACCAGACTTTAGTCTAATGAGCAATAAAGAGAATGAATTCACAAATGTTGCTACTCTATTAACTGATGTTTTTGAAAAGAGCAAAAAACTTTTCTGGAGGATTTATGGAATTTAATTTCACTAGCCACATTTCAGAATCAGGCATCTTTTAAGAGGCAAATTCTCCCATTAGGCTCCAAACCCTGAAACCCGAGTTGAACTGGTGTTTTGTACTGAATGTAGTTCCCTAATTTGCACTCTCTCCTTTAATAGCTGGATCGAAGCGATTCACTTGTATGGAGCACATCAGGGGTGAAACAGAGCTGAGTGTGCAGTGTGAGCTCATCAGAGAGATGTTACTGCCCCAATTGGGAGCCGTATGAAGCATTTGTCAGGTGTGTCCTGCTGCCTTCAGAGTGAAGGCTGGGGAATGGGGTTTGCAGTTTGAATATTGAAATTTCCCAGTGGCACTCCAGAACTACTAAGCCAGTCCTCTCCAGGAAGTTCTGTCCCTCTTTGCCTGGCAGGAATATTTCAGTGTTGCCCTGTTTCTCTTGTCTGACCCTTCTGTGAGCAAAGCACTGTCTGCCCACGGTCTGTCCCATACAATACAGAGGGACCACACTTCTGTAACAGAGGAGCCACGTTTCAAAATCCCAGTGTGGAAAGGAGTCTCCCTTTCAGTCCACCCCTAAATTTTCCCTAACAAGAAGCTCATGCCCATTTTCCAGCTTTTCTAACTTTCAGATCTCTGCTCCTTGTTTTCTGAACATGTGCTTTGCTCGTGTATTTCCAGGATTCCCCAGCATCTCTCTATCTCCAGGATATATCTCTGTACAGCAGAGTCTCAAATCACCTTGGCTCCTGTCTCATCTCCTGCTGTATTGCAGATGCCTCTGGGATTTTATTGCTGGTCATACCTTAAGCATTTATATCATCTTAACACGACCACCTGAGCACTCAAAGAAGTATGGCTTATTGTTTTTGTTGCAATTAGCCACCTCCTTTCCCTATTTTGTAAAGAAGAATAAAGAAAACATGGAACGATTCAAGGTCAGGGAAGATTTGTCCCTGCTTTCTGTAGCACTCTGAAAATATTTATTTGGACATCTTTGTCTAGGGATTATGGAGGAGCTAAAAAGTTGGACGTCTGCTGAAGCATGCACTGAAATGCAGTAAGAGCTGAGTGCTGAAGTCCCTAAGGGACTCTGGAATTCTGAACAGTGTGAAACTGTGTTAAATGCTGTTTCTGATAGAGCCAGAGTGATATGAAGGATTGGCTTTACCTCTGAGTAGACAGAAACTGAACTTGGTGAGAGATTTAAGCACTGTTGATAATGCACTGCCTGTCTTAAGGCACTCCTTAAAAAGGGACATACATAGATTTCGGCATGGTAGTCGCATGGTGGCCACAAGCTTTAGGAAATGGTTTCGGAATGTCACATTCAGCAAGTTATTTTGCGATGCTGGGGCTCAAATTACCAGCCATTGTTGTAGTCCAATTGTCTGAACAACTGAATGTGCTTTAAAATAACTTAAAAAATGTATAAATACAATTTTCTGACATTTGGGCTTAAATAAGAGCTCTCTTGCATGACAAGTTTCATTCCGGAGTGAATTTTTACTGCCGAGTTATAAACCCCTGGAGTAGCAGTTTCTAATAAAAATGCTGCCAGACCCATAATGATAACAGCACAGTAGTGCTGCTGTAATAAAGAGAAAAAGGGAATCATCAGACTTGCTGCTTAAATTATTTTTTTTTTTATATAGTAGGCCTTTGAGAGAGGATCCAATGCTGATGATATTCATGGAGCACTACTAAGAGCTATAAAATTGTTGACAAATATATGGTCCTTCTACAGAATACCAAAAAATGAGATATTTTTCATTTGGCAGTTCAAGAGTTGCTGGTGACAAAGGAGCCAGTGAACATTAAGTCTTGAAATTATTTATTATGAACACCGCNTTACAAGAAAAATTTGTTCCTGTAAATATTTCCAGTCTGAAAAAAAAAAAAAAAAAAAAAAGCAGAAGCAATATTAGAAAGCATCTGAGTGGAAAAACTGATTATTTTGTTATTCAGTGCCTGCGTTGCAGGACATTTTTTATGTTAGTTATCTGTAGTGCTACGCGCTGTTCAGAGAAACTGCTTTTTCTATGCTGAAAAGTTGTTTATAGGGCACGATGCTAATCTGATGGAAGTGAGTTGAAATGGTGTTCATTAGGCTTAGGCAGGTATGTTGAGGCTATTTTGATCCCTTCAGAGTTTCCAGGTTTAGTACTGGTGTGGAAGGCAGCAGGGGAGAGGCAGCTGCTGGTTCCAAGGAAGGCAGGGAGGTGTGGAGAACCCCAGTCATGCTGCCCTCCTGCAGGGATACAGAACTGCCTCCTTGCTCTGGCTGGCTTGTGCACTTTGGGTCTGCTGGCCATGGGTTAAGGCAAGAAGAGAGTTTTGGATCTGGCACTGCTGAGGGCATTTGCATGCAAAATCTTCCAGGAAAAGCAGCTCTGGCCCCTGCAGAGCCTATGGCTCACCTCTGCACACCTGGGAGGCAAAGTGTGTCCTAGGGGAAAGGCTGGTGGGAAGTCATCAGCCCCAGACTGCCTGCCCGATGTCTGCAAGCACTCCAGCTCTGCCCTTTGTAGGGGCTGGAGGTTGGTGACAGCGGCTGCTCGGGGTCTGTAGCTGCAGCTCTGGGTGCCTCCCTCTCCTCGGCAGGGCCGGGGGTCTGCTTTTCCAAAGGGGCAGTCAGTGGGGATGTGATGAAGACGGGAGAAGTGCTGTGGGCTCAGATGTTCAAAGGAAGGCAGTTGGTGGGGTGTGGGTGTGAGGAGGTCCCAGGAGTGCCTCAAGGGACACACAGGAGCAGTACAAGGCACTGCATGCAGTAGCAGTTACACCCTGGAGGGAAGCTCCTGGCTGTGAAGCTCTTTTTGTACCCCTGAAAGTGAGCTACAGCACTCAGATTTCATTCGGTGACGGGTTTCTTAAAGCCCATCACAAAGAGTGCACAGGCTTGCTCAGATCTTGTTGTTTGGGAAACTGATAGAAGGTAGGACAGCGGTTTAACTATTGAAATGACATCCTAAAGACTGGGAAACAAACCGGCTGCTTCTAGAGATGTAGCTGCTCAGTGATGCTGTGAATATGGCCAAATCTGTCTGAAATAAGGGTGTAGCATCTTTTGGGGTGCTTATTTTTGAATGCTTCAAGATCAACCCGGCATAACACTTGTACACTTTGGGTTTGGTTTTCTTTTTTTCATTTTGCCATTTGTTGTGGGTACCTGAACAACAGAATTGTGTAACCAGACCTGTTCTTTCTGTCTGCCTAGGCAGATCTGCATGTCTGAGCCACATAGAATCTGGATGTCTTGCAAGCACTTCAAATCAAAATTTGTTGTCTTCTCTAGCTGCTTCTGGTCCTAAAAGATTACTGGCATTATTGAGTGTTTTTTCTTAGGTATTTTCTGTATGCAGCAGCACTGTCCAAGGAATGCCTTCAGGCAGGTAGTGACCTATTGTACTGCTACAGCTCCTAATAAGTTCCCAGAATCAAACACTTGTTTGGAGGTCCTGCTCCTTATGATAATGCCCAGTCTATCTTCAGGTTCTCTGTCTGCAGGGTAGCAGAAGTACTCTGAGCAAATCTGGTAAAAAAAAGTTGAAGCAAGTGCTCAGTGCTTGTGGAGGTTGGCTGGAGTTGGTTTCCAGCCAGACCAGTAGCTGAAAGGCTTTATTAATGTTCAGAGTAGGTGGTTTCCTGCAATGAAAATAAAGAGCAGGTTGCTTAATGGGCAAAATAAACCTTATTTTAATTACAACAGCTCTGGCTGCCAACATGCTTTAAGTATAATTTTTTTTAGTTTAAATATCCTCCCTGGGTATGCCAGGTCCATTTCCTTCTCTGTCTTATTCCATTGCCTGACTTAGATCCAATATACCACTGAGCTTGTGGGAGTGTTGCTGGTTACAAAATGAGTGAGTTGTGAGACAGGGACCACAGTGACCTGTGAAACGTGAGGGCAGAGCTGAGCCGAGGTGTTGGCTGAGGGGGCACACCTGATCTGGGCCTTAAATACAGAGGAGCAGTGTATCCAAGTGTACTGGAACAGAGACTAATGGAGTCTGAACCTTGTTGTACCTTATAGACATCTGAATTTGAGGTCTGCTGTTGAACTCAATTTATTTATATGTTTATTTGATGTATTAACTCTGGGAAATTTCCTAGGGAAGGGAAAAAATAAGGCTTTGAAATTCAAGGCTAAATCTTTGGCAAGGGTGTCCTGAGAACTATTTTCTAATACTGGAAAAGGGGGACACTTTACAGAGCACCTTCAAGCCCATTATACATTTACATGAAGTATAGTTGTTTGGGTGGGGGTTTTATGTTGGAATTTTTCTTCTAGCACAGGCTCATTTGGCAATTAGCAACTCCACTAACAACTCCACCAATGGGTTTGGTATTAGTAATGAGTCTAAAGGGATGTAAGAATCTTGTTACGTCTTGGTCTTCTCTAAGGATTGCTGAAATACATTTCTGTTGAAATGCCCCTGAGCTTTATTTCCTCTCTGGCTCAACTGTCAAACGTACACATGTGGCAGCACAACGGGGAGCCTGGGATGGAACATCCATTTCTGGGCAGCTCAGAGGCAGGAAGCTCATTCGATCCATCATCACCCTGGAACAAAGATACAAGGCCAGTGTAAAAAGAATGATCAGCAATGTTTGCTCAAAGAATGGAAAAAGCAAACACAGAGAAAAAGAAAAACGTGGTGAGAAGTAGCCTTGGGCTATCTGAACCCACATGCCCTATCCCCTCTCAGCAGCAGAATGCTCTGCGGATCTGTCACTCTGAGGACTGGCCCACGGGAACACGGGGCATTCTGGGCAGTGTCACAGCATCAAACACTGACTCAGACAGCTCGGTCCGAGTCTTCAGCCTTGGAGCTTGAAAGGGTTCATCCTTCTGTGGTGAAGGAGGAAGACTTGAGGGGTAGCTTAGCATACCATCTAGGTTGTCTGCACAAGTGCTGATGCCTGACATCCCGAAGTAGGCAATCTGAGATAATTTACCTTAGCAAACTGCTCCTCCTAAATGATGTATTGTCAACCCACTGGAAATTCTCATGCAGGAACGTTTCTCCTTCTAAAGTTCGTTAGTGGTAGAACTACTTGTAGAAACTTGCACTCCGACTCATACTAAGTTCCAGAAGAAGGTTGCTCCATCTTATGCCTGGCTTGCAGCCAGAGAAATGACAAGGAAATCTGCTTCCCTCTGCACTGGAACCTTTAATGGCATGAGCACACACAGGCAGTTCCGAGTGCAGTGAAATGATGCAATTTAACACAAACACTTAAACCATAGCTTCAGTCCCGAAATCTTGCACTTGGTTTAATTGCAGCAATTACAGAGGTGATGAAAAGGGGGAAAAAACCATCAGTTTTTCATGAGAAGGTAACATCAGATGCATATGTGCACTCTGCTCAGCAAATTCCTATCTCTGAAAGCACTGCTACATGTGGAACTCTCTTATTCCATTGCAGGGCTTAGATCTCATATACCACCAAAATTCAACCCAGGCCACCCTCAGAGGTAGTGATATGCATAGTATTTCAATTTGAGAACACACAAATGACCTCCAAAAAGTGAGAAACCAACTAATTAAAAGCACAAGTAGATGCTCACCATGTGTTTGCAATTGAGACTGCAAAGGGGGAAGAGTATTTCAGGGTCAAACTCTGGTCAGTCATACAGAGCTTGACTGTGTGAAAGCAGCAGCTGTGTATCAGGGAGGGGGATTGCCACCTGGAGGCTTAGAGAGTTAATGGGGAAAATCAGGGGTAACTGACAGGCCACTTTTTGGGGTTTTATTTTCCCTCTAAGTTTCAATCCTGCAGCTCTTTACTCACCTGAGTAGTAGAAGGAGATGGTATGCTGTGACTCAAACATCAAGTAACTATTTCTTTGGACCTGCTTGATGTGCCTGAGCATGACCTTGAACCCATCAGCTAAGTTCAGTTCCCCGAGATGGTTCTCACTTCTCTAACTGCTCATGAAGTGAAGGAAGGAACCATGCCCATTTTCCTGGCCTGCCTGTTGTCCAAAATGCAGTGTAGGTCTCCAGTTATAGCAGTACGTGGGTATCCAAGGAGTATTTCCAGCAGTTTCCAAGTATTCAACAGTATCTGTTTTTCTAGAAGATGACTTTTAGGGGAAGGTGACAACTCCAGCTCTGGGTTTTTCTGCCAGTCTGACTTCTCAGAGGCATCTTAAGCCAAAGTTAAAGTCATTTTATCTGGCTTGCTGGCAGGAAGATTATAATCTGCACTCAGTGAATTTCATATTTATTACATTGAATTTAATCTGTCATTTTTTTAGCCCTGTCAAATCTGCTCTCCAATGTCATCCCCCACTTGTTCAAAATGATGTCTTATTTACCATCAGGAGTAACTTAGTATGAGCAAACTATGTTGTTCACATTCTTTAATAGAACTTTTATAAAGTTTTGAAGGACATGGACCTATCAGTCTGTGTCCTTCTGGAGAACTCCTGGTGATGTCCCTGCTGCAAGAAAATAACTGGTTCCTGCTCAGTTTTCTGTCTCTTGGGCAATTATTTATCCATGTGAGACCCTTGCTTCTGATTATATGGCTGCCTAATTTCCTTAAAAGCTGCTGCTAGGCGGACCTTGCTGAGTGCTTTCGGAAAGTCCAAGTGTACTGGAGGAACTTGATTTCCCTTTTCTTCTTGACTTGTTCAGGGAATTTCAGTAGGGCTGCGAAGCTTGACTTCCATCTATGAAGCTATGTTTGTTTATTCCCCAAATGCTGCACTTGTTTGTGTATCACAAAATGATTTCTTTATTCTGTATCTATTTGCCTTGGAGAGTCATTGGGCTTACTAGTCCCTAGTTTCCTTGATTTTTCCAGGAATCATATCTCCACTTCCAGCACCAGGGTGATTTTGATTAAGGGGCTACATATCATAACTGAGAGTCAGAAACTTAGTTTTAATTCTTAGTTCTTGCAGAACTCCTGCCTTAAATCCTCTTCTCCAGTGATTTGTTGGTTTTGCCTTCATCTGCCTTTATAACACCTTTACTCACAATTCAATCTCGGAACAATCCTGAGATAGCCTAAAGCCTGGTCCTGGCAAGATGAGCTGTTTGCAGCTGTTCTGTCTGATGTCCATCACAGACAATCAGCCATAGTGACCCTGGTCAACACTTGCAGGTTTAATATTGGAAGTTTCTGCAGTTCCCCGGGGGGCTGTGTGTGATCTGATGGAACTGACAATCATCCCAGTGAGCCGCTCCCTTCTGACCTACATTTGGTCCAAGCCCTCTACAAATGCTGCATTACATAAAAGAAACACGTGCATATCTCTCTGCAGGTTTGAGGGGGCAAGTGTAGAACCTCACCTCATGTGAGCAGATGCTCAGAATAAACAGCTCAGCCTTTGATAACCTCCTATTAGTTTTAACCTGTGGCAGCCAAGATCATGATCGAGGCCATAATTTCATGTGACTCGAAAAACTCACCAGAATTAAATCACTTCATGGAGCAGGTAGAGACTTAATTTACATCTCTGGTGCTATCATAACAGGATGTTCCATTGGGACAAAAAGATACTGAGTGTCATTGAATCTTTCATGTGTGACTAGTGTTTAAATAATTGATAAATCCTATCCTTTGTTGTAGACTTACTATTTTTTCCATGTTTTTGTACCTTCCATTGAAGGAAGCAACATTAATCAGAAGTTAAAAGTTTAAGTTATCTCTTTCTAAAGGCTCCAGGGAAATGAAAACAGACTGATAATTCCTTAGCAGTAGAGGAAGAATTCCCTGAACACTGTGACATGACAAATTACTGGTTCTTTGCCATATGGGGAAGGAGAACATTCCTGGATAGGGATCACCGGTGCACGAAAGAGAAGGATGACATATTCCTCCTTTATAATTACCAAAAAAGGCAGGTGGGGAGGCACAATTATGCCATGCCCGTAGAAATTTGCACAGGAGAAACTGAATCCTGGGAGGTCTGTTACCAGTACCAAAGGAAGAAGTGAATAGGGGGAGTCACCTGTAGTCTAATGAAAGGAGTGGAGGGGAAAGTATTAAATCAACACTTGCAGGAGATATGTTGAATTTACTCCACTAAAACATGCATCTTTTAGAGAGTCGTTGGTAAGCATTTTTCTTCAAACATGGAGCTCTTAATCCTTCCTATTTACTTCCTAACATGGAAGAAGTAACTCCACCTACTGAGATGAGGGTTTCCCTCATTCCACTGCTCTTGACTATACTAGGATGATACCAGGGAGTTGTATGGATAAAGTATGGAAAGACATGACCAAAACTTGTGCCATCGAAACAGGAGATTGGGGTTTTCGCTATGGTGTGCTGTGATAGGAAGTGATTTTAGCTGCCACAGGTACAAAGAGCAGCTTTGCTGGGCTGCTTGCAGGGTAGGAGACGCTGTGTCAGCAGAGCACGTATTTGGAGACAAAATGCTCCTTATGCTCCTCTGCATAGAGAATGGCAGATGAAAAAGACCTCTACAAAGGTGCTAAAGAGGACTGTGGGACCCCTTCCTGTATTTCTTCCATGAGTACTTGTATCAGCACTTCACAGCAGGAAAATAAATCACCTTGACAAGAGATAAATTGTGCTGTACTAAAGCCCCTGCCCATGGGGAGAGCCAGGAGCTCTGTTGGCTTTGCTGACCCATTTCAAGTCAAAAGAGTTCCTCAGTTGTTCAAAATGATCTAGAGGAAGCAAAATTTGGATCAAATGTTGATTAAATTATCAAATGTATTGATTAATTTTGGCCTTAGTTTGGGACTTTGACAGGCCCAGGGGCAGGGCTTAGGACCTCTGAGGAGTTCAGGGCCCTTGCTGTAGATGCTTGTATATGGTTAGGCCTTACCTAGTCTGAAAGATAAAAGGCAGGAGTTGTGGTGCCGAGAGGGCGTGCTGACCCATGGTACCTTTTGTCTGTTGTGTTGTATCAGTGGGGTGTTCCCCTAGTGAGAAATCAGGCTCCTTGCTATTAAAAATTACTGGAGTGACTGATAGTGCAGCCACATGTCTACTGAATCCTCAAGTGCCACTTTTGGGCAGACATCGAGTCGCTCTGGAGGAGGAGGAGGATATGCAGAGGTATTGCAATGTTTTTTCCTCCAGGAAACACTCAGGCTAGTTAAAGAGCAATCAGATTTTGAAGCTGTGCCGGACCAAAATCACTCTGGTGCAGTTATTCCCATATGGATACTGTGTTACAGGGTTTTGGATGATTGCATGCACGCAGGAACAAACTGCTGTTTGCAACTTCTGCACAACTATTGAGATATCCCAGGGTAATCTCCTCTGGTTCTACAGATTTATGGGCCCCTTATGGGAATGGCCAACCCTGCATTCTGCACACCTTGAAGAAATTTATTCCTCTAACGCATCAAGTCTGTTTTCTTTGGGCTGCTGTTTGCAATACTCTTAGGTGTTTGTGGCAGTGGAGAGGGAAGCACATAATATCAGACTGAAGGTTGGAAGTAATGATGTTCTTGCAAAAGTTAGCCCAAATTATCTTGCAAACCCTATCTGACTGCCATCTTCAGCAACGTCCCTTTGAATGGACAGTGAAAGTTCAACGATTACATTTTAAGCAGAATTACTTAAAAGATAAAGAGTTGTATAATATTAAACTTGTGAAGTGGCTATGATAATGTCTGCAGTTAAAGATATTTGGTTTGCTCTTAGGAAGACCTATGCATATTTCTTGTATTTGGTTTTGATATCCTGTATATGATCTTCCTACGAGGTGTAGGAAGAGGCAAAGTTTAAGGCTTTGTGGCTGGGACAAAGACATTTTTGGAAGAGTCCACAGCGAGGCCCAGCTATGATCTGTCACCACTGGATACAGACATGCACTGTACCTCCAGTTGTTGTTGCCATACGCAACAAGTGTGGATGATTACACGTCCTGCACTGTCTTGTCCTTCTCAGTCCCTTTCAGATGGAAGACTGTCTTTCTGTACGTGTAAGCCTGACAACGGTGTGGCCTGGAATTTGGTTAGATCTATTAAGCAGAGATGAGTCTAAATGCTAATGTAATTGGGGGAGCTTTTGCTGAAAGGTGGTCTGGCAGATCTTTTCCTTCAAATGAAAGAAAGTATCCTTGTTATATTTAATCCAAGTAATTTTGGGGGTTAGATTCTTGTTTTATCTGCTTTGTTGTTTGGGATTCATGTAAGTTAACAGCTCTGTTTTTCTTCAGTATATTAAACCTCTGTAATTCCCTCTTGTAGCTGGTTTGCCAGCCACTCATCAGCCTCATGCACAGGCAGTCCCCAAGGTGTACTGTATTGCATGCCATTCTTCTTGTTTGACACTTGCTCTCATCAGCATTTAAAACTCTGATATGATGGTAATTAAACCCTGGATGCTCTCCAGCTTTTTTTAGTGGCTTAATCATACTTTGTGCTTTTGATGAAACTTAGTATTGAATACCAACAGCCATGCTGATTGCTCACAAGCTGTAAAGACAAGGGCAAGCCATTCTAAGCCATTCCCACCTTACAGCATTTCCCATCTTCCCCTGTATTGTGAAGAAATAGCATCTCTTAATCCTTTGTGTGTTGAGTTTTTCTTCGGCCATCGTACCGCTGCACACTGAGCTGAATAGAAAAGCCCAGGGGACTCTGTTATCTAAACATCAAAAATGAGACAATTTGAAGCTGCATGAATCTGGAGTTACAGTGCGGTTCTCTCCAGTTGCCTATGAATAGCCTTTCTGCCAGCAGGGAATTTGACTCTATCTTGAATGATTTTATTCATGTGCTTAATAATGTTGGACAGTTTGTATACATGGACTTTTCAGTTCTGCCAATAGATAGTGTTTCTTTGCTCGGTTTCATTTGGACACTAACAACAGAGAGCAGAGAGCAAAGATCCTTCCCTGCAAATCTCATCTTCTGGGGCAGATCCAGCCTTGCCATGAGGAGACATAATCTCCTCAGACATCTCAGAATTTGGAGGTTCATTATACACAGTTTCAGATGTGTAGGAGACAGATATAATGCCTCCCACTCTTCTTTCAGTGCTTTGTAAGAACAGTCTTTCCTTTGAAAGTTATATAATTAGCCAAAATAGCAAACAGCAAGTTAGCAGTGCCAGCACAGAGCGTGACAGTGCAAGTATAAGCAATTCGGGGTGAGCTGCATTGCAGATGAATCAGCCTTTTCTTTTTTCACTCTGCATGACTCTTGCAGAATGAAAAGCTTCTCAGGGGTCAGAATGAGTGGAGGGGCCTAATACTTTTCTCCTTAGGTAATTCATTAATATTTATCCTTAGTAAGAATCACAAAATCCAGGGTATCTAGAGCAGTTAGGTGAGGAAGGTCAAATCCACCAAGAGTACCAAAAACCTCACTCTAAACAGAACACCACCATCAGAGACTTTTGCCATGGTGGCACAGATGGTAAGCTTTAGACACAGCATTGACAGTGCTGTGGCATTCCCTGTGGTCGATTTAGTTTAACCCTGTATCTGCAGCTCTTTTAAGGTTCTTTATGTGCATGTGATATGCACGCGGACACGTGCACTCAGTTCTCTCCTTCCACTCAGCAACGTTCATTAGTGTTCCAGTTCTCTTGCTAAATGGACTGTCTCGTCTCTGTGTATGTCCCACCCATCAGAGCATGGTGTGTCAGTTTTGCATAGTTTAGATTCTTCCTTTCAAAGTTAAACAAAATTCCAAGTGAATCTTTTTTGTAAGTGGGGAAAGCTCTGAAAACAGTCAGAGCTCACAGTTACACCCCCATCCTCTTTATAGTGTTGGTATCTAAACTGTATTATTTTAAAAGTAAAGACTTTTGGCTCTGGATGTTCAAATATTTTCATTTCTTTTAGCAAAAAGTGTGAGGAAGGTTCTGTTCCCAGCTTATTGACCTCTTCCAGATGTGCCAGTCAGGTTGAGTTTAGAGGGCTCCCTCCCACCCATGGCTCCGCCTGAAGGGTAGATGAAGTTGGGAGTACACCTCAGCCTGGGAACAGCACGTGTCCTACAGCTGTTTCCCAAGCAGCTGTACCTTCACTGCCAATGTGCCACTTCAGGATTTGATGTCTCCCAGCTCAGCAGGACTCTGTGTTTCTAATGGAGGTCACCAATTGTATCACTCAGTTAACTGAAGAAGGGATCTTGTATTTTAGGTGCTGCCCAGGTAGCTGGAGGAATTACTGGGCAGTGAGGGAGGTGACAGCAAGCCTACTTTTTACTCCAGGGCAGCTGGCCTGTGACTACCAGCTGGCTCCTTGGGCAGGACTGGGGACAACAGCACTGTCCCTGCTGGATGGGGGGAACCTCTGAAGCAAGTACAGAAACCACCTGCCACACAGGGGTCCCAGGCAGTGAACTGCCCCCAGTGCTGAGCTCAGAGATGAATTACAGGTTAAGCAACAAGGAATCAAGATTAATGTGTGGCACGATTTTTTTGTCCCTGATCCACCCTGTGAAGCTTTGCGAAACACTTCTCTTCGTCCCCAGTTCTGGTTTTTTTCTTCCTTCTGGACCCTGGGGAGCTGGAGCAGTGTGCCTTCAGAAGATGACAAACCTTACTATAGCAAAACCCTGCAATCGTATCTCTGTTAGTATCATGGTGCTTTTTTAGGTATTATAAATAAGATTAAAAGAAGTGGTTGTCCGGAACCACTTAAATTCTAAGGAAATCAGCTAGTCAGACTACAGAATGTTACAAATGCAGGACTAGAACTTGTATCAATCTGTTAACAGCAAAAGAGACTGAAACCTCCTGTATGTAATAAGAGAAAAAGCAGCTCCTCCTATGCCTAGCTGCTGCTAGAAGAACATTGTCCCTTCAATCCTGATTCAAATAATGTGTCTTGTAACGCAAGATATCATCTCCTTGCTGAGGCTGTAATTATTATTGTAGCCTCCCCTGACCCCAGAAGCTACCACAAAAAGTCTGGGGAGAGACGTTTTCTGTCAGTTGTTCCACTTAAGATGAGAAATTGGTGAGTTAAGCATGACTTTGATGCAGTCCTGTGTATTTATGAAGAATTTACAAAGGCCTGTGTCCCTGAACACAGCAGGACTCAAGAAAGCTCACTTAAAAGCTGTCCTCTCTGGCTTTTCCTCGAGCCATGTTGTTAGTGCTTGCTTGCTGTCCAAGGCTTTATCTCTTCTGGCTTTTCAGTGCACAGTTTTGCTTTCCTTCCTTTTTGATCATTTCCACTGATCAATGCCTTGTCCTCTGAATGTACATCCTGACATCCTTGGGAAGCTCTCCATGGAATAGTTAGTTCTGTTTGCTAAGGGATTCTAACAGTTTCCTTGCTTTATTTTTGCCTCTCTTCTCTCTGGGCTATAGTGTGCATCAGTAGGTTTGTACCACCTAGAAGAGAGGTGGGTTTGCCCTGTGTTGGTGCCTGAGCCTCACAGGTGCCCCTGCTATCTGGCATTTATGTGCAAGGCAATGGGGACCTCTCCCTGCATTTTGGTGTGGAGGGAGGGTACACAGGAGATCACTGAGGGTACAAAGGAGATTGGGTAGCTTCTGGGGGGAGCTCCCTCCCCATGTAAGCGCCAACCTGGCAGAAAGCTAGAAATGTTTTATCTGAAAATGTGCAAGATACAGAGCTGGCAGTTCTGAGTCAAGGCTTTTCCTCCCAGACTGGCAGGTACATCCGTCCAAGTCAAGGAATTGCAGTGTCCAAATCACGAGCCTTACGGCGAGGGAGACTTTGTCTGGTGGGTGAAAGAGTTTCTGGTTGCCTGGCTGTAGAGCTTCAACTGGCCCCTGGCCACCTCAGGAAGCGATGTAAAAGAGACTGGCTTTGGCAGGAGACCAGTTAGTGACCCTGAGTGCTGAAGCAAGAGTCAATTTGTGATGTGTTTGTACAGTTATGTTTCAGTCCAAGTCCCACAGCTTTTCTTCTGAAGCACTGGGCATCTTCTCGTAATCCTAAGAGTAGTCCTGAATATGGAATGCTTCTGAGGATCTTGCTCTGAATGTCAGTATTTGCACTCAAATGGATCTGGCCAGCTACCAGACACTTAAGCAAATGAAGTTCATGGTGCCTGGTAGCAATAGATACCACAATGTTGCCATGGGCCTGATATTTACATTAGAGGTGGGCTCAAACCCAAGTTGTAGTCTCAGTGTCTTCATCCTGCATGTGTAAAACATCTTTCCTCATTGTCTCTTTGGAATCCTAGCACAGAAGTGCACTTGTGCAGGTCTGGAGTGCCATCAGTTCCTCAGGAAGGCTCTGTCTCAGATGGTCTTTCACAAAACTTGGGTGGGAAATTAAGAGCATCCTTTGAAACCTCCTGTAAGTACCCACCGTGCTAAAAGGGGCTTCTGTATTGCACTTGACCTTGCCACAGACAGCAGTGTCATTTCCTAGTGCCTTGCCCATGTGAAGCACCCGTGTGCTGGAACAGGGATGAAATTACGGATGGAAGGCCCAAACGTGCCAACATCTCCTGCAGCCACATGACAATGCCTGGGATGGGAGGCACAACAGCAGTACCAGGGTGCTGCGGCATCCTAGAGCATGCAGTGCAGATGTGATTTGAGGATGTTGAATTCAATCAGTGCAGTTAAGCATTTGAGCTCTTTATTCTGATAATGCACAGCTCTGATCACAAATGATGGTTCTGGCCATTGGTGTTTTCAGATACTGACTCTAGTTAAATATCTCTATGGCTGGAGATAAAAAGAAAGCTGTGTGTTGCACAGTTGTAATACTGTCACTCCTGTTTAGTTTCAGGCATGTTGCTGAGCATGATACATCCCAGATCTGAGTTAAAAAAAGAACAGTTTTCTTTTGCTAATAGAATAAGTTATTTTAGTATAAAGTGCAAGCTAGGAATTGGTGTCTGTTTCCTGTTTGAAGATAAACAAGGTCCATTCAGCGAAATTACACTGTGAGGCAGCTCCTGAAAAGCTTCGGAAATGGGAAAATCTGCAAATTCTCTTAATGTAAGTTGCTCTAGATGCTTTTGGAATACAGAATCAGCAAGGACAAAATGGTATTTTGTGAAATAGATGTGCTGGTTCATTGCAAACTCATAAACAGACAAGAACAAGCAAAGATTTTTCAGATAATGGTCTCAACTGAGAACAGCTAATCGGGCCAATTAGCCCTTATGATGTAGCTGCCTTATGACTAATCTGAGCAGCCTGTGGTGGGGGATGATTTATAGCACTTGTGTGAGCAGAGCAAGCAAAGGCACGGGCTGCAGAGCTGTCGAAGAGAAAAGTCTAGGAGGGGAGCTCAACTGCAGCACAAAACTTTCCAAATCAGGATGGCAGCAGAGAGGTTTTGGGTCTCACTTACACAAAAGCCAAGGCTGGAGGGCTGTGGTCTGGGAAGTTGCTTGAGAAGCGCTGGAGGTCACTGGGAGGGTGCAGAGGCCGCTCGCTGGGTCGGGCCTTTCAGAGGAACAGGAGGAGATGAGAGGTGGGAGCCCAGTGACTCCATGGATGACTTTTTCTCTTCCCTGGTGGAAGCAGTGGGAGACCAGCTGTATCTGGTATCTCTGATTTAACAGGGTTTGAGACACTGAAGAGTGTAAACGGTATCCCATAGCCAAATTCCGATGAATGAAGCCAGGTTTGAGAGAAGTCTGTCTCGCTGAACGCTGATCTAGGTTTGAGTGGGGCCGGAACAGGAACCTGTTTCAATTAATTTGCTGAGTTATGGCTCTTGGAGATTAGTTTGAGTTTCAGAGAGGTTGCTAATGATTTTTAGGTGAAGAAACTCTGTCCCTGAAAGGATTTCTGGTATTGAAAGAACAGCAGAGACCATGAGGTCTAAATGTGCCGGAAAGTGGGAGAAAGCAAGAGAAAACACAAGCCCCTAAAATCAGCAGTATGAGAGGAAGCTTTCCAGTGACGCAGGTTGGAAAGGAGAGGAAGCCTCACCTTTCTAAGGGACTTGCTAATCCCGAGTGGGATGTTGGTGCATTGGTTCTGGTTGCATGTTGTGTGCTATTCCAGACTTCCTGAACAGTGCCTACCTCCAGTATAGAAAATCTCTTTGTCTTCTTTCCTTTTCCTACAAGACTTGTCACTTTCCTCACAAATGTTGTAGGCTGCAATTTAAGGGATTGATGGTAGGAGGATGAATATAATTATAATGGATGTAATTACGGAAAAGATGATCACATAAAAGATTAAAGAGCAGAGTATCATGAAAGATGGCTGAAAGGAGGCATTTGCCACAGTTCATACTTATTTCTATGTTTAATGTGTTGCCACTTTATGAATGACAGAGATGGGCAAAGTCTTGCTACCCTTAACTGGTAAAGTTAATAATGAAGACGGATGGCTCAGTGCACGTGCATCTAATTAGAACGGTGGCTGCAGTGCATGTTTTGGACAGAGAAAGGGAAATATGGGCAGCACTACTATTGTACAGTGAATGGGTAATTACAGCAATGGGAAGTATGAGAATCCTATTCAGGAAGCAGTGAGAAATCATTCTTAAACCACAAAGACTCTTGGTAGAATATCCGGATGTGGGCAGATTGACTTTATGCTTGATTTCGGGAAATGCTCAAAGGCACAGGCAAAGGGAACACTGAAGTGTCATTCCTACAATGACAGAAAGGTATCTGCAATCCTGGTTTAGATTACTGAACATGTTGTCTAGGAACATTTTAAGAGAAAACTTGGTTTTTTCTAGAATGAAAATTTAGTAAAGCAAAGCTTTGGCAGTTAGAGGGATTTCTAGAGACAAAGGTCTGAAGAGGACATGAGCATCCTTGGTAAGGAAAATAGAGATAACAGCCTGCAAAGGGAGAAGGCAGCCCAAAGTAGTGCTTTTTGTTTCTTCTGTTAGAGGGTAATTTTATACAAGGCCAGATTAAAGTGGTTTGAAATAGCCTGAGCAGCCTTTGTGATGGGTGGAGGACAGGAGTCTTTCATATTGAAGCCTGGATGTTACTCAATATCGTGTCAGCTTCCATCTTTCTGTTCATGGTTTAAATGGCCTAATTGCTGTAGTTTCATTTATGTAATTTAACTCCCTCTTGTTATAAAGAAAGTTTAATTCAGCATTAACAGATTACTTAAAGACTGTTTTTATGTTTGTATCATCTTGGTGCTTTAAAATGATTTCAGAGCTAAAACTTCTGGAAAACTATCTGCAGGTTCCAGCTGAAACATGTAAGATAAATTACAACCCATTAAACTGAAAAGAGGAAGGAATTATGATAAATCCAGCACAAAATCAACACTTTGTGCTGGATGGGGTCTGTGCTCTTCCCTGGCACCTCTGTGCCCTCTTTACCTTTTTATGGCCCATGTGTTTGCCTGTGACATCAGGCTGAAGGGAAGCTCTGTACTTCCCCAGGACAAGAACTGCCAGGGACTGCCTCGAGTCTTTGGCCTGAAATGGTTTATTTCTATGGCAGTTGTTCACCACAGCAGTCGCTTAAGTGGACATGAACATTTCCATGAACTCTTTGCATATATTTGTTGTGCTATTTCACTGACAGGCACCTCTGGCACTCCTGCTAATGTTATGTTGCAAAGTGTAGATGGAAAAAAGAAATGGGCAAGAGAACACAGGCGTGCAAGGACTGTCCCTTCATTTTACTCATGAGAACGTAAAATTTTAGATCTGTTCCCAACAGGACTGCAAGTATACCTGAAGATCTGCTCTTGTCCTGTCCCTCTTTTGCACCATATTGTAGTCATTATTCCAGAGCACACATACCTACAAGACCCATTCAGTTATCACAGTTCCCTGTGATTGTTTGTCTCCCAAACAATGTCAAGAACCCTGGAGTTCTGCCAAAGAAACAAGAGTCCCATGTGTGACTCTGGAATGAGAACAGTGAATACAGCCCTGGAAAGTGTCTATTCCTGCTCCCCGTACCCTTAACACACACAGATTTATTCTCCTCCCCCTCACTGAGACAAAGGCCTTTGTAACATCTGAAATGAAAAAGCATGTGAAAATATTCTGCAGAGGAGCTATGATAAAGCATTGCCATGCAGTAGTCTCCATCTCAAGTTTTGAAAGTATAGCTGTCTTTAAAGTCAGGAGTATCCAATAGCATTTTTATCACATCCAAAAGCACACAAAGGAGGAGGATGATCATGACAGCCAATGGAGGAGGGAACATGTGGGATGCCTTTGACCATCCGTGTGTTCTTTTGTTGTGTGCTCTCCTGGAGCCCTGGCTACCCAGGAGGAGTCACTGTATGAATGATCCTTGTAGCAAGGGGGACTAGAGGGCTCCAGGGGTGGAACCTCTCTGGTCAAGAAGATGTATTGAAGGTGCATTTTCACCTGAACAGAGTGGAAGAACAAAGGAGGCTTTCGGGTTTTCTCCAAGACAAGTGCAGTCCACAAAAAGCTCTGTGCCTGCGTCAAGGGGGTTGGAGCGCTCAGGAGGGAGGGATGTAGATGGAAGCGAGTTCACTAGCAATCCAGCCCTTGAGCTGAGGGAGCTGCATCTGTTTGCTGCTCACAGGGCACGTGGGGGCTCAGCTGACATGAGCAAACCCCCTACAGCTCAGCAGGGAATGTTTGAATAACAGAAACAAACCGCAGACATCCAGGCGGAACACTGGGATTTAGAAGTTTCTGATGTGTCAGCCTATAGGTCAGGTGCTGTTCTTTCTGTGCCACAGAGCCTGAAAGGAAGGAAGGTTGTTTGCAATCACTGGGACGGCTGTGGAGATGTGGCTCATCCTTGGGCACTCTGTCCCTGGGGCTCAGGGCAAAGGAACTAAAGCAAATGGAGCTTTGCCCCTAAAGCAAACAGAAATAGTGACAATGCTCTAAACTCTCAGACTTGCTGAACAATCACGGTGTTTGGCTCCTCTGCTGTGCCACTTTGCTCTTAAGGGCAGGGCAGTGTGAAAGCACAGGCTGTACCTGAGGGCTTGGGGGCTCTGTTTTTGCCACTAGCCTGTGGATGCTTTTCTATTTGACCTTTGCCTCTGAGGGGCAGCTCCTGTAATAATGTTTCCTGCTGGCTTCGTGCCCGTGTTCTTCTTCTACAAATGCAGTTCTACACCTACAAAGCACAAACAACTGAATAATACATTTTTCAGTTCTTTCAGGACACAGTCTTATGAATTTACAGAAATGTTTTCCTAAGGAGGTTTTAGGTAGATTACTGTTTTCTATAAATTAATATTTTTCTGCAGATGTGGGCTTAAATTGCTTTTCTTGCGGATTATGAATCTTGTGAATTGTTTCAGTGATGCTTTTAGGAAAATAAATAGATAAATAAGAATTGTTTGTGCCAAGGCTTGATAGATGTTTTCTTGTTTCTGGGAACACACAGGCAGCTGGCTGATGTTTTCTTCCTTTTTTTTTTTTTCCCAAAGCTACTGCGAGGTAGTCCGGCACATACTGCAAAGATGAAATTGATTTGTTGTGTGCAGAGCTTAAATACAAATACTGTAATTAAAAATTATGACCTACCTGGAAAGCTGAAACGGAGCTGCATGTTATTACTGAGGTATGGCACTCGAGTGCAGTGTTTCAGTAGTGACACTCCAGACCATCCAGGGGAATTCTAAGGGTGGGTGGCACACTAACCTTGTGCTTCAGGTTATCTTTACAGGCCAGCTACAGAGGACCATGGGGTTTGGGTTGCCATCTCCCCTGCTGTTTCAAAACGTGTTAGAAATGTGACCATTTAAAATACCTCCTTTTAATAACGCAGGCACTGCTCTAGGAGTGTTCAGTGTCCAGTCCCCAATGAGCCAATTCCCACTGGAAGCTTCTTCACAGTGTATGTCCAAAATCACTTTCAGGAATCTTTTCCAAAGGCTTTTCTATGAGTGTGCCCTGTGTGCAGTGTCTGTGGTTACTCGAGAGGTGCGACTGGATGGGAATTAATCTTGCAGCATTTCCCTTGGCCAGGTGCAGAAGGGACCCAGAGCCTTACTGGGAACCCATGACCCGCAGTGTAAGGAAGTACAACAGCATTGTTGTCCTCAGCTGGCAGCTGCAGAGCTCAGGCCCAAAATCTCTGAGTGTCACAGAATTTAGGAGTGTCACATCAAATGGCTGTTTGCTCTTTAATATTATTCAGTGGGTTTTTTTGCAAGTACTTAAAAGAACTCTCCTGCATGAGCTGAAACACTATTAAATGTGTTTGCTTTTTAGGACATTTTCAGCCTCACAGCTGGAATGGAGCTGACTAATAACTAACTTCAGCAGAAGGGGCCTGAAACCTTCCCAGTGATCACAGGGCTAGGCAGAGCAGCAGTTGATCTGATGAGGTGATTAAGAATCAAGCATCCATGACAAATAGCCCTTCAGAGGAAGTTAGCTTTTGTGGGAGCAACTTGAGCTGACCCTGAGGTAAAATAATTATGCTGAAATGACATGAATTGCCCAGCACACTTACATATATTTTAGTTTCTTGCCCTTCTGATCATAATTGAGTGCCTCTACCAGATCAGAAGCTGTTTTAACTCATTTGGAAATGAAATTACTATGCCTACTGTGCTGTGCAAAGTTTAGGAAAACCTTAATGAAACAAATTCTGTCAAGGGAGGCTGCTTTACTCTCGCAAAGTACTTAGTTTAAATCAAATGGATATGGATTCCTAACTTACATTTATTCCATGTATTGTGTGAAATCTCTTTGTGGGTAACCATTGATTCAAATAGCACTGAATATTGTAGAGCTGGGAATTCAGTTTTTCTCATCTGAGACCTCTCTGCTTATACAGGCCCCTGCCACCAGGACTCACCTTAGCAATCTTTTATTTTCATTTACCTTCCAAAGCATTAAACCTCATTTCATTAGAGGCTATGTACTCATTCGGTGTTTGTCAGTGAACTGACAGTTTGTTACAGAACTCAGGACCTGAGCTGTTTCCCTGGGAGAATTGTGCATCAAACCCAAGAAAACTGCTCACAAGCTTTGGTTTTTCTCCTCCCTCGCAGCCCTGTCCCGACAGATTGTACAACCTTGAGGCAACACACTCAGGAAGGGATGGGAGAGACCAGGAAAGCATTGGGAAGAATTGAAACGATGACAGAAGGACAGAGAGGAAGCTCTCAAAGAGAGGTAACAGGCCTCTGGAAGAAAAGAACTGCAATGATTAAACTTTAGAAAATAAAATTTGGTATTTGAAACTCATAAATCAACAGTGACATTGAATCCTCTGTGTATTCAACTTAAATAAAATTCCACAGATTCAGAGGCAAAAGATGGAGTATTTGACAGTATCTCACAGATTTCTGTCAGTCACATTACCTGTTCCCAAGAGCAGACAGATGCTGCAAATTTTAATGGCACTGTAGACTATCCAAGAAATGGGTATCAGGCCTAAAACTCCCATGTCACACTTCTCTCTGTTGCTTACCCTTGCTCTGAGAAATGTGTTGTTACAGGTAGGATATTCATGTTTAATTTCTACCCAAAGAGGCTTTGGAGAGCTGGTAGAACTGGTGAATTTTGATTCTAGTAGGTGGAGACCTCTTGAACTGCTTGGCATTGTCAGATTCAGTTGCAGCTCTGGTGGAGGGGGGAGGTGGAATTAGCATTAAACCATTTTAAATTGTGGCACTTAACTCCACTAACTACAATTATACTAAAATGCCTTCTAAAGTGTCTGATTATATCTTACAGTCAGAAGTTCTAAATAAAATGGATAAACATACATTAAGAAGGAAAACAAGAGTGAGTGTTAAGTACAGAAAACAAGAGAGATTGCTAAGGATAATTATTAGATGCAACACCCTGCATGAGGTGTTAGTGTTTTGTTGATTCTTTGGTGTTATATATTTAGAAAAGGAGGCTGAACTGTCACCTTTGTAACCAAATCACTTATCACTGAGTGCATTAAGTAGGAAACAGATCGCTTATGTTGCATTTACATGGTTAATCTGTCTACCACATTCTGAGTTTCTCCCTACTCAGTTGTGGAAGATTAGAGCCTTTTTTTCATAATTGCTTTGTTAAACCACTTCACTGAAATTAGCATTTAAATAAGGGTAAATTGAGCACTGCACTGAATTTCCATAAAAATGCGATAAACCCCAAGCCTATACAAGGTCTCTAAGCGGAGGTAGCTGCAGCATGTGCAGGCTTTGTGTCGAGCACCAAAGCAGCCAGGACACAGCTGCCTTCCAGGACTGGGCAGCATCTATGTGGGTTTGGATGGTTTGTAGGGCAGGGAATTCTGATTCACCTGGCATCTCTAAATAGCAGAAAATGTTAAGACATGTGGAAAGCTCTTTTTGGTCTGCTAAAATGTTCATGTATGTGCAGCCTAAATTTGAGATTCGACTTACTCATTTGAGGTGCAGTGATGAATAAATATGAGGAAGAAAGGGGGTTTATCACAGGGGAGTCCTTCAGACCTCTGTCCTTTTTTCAGCCTTCCAGATGACAACAACTGAGTGAGAAAGTGATCTGTACCTCAGAGGTATTTGGCCAGCCTTTAGGGTCAGTGCTTAACACCCTGTGTGACCACGGCTTGCCAGAAGCACTCTGAGATTTCATGCCCATTCATTGCACTGGCTTTCAAAAGAACCCCGTGGGCCAAGCCTGTGGATGCAAAGCCTGAGCTCCTCTGCAGGTCACCTTCAGTTTTATTTTGGTGGGAGGCCCAGGCCAGCATCAATGTGTCTATTCTGATTTTAGGATAAGTGCAAAGGGATCTAGTAGAGTCTTCCAGGAGGACTGTTCTCTCCAGGAGAAGGATATTCAATTCCTACGCTGGGCTCCAGGTCTGGTTCTCTGAACATCGTACAAGGCACAGCCTTGTAGTGTAATTTGGGATAATGGCATAGCCCCTTAAGAAAGGGGGTTTTATATCCATCCCTTCCAGATACTTGAGAGCTATTCCTCTTTTAAGATGTGGCAGAAGGGGAACATGGTACAAAGATGAAAGAAAGTTTAGGTAATGTGGTGACAAAAGTCAGAGAGTGGAATGCATGTATGTATGGGAGGAGGAGAAAAAGGAGAGGACATGAGGGCTGGGGAAGAGACTCCTGCACTGGCCAGGAATTGTATTTTTATATGTCTGAGCACTTGAAGTCCACCCATCACTAGCTTATAACTGAAGGGATTGTAGTTAAACTCGATCTGCATTATTACACCACTGTCTTAATCTGGGTGATTATTAAGACACAACCTTAAAATTTGCTTATTCTTGTCTGTGTGTTGGCGTATCTGGCATGGTAAACGTGTTTGGGTTATGATGGGCATGTGTTTGTGTGACTGTGTATATACATATATGTCATATGTGTACATATTAGGACCATTTTGGTTGATCTATTTTGCCCCTTACTGTTTTAAACAAAAGGTTGGAGGGATCCAAGGTAACTGTGTATAGGTCTGATAGCTCACTTCTGATGCTTCAGGAAATTCTGGTATATGTTGAGCTCTGTACCTGTAAGGATGACAGCAAGGAGCCCTTTCTAGCTCAATTGCACAGGAAGGCTGAAAATAGAAATGTGTTTTTTATGATGCAGTGCTGGAAGCAAATGGAAACAACCATAAGAAATTTACCACATGGCAGCATCTACATCACTTAGATGTTTTTTTTCCCCAAGTTTGCATCATGGCTTTGTTCAAAGGCCAGGGGAAGCTCATTTCCAGTGTTGGCTGTTTTCAGGCTGGGGGCAGGATCTCACCCTGAAGCAGCTATTGAGCTGGCTAGATACAAAGCTGTGGGCATACATAGGTTACCCAGGCTGTTCTTTCAAAAGAGGAATTTACTAATTGTTAACACTGCGGTCATTAAAAAACACAATATGTACTGCTAATGAAGAATGAAGTTAAGGAAATGTCTAACTGCAAACAGTGGAAGTGTTTCCTGTTGGCATTCACAAGTGGTCACCTGGGTATTTGGGAAATGATGGTGAGTCTGTGTTTCCTCTTTGTTTTAGGAATATCCTAATATGTAGGTTAATACATACAACTACTTTGGAATAATTAGACACAGTTCTACTGACTTAAAGTAATTGCTGATTTGGGGATTCACTGGATTCACTGTAAAGAACACAAGTAAAAAGGCTCTTCAAACACTGAACTCCAGGGCTGGCCTGAAAGAGAAGCAAGTGGGGGTGATGGTGAAGGGCTACACATTGCAAAAGGAGCATGAAATGCTCCTTATCCTTATAGGCTGAATTTACTAAAGTTTGTTACATTTGTAGGCTGTGTTTATAAATGTGAATAGATGAATATTTCTCTTTCATAATGGAATGAGACAAGAGAAGAATGTGCCATGAATGCTTTTAAAGCCTAATCAGTTCATTAAAAATTCTTCACGCAGAGGTTGTTTTCTAACTCAGGATGCTGAGCCAGCTCTTCTGGTTGAGGCTCCCAACCTTTCGGGCAGCATCGGCCTTGATAAGAGGTATTTTTTCTTTTTGGCTTTTCCAGCACCATGGGTTGTGCAGTGCTGCCAGTGTGAATGAAACTTTCAGGAGCAGATGAAGCAGCTACTCCAGACCCAGTGAGCACTGTGGAGTAGAAGCCAGGTATATGGCATTTTTGTTGGTTGTCAAAACCTCCTATCCCCAGAGTGGTGTCCTTTGTGCCATGGAGCTGAGATGTGGAGCAGAACAAAATCTCATTTGTCTTTGCCTTTCAGCCAGATGGACAACAGACTTGCTCTCCTCTCAAAACAAAGGGGGCTGGAAGCAGCAGCGTAAGGTGTTTTAAAAATTTCCACTCTGGTGAAACACCTCATATCATGGAAGGTCTGTATTCAAACTCGGTACACTTGGGGGTTTTGCTCAGAGGAAATACCTGCCCTGGGCCTGGATGTTGCCTTCCACCAACATGTGAATGGCTATTTTAAATTGACCTATATTGCATTTTATTTAGCTATTTTTCATTAGGATTTCAGTAAAGACCTGAACTTGTTTTTACTGTTACTGTGTAGGTCTCTCTCTCTTTTTTTGTCAATTATAACTCCCTCTGGTTACACATCATCACTATACAGTGCAATTGTTGAACATCTGTCCCGTCAACCCTATACATGGATGAAAGGAAACAGCAGTAGAATCCCACATAAAGGTGAAGAACATGGTGCAGCTGTGTGGGGTCACACCCTGGGGCTGTGCAGCACAGTCCTTGCTCAAGCAGTGTCTTTGTACAGGAGGAGGGAGCTGGGATGTGTCTGTGTGAGGAGCCAGACTACAAGGAAGTGTAGGTCTCTCCAATGACCTTCAGTTAAAGGACCTTGACTTAGAGATGGGATTGAACTTTTGACAGAATTCCCCAAAGAATCTGTTTTATGTTAATCTATTTAGTAATCTCTCTGTTGACCCGTATTTGCTCCTGGCCTCCAAACATCCTGTGGCAATTAACTCCACAGCATAATGATGTGTTATGTGCAAAAACCATGACCAAGGGGAAGGAGCATCAGAAGCTGAAATTGATAAAAAGCCTGAATAATGCAGGTATCAGCTCCATAAAACCTTTGAAGATCTGCTTATTTGACTCCAGATTTGATCACAATTCTGCTCTCACTCTGTTTTTTATGCTAGTCTGGCATTGCAATTTTTAGGTGAGATCAAAATTAGGCCAAAATACTTCTAAGGGAAGGCAATATCTGATGTTTCTAATTAAAAAACCAAATCTGCTCTTAACGAGAAATAACCCAATGCTTAAGAGAGACGGCTTCTTGTAAAATTTAAGGAACATCTGAAATCTATGAAAATAGTCAAGCTCGTGTTATTTCCCTCTCATATAGGTACCCTTGTGTTTAATTAGGACTAACATTGAAGTCTTGGAGTGCTGCAGGTTTGATAAGAATTGATGTAATAGGCTTTGATACTGTTAGTTTAAAGAAATTCAATTAATAATTAAGGTGTTTGCTGATATCAGTCATGCAGCACATTCAGAGTCAATTATCACATTCTACATATTCGATTTAGACAAAAACAAGTGTATGTCTTTGCTTTAATCTCTTGTTCCATAGACAAAGGATGTGGGGTGTCTGACCAGAGAGGGAGGGGTGGGAGACAAGAAATGCCAGCCCAACCTTATGCTAATTTAAACATGGTACCTGGTCGCCCCGTTGGCACTGGGCTTTCATACAACAACTGCTTTCTGCAAGGTCATTTTAGTCTTTTTTCCCCTGTGCGAATGAATTGCAGTCAGAAGCTTCAGATTGTTTGCAGACTTTATTCCCTTTAAGTAAGGGTCTTCAAAACGAGCTAAAGCCATCTCAGTGGGTATAAAACATCAGAGTACCACTGTGGCCAATGCAGATACGCACTTTATCAGGATGCAACACCTTCGTTTTTGGTAACTTGCTCAGTTTTACACCTTGTCACCCATTTAGTGTTTTATCCAAGGTGAAGGCTCTCCACACGCTTTCTCCTCAGTTTGAGAACAAGCCTTTGGTAGTGCTGCCTTGCTGCTGTATCTTACCTCAAGCTCCACGCATATTTTTTCCTCTTTCCACCCATCATGTGTCTTCCCTTGCCTTTGTCCCCACTCCCAAATTTCAAACCCAGGCCATGCTTCCTTTGCTGTTCAAGCTGAAAACGTGAGCTCGAGTATTAACAAGACCCATCTGTGCCGGCTGCAGGAGCCAGGTTAAGGTTGGTGCTGTGCTGGGGCAGGAATGTGGCTGTTGGATCCCTCACCCAGGAGGGGGGCACAGCAGGCGTTCTGCTCTCTGCTGCTCCAGTGTAACTGGACAAGATTTTTTGGTAACATAGAAGAAACAAATCTGGAGGGGATTTCCTACTGTAGGTACACAGCAACCACCCCCCACAGTGGGTACCCACGGCCCTCAGGAGTGTTGGGAGACAGAGGCAAAGGTAATGCCAAAGTGAGCACCCAAGAATTGCTTCCTAAAGAGTATGTTGAGTGTACATCCTGCCACTGTAAAATACTGAGTTGCATGTCTTGTAACTGCTGGCTAATGAGTCTCTTGACCTCCCACTGTCATGCTAATGCGACTGCACACTTGGAACCCTCATGAGCCAATAAATTACTCCTTTTCTTAATACCCTTTTACAGATTGCTGCTATCTCTGCAACGGAGACTACCTATCTCATTAATTTGTAATTGTGCTGAAATATTGGAGCCTTGAAAGTGGCATGTGAACTGAAACACAAATTCAGTAGATGTGCTGCTGCCAAAAGGCTGTATAAAGTCAGCTAAGATATATATTATTGGAGATAAGGAAATTATACTCTGAGCTTTAGTATTACTTGGATCCTTATTTATATAACTTGGATAAATGAAAGGGTAAGTGCAATGAGGATGTGGGGTTGCATATGTGAAATACATAAACACACACACTGTAAAATCTACAGTGCAAGAAGTTTCTCATGGTACTCAATGGAAGAAATGCTGTTTCCTCTTACAGAGTTTGACGTATGTGAAGATTGTCCCAGGCAAACTTTTCTCAAGAATTCTTGTATTTTAATAACATGTGGCTTGTGGAACAAAGATCCAGTGCAGAGACTCTTACAAGCATAGGAAACACTGACAGCTTTTCAGTCGGATTAAATACCTATAGACATACGTAGGGACTTTACATAAAGGACCTGAATATGTATACTGCTATATAGGAATAATATCATATGAATGCTATACTGCTTTAAGAAATCCTTTTGCAAGAATTCTCTGGGAAACCCATGGGATTTTTTTTTAATGGGTAAAACATGCAGTTTTGGGAATGTGCCATAGAAGAGGGTGATCCATGTAGGAAGTCCAGTTTTCACTGTGGTTTTGGAACACATGTAGTTTTGTTGTAGCAAGCACTAATAGGTGATCTATCTTTGCTCAGTGCACATTTCTGAATAGCACTTTTCAAAGGAAGTGAATGCTCATTTTTCCACCGTGCTGAGGGGGGGGAGGCAAAGGACATCACCAGAACCAGGGTGGGAGAGCAGCTGCAGAGCAGGGTCTTGGCCAGGGGCTGCAGAGCCCTTGTACTGTCTAGTTCACACTGATTCTGGCAGGTTTAAATTTGGTTGTGGGTTTGGGGTTTTTTAATAATAAACCCAGCAAGATACATTTTGTGAAGAATGTAGTAGGTTATGATTGAATAAAACCCCCCACCATCAGACTTGTGTGCCTATTCATCACTCCCTTTGGTTTAACTTTTACCACTGAGATTTTTTTGTGGGGACAGAAAAGAATGGAAGACTTTCTGTCGCTGTTACGTCCAAGGCGCATAAAGAAAATGACACAGAGTCCAGGCTCATGAACAAGTGGAAGCCAAAGCTTTTTTTGAATAATTTTCTGACTACTATATAGGATAGATTGCAAAAAGTGTGTTGAGTGGCAATAGGTAACTGGTTCCTCGGCCATCCACCCCTTGAGAGGACTGGCCAAGTCTTAAGAGACCTATTCCAAAATATTTTCAAAGTTGAAGCCATAACAATCTTGTAAAACAGCTTGTGAGTGCAAGAAGTTTATGGAACTGTGACCTTGTTTAAAATAGTTTACATAGGAAAGACAGTCTGCTCACAGAACATTGAGAAAAGGTTAAAGAATTTCTCTGCTTCTAGCTTTTTAGCACCTACAGACTTTCTAAGTTTTTTTAATGGCATTAAACTACTTGTGTGTCAATGCCTAAGTTGGGTTGTCAGGAGAGCCAGAGCATGAGCTATCAGAACAAATAAAGGGGGATGATCTACTTATGTCTGAACATTTTTTTGTTTGGTTCCTCTCCTGAATGTTACGAATAGTGTTCTTTCATCTCTTGCACACTTTTTTGGACATAGAGAAATCTATGTCAACTTTCCCACTATGTTTTTAACAAGTCTGAAAATATTCCAAGTCAACATTTGAAAATATTTTCAGGTATTTTACCTTTGTTTAATTTAATTCTGGGGTTTTTTAAATGAAAAGTAAATACATTTTATGCTGGTGAGAGCAAGTATCCCTTTACTTTTTTGGCATTGCTCCTAAATTGCAAAGCTCCAAAAGTGAAGGATAAAAGAAATGCAGAGAATTAATGATGGAATAGTGTGTGGTGCCATCTACAACAGGGCCGACTGTGACCATGTGCTGAACTTTCAAAGGAAAAAAAAAATCAAAGCCTCCTCCAGTTCCAGTGTGATCCAGTATCCTTGCAGCAAAGTCTCCCACTGACAGGGAAGAAAACTGGGATGGACCCTTAGGCACATCAGATGTGACTGCATTCACAAAATCTCAGGCATGAGAGAGAACCAGTTTAATGGCACATCTAATGTTCGCTCCATTTCAGAATGTTTCTTTTTAATTCTGTTAGTACTAATTGAAAGCAATCCAACAGGCAAATGTCATTTTATAGTAAACAGCTGATTAAACATTATGAATTTTTGCTCAGATGACGGCACATATCACTGTGTCAGTCGTTTGCTTGTGTTTGAAATTACAGTAAATAATCATAGTGGTATTTCCTACTGGATATAAAATAAAATCTATTTCCCCAGCATTACTTTTAGCAGAGTAAAAATTAATCCCAAATACAACATTCTCCATAGCTTACAGTTATTTCCCCCCCACTAAGTGGTTATTATTAATTATCCAGACATGTCTGTATTATGATATTGAACTGTCCTTCTTCCTCCTTCCTAGGATAAATCCACTTACACTGGTGGTTAATTGCTCACAGCACCGTGACTTTTGTGCAGGAGACACAGAGCTGGCTAATGCTGAAATTGCTGATGGCTGGCCTTGCTGCATGGGGAAGGGCTGCATCCGGACAACTACTCAAGAACAGCTTTTGAATACTTAAACCAGCAAGAACTTGTTCTGAATTCCAGTTTTACCTGCCTTTGCATGGAAACTAGTCAGTGTCCAGCAATGAGATATTGCAGAGGGTCTGCCATACACAAATTCATTTTTATTGTACTGGGGCTTTAATGATTTTCTGGCAGATGTTATTCTGTTATTTAAAACAGCTCTGTACGTGACTGAGAAAGTGTCCCTGAGTATGGACAGGGACAGTACTGCTGAAGGACAGGGCCAGATTTCATTCCCAAGCAAATTATTTTATGCCAGCTGACTCTCACACTGAACTCATTTAAACGGCTTAGATCAAATTGCACCCATTTCATACGGTTAAACTGAAAATTGCTTCTGCCATTCCCCCAAAATTCGTAAGCTTCCTCTGAGTATTCAGTTAATTTCCTATATCATAACCTGGATGGGAGCAGGGGGAGTAGAGGAGAAGGTTACCTCTTGCTGCATTCAGTTGAGTGCAATTCCTGAGCTGTACCAAGCTCAGCCAGAGCAGCTGGATGGCAGCACTGATCGATGGCTCTGTCTCCGTGCATTGTTTGCAGTGGTGCAGCCCCGTGGCCGCACGCTGGCAGCTGCCTTTCATCTCCCCGAGCGCTCCGCCTTCCCAAAATTGTTAACAGCATCCCTGCCTTTGACAGTGGTATCTACACAAGTTTATTGAACTTCAGTCAAATACAATGAAGACACACTGGTGTCACTGCTTGACCTCAGCTGTGTTGTTGTCTACCAGGCTAAGTAAAATCTCTGGGCTACTGGTCTCTTATTGCTGTGCGTGCATTGAATGAAGGAAGGAGTATTTCTTTATGGTCTGCAGATCAGGAGAAGTCTGATTTAAAGGTTGTCAGATTGATTTCAGGCTACTGATAATGCTTTTTAATGTGAGATCTTGCTCTGCATGGCTGCTTTTTTGTTGATCTATGCTCGAATATTTGCCTGAATCTGAAAAATAACCATTTTGTCCATCTTTCCTCTCAGTGGTGCAGAAATCATTAACATCAGAGGCCCTGATTTAATGAAGTATTTTGATATAATGAAGTATACCATGAAGTTCTAGAGGAACTTCAATGTATGGCAAAATGCTTTGCTGAATTAGGGCCTCCAGTCTCAGTTTTACAAAAGTAAGGTGCTAAAGGGACTGGAGCAATGGAGAAGATGGACCTGCTTTATGTCTTACTGAATTTTCTTGACTGAAACAAATGAGTTTTTGTCAGTTCTGTAAGCTAAATACATCTGCTTCTTAATTGGTACAGACTCCTTTTCCAAGAGGTTGATGGCATGGAACAACATGCATTGGAGAAGCAGTGAATCCTGGTTTTGAGTACAGTGGGTACTTTATGTTTCCAGTGCTTCTTGAAATCTGGCCACCTATCCAGGCGTCTTTTGCCAGCACTGAAGTTAAGAAGCAAATTGAGTTAGCAGTGTTAAAAAAGTAGTGTACAGCTAGAGTGAAGTGAAACCTTTTGGAAGAAACTTCTGTAAAACACTACAATTAAAATTAAGCAGAAGTTCAATGGGCATTTTAGTAGGATTAGGTGGCTTTTCAAAGCCATTTCTACAGGCAGTTGCAATTCCATCTTCTGAGCAGTTAAAATGATAGTACATACCTATTTGATCTGGATCCATAGAATTAGAATAAATACAGAGAAAATGCTAGTAATACTGCTGATCCTTGACTTAGCCAATTGTATTCTTTGAGCACATTCTTTTCAGGTGCTCTGATTTCACCCCTCCTTACCCAAGCAAGGAAGTCCAGTCTTGCTGTTCCTGCGTGCACACAATTGAGGAGCACTGTCTCCATAAGTGATCCTACTGAAGCTCCAGTAGGAAAGACTACACTTCATGTACAATAAGGAATACAGAAGAAGCTTCAGACTGGGGCCAAACATTCCGTTCATGTCCTTCTGAAAGGTAAGAAATACGGGGGGAATCTTTGTCCTCTTTGTACCTTCACATGGTACAGGAAGACCACAGGGAGGTGGTGGAGTCGCCGTCCCTGGAGGTGTTTAGGAAAAGCCTGGATGTGGCACTCAGTGCCATGGTCTAGTTGACAGGGTGGTGTTAGGTCATAGGTTGGACTCAATGATCTTAAAGGTCTTTTCCAACCTAATTCATTCTGTGATTCTATGAAATGCAGGACCCCAACACTCCGATTTTCCCTGCCTCTTTTGTGAATGCTCCTAGTACTGCTCAAAGACTCCCAGTAATATAATAATAAAAATACCCTCGCCCCCTGCCTTCTGCTACAGCGCAAACTGATTTTGGAGGCAGCAGGAGGGGATGGACATCTTTTAAACTAAAATGCTTAGCACTCTGTGTGCTGTGCGCTGCCAGGCTTGGGAGAGGCAATGCCTCCCTGCTTCCTGCTGTGTGAGGTGATGACGTACTCCGCTGTGTGCTCTGCAGGGACTGTGGCATTAATACCAGTATCTTAGTGAGCTAGAGGAATATTTCAGTCCTATAAATTCTTCAAAGCTGTGCAGGGAATGCTCAGTGACACTCTGATGTCAGTCATTAGGTGTCTGCAGTAAGGATTAGGGGGCTCAGAACTTTCAAGCAGGCAATGCGTGTCCCTCAGGACAGGCCAGGAGGGGCAGAGGTACCCTGGACATGTAGGCTAGAGGGAGAGGGGGTTTCTCCTTCCAGGGAGATGCCCTGGGGTGTGAGCCGTAACTGCAAGGACTGCTGGCTGAGAAATTAAGATTAGAAGCAGTAAGTTTTTGCACAGTGGGAGACAGGCCAGGGCTGAAGCAAGATAAGCGCAGGAATTTGTATGCAGAGCAAAGTGTAATTCAGGGCTGTGAGGGAAGCAGTGGTGGAGGGCAGGGAG
This sequence comes from Struthidea cinerea, assembly GCA_013397865.1. Classification (NCBI taxonomy): domain Eukaryota; kingdom Metazoa; phylum Chordata; class Aves; order Passeriformes; family Corcoracidae; genus Struthidea; species Struthidea cinerea. The sequence continues at coordinate 1,772,684 of VZTI01000139.1, read as the reverse complement.
GAGGGGGAGACCTTGCTGATGGACAGCAACTCAGCTCTGCTTCAGATGCCATAAGGAAAAGGGAAAAGGCTGAGCTGTGTGAAAGGAGATGCCACAGCTCCAGAGGCCTGGTGTGTTGTAACAGCACATGTCCCTTAGATGCAAAAGCAAGGGGACTTCTGACAAAAATTAATTGGCACAGCACTTTTTTTAGAGATGCACCATATGAAAATGCTTAATATTCTGGTGGAGTCTATAGTTAGAGATGTTTCTTTTCCTACTTGCCAGAGGGACTGAGAAAAGATACAGAACCTGCCTCAGTTGCTCCTTGTTAGGCTCCTCCAACTACAACCACGTTGCTTTTCCCAATTACTAACAAATTGCATTTTTGATTTTGCATAACACTTTCATGCTCTTTACGTAAATAGTTCTGTTTAAATATTTCTGGTTTAGGGAAGGTGGAGACTGACCTTAAAGAAATTCATTGAATTTTCCCCCTTGTAGCTATTTCTATTGGTGTTGTAAGAGCTTGACTATGTCTTCTATTACAGTGGGGAACATGCTTTTGTTACACCTCTGCCTCTCAACAGAGCAATTCAGAACAGGTAGCTAAAATGATAATTTTCCCTACAAGTATTGGTGAACATAAAAAAAAAAAAAATACAGGGGTGGCAGGTGTAGAAAAAGAGAGAGAAGAGGGGCAGCCACGCAGGGAGAAAGGCAGGAAGCTGCCAAGGCTCTTAAGAGCTGTGGCCCAACCTTAAATTTTACAGTGTATGTCTTTGGAAAGAAATGAGATGAGGTGTTTAACACCAGGGTATAGCACCCAGGAGGTTTGTAAAAAAGTATCTTTTGACGAAATCTGATAAAATAGAGCTGCCTGGGTTTGCCTCACTTGGGTCTTTTGGAGTTTTCTAATGCGTAACAGGAAAGGCCCTGTTTTTTCCTGTAGCAGGGGAATCTTAGAGGGAATGGGCTGTTGAAATGATGTAAACCATAAACCTGCGAGCAGGAAGACTTGTTTTTTTAACCATTATAGTTGGTAAGTATGGATGAGATACTGCAGTACTACAAAAAATTGTTCTGCTGGACAAAAATGACAACAAGATCTATGGGGAGACTGAAACACCATTTCCCTGGATTCTAGAAAAATGTCTAAAATGTCTAAATGTCTAGAAAATGAGCCATAGAGCATTTGACGAGTCATGCAGATAATCTGGAATTGAATTCTTTCCTAAATGAAGAATTTTATTCTTGATGAGTAAACTTTACACACACGATAATTTAACTTCATTTTGTTCTTGATACCAATTAATGAATTGTTCACTCTACGGCAGTGGCTTGCTGGAAACCGGTTAGCTGCACAAGCACAGCTCACAGGACAATCTGTTGCCTTGAAAGTGAGATAATAACTCCTTCACTAATAGATGATAACACCTTCACGGCACCTGTCCATGCACTGTGCGGATTGTTAGATGCCACTGAGTCGTGGTACTTAAATTTTTACACCTCTTTTTGCTGGGGGAAAAAAGAAGTCCAAAAGATGAGATGAAAACCAACAAGGATTTAGCCCAAAGGACAAAATCCTTATGCTCTTACAATAGGTCTTGTAAAGTATTGTCTTTCTGGGGGTTTTCATAAAAATGGTGTTTTCTGATCTACTGTAGATTTTAATTGCTCTGAAAACAAATGTGTTGTGCCAGCTTGTAGACAGAGTATTTCATCAAAGTGCAACCAAGCCCTATAGCACAGCATATGGATAGTCATTACCTGTGGAGGCTCACAGCCACCTGTGGCCACCTGCTTTCTCTCAGCAATATGCCACACTACCTGGGGCTGCTAGTTTTGTTTTCAAAATAATTTATTTACGTTTTGTTAGGCTCTTCTCCTAATTTTGTTAACACAGTTAGGGCAATTAAGTGGAAGAAACAGGATCTGATTCATTAATAATGCCAGATCCATGGCGGTCTGTACACAGGATCGATTGCATATTTAACTGATGCAAATAGCTGGAGTTAAATCCATCTCTCCTAAACTTACCTGTGGCCTTCTTTTATCTCTGCTTAATACATTACCAAGATTTTTTTTTTTCCCTTTTATGAACTGAGTACCTTTGAGAAGAGCAGTTATCCTCCAAGCTAGTGACTTTCTTGCCTGGGTAGCAATCCTGCCACAGAAGTGTCCTGCAGGAGACTGAGCACTGCAAGTAATTTATGGCACTCTCACCGCTGGACTTGCACACAAGCATGATCTTTTCCCTGTCTGTGCAAGAGAGGGAAGCTTTTCCTTCCATGGGCTGGCAGACCCTGAACATTGTTCACTTACTGTAACATGAAGACTCCTATTAACTGTTGTTGCTCCTTCAGCACTAGATGTTCTGGCTCTGAGTGTTAAATTATCTGTAGCTAATGACAGATGATTCTCATGTGTTTAGCAGAGCAATTTGAAATCCAAATTTCATTTTCAGTCTGATCAGAAAAGCTTCAGGTGCTAGAGTCATAGATAGCCAACTAGTTAGGTCTGAAGACATCTTTCAAATAGACAAGAGGGACTTTCTAACCACAGGAGTGTGAGCTTACCTTCATTCTTGCTTCAGAGATGTGAAGGATGCTGCAGTTTGTGCAGACTCTTGAGCTGTTGGTGATGGGGATGATGCCCCAAGATCCTGCCTGTTGTTTACACCACTTGCTGTGCCACGGTGTGTGAATTCCTGCTGCAGACAACTCCTTGTTTTCTCAAGCAGAGTCAGGGAGGATGCTTAAACTCTTTGAACTGGAGCATTTATCTCTGCAAGTATACTGCCTTGCATGATCCAGATTCTGCTTTTTGCCAGTTTTCTCCCTAAGTTAATGTTACTGTATCTGGATCTCACACTGATGGGTGCTCAGCTGCTGGGATTAAGCTTTTTAATGTTTATCCCTCGAGCACAACTCAGACTGGGGACATCAAATGGCAGTTCCTCCTCTGGCACCATCTTTGCATTCAGTGTGGTAGACAGGGCGATCCCAGGAATCATCTGATCCACCAGACTTTACTCCCTCCATTGGCTGCCTTCCCGGCTTTTTGTTTTTTGGTTTTCCTCATGAGATGTGCACAGACATGAGCTGTCAGGCTTTGCCTGCCCCGAGCAGCCTTCCTGGGCACAGCCCCAGGTTCAGTGTGTGGGGTTCAGGGACACCTCGCCGGGAGGAGCGGCCGCTCTCCTGTCCCGGGGCGCTCGGAGCCCAGGGCCGCTCACCAGGGACCCCTCCCAGCCCAGCACCGCTGCTGTGGGGTGCTGATTTCCAGTCCCCCAGCCTCACAGGTGGACATGGCGGCTGTGCTGCAGCCATCTCGGCTTCTTCTGCTCCCGGCCGGACACTCTGGATGGACCCTAGACCCGGTTCATTGCTTGCCGTGCCCACGGCTGTTGAGGGACGCTTGGGCGCTGGGCTCGGTCCGTGCGGGACACGAGGGCCACAGCCCTGTGGGTGAGGGCTCTGCCTGTGCTGGGGTCCCCCCTCGCTGCTCCTGGACGGAGATGCCACCATGCTTCCCGTGTGAACTGCACCACCTGTTCCACCACAAGAGAAGCCTGGTTCTCCCCGCGCAGGGCCCGGCTGGGCGTCCCGCCGTGCTGCGCTGCCCTCCGCGCAGGGCCCGGCCCGGGTTAAAGCGCAGGGCTGTCCCGCCGTGCTGCGCTGCTCTCCGCGCAGGGCCCGGCCCGGGTTAAAGCTCAGGGCGATACCGCCGTGCTGCGCTGCCCTCCGCGCCGGGCCCGGCCCGGGTTAAAGCGCAGGGCTGTCCCGCCGTGCTGCGCTGCTCTCCGCGCAGGGCCCGGCCCGGGTTAAAGCGCAGGGCTGTCCCGCCGTGCTGCGCTGCCCTCCGCGCAGGGCCCGGCCCGGGTTAAAGCGCAGGGCTGTCCCGCCGTGCTGCGCTGCTCTCCGCGCAGGGCCGGGCGCGGTGCCCTCGGCAGCGTGGCCAGACCTTGCCGGGCTGTGCCGCTGCCCGCCTGCCGCGCTCGGTGCCGCCGCAGAGCGCTCCGCGCAGGCTTCCTGCGGGAGCTGAGCAGCTGCTCATCTGTAGCAGGTTTGCCCCCAGGCATCAGGACGGGCCGTGTCTTGTCGGCAGAGCGCTTCTCCGTTTTTTGTTACTATCTGTATTCCCCAGAACTGCAAAACACTCATGAAAATAAAGGAGGCTATTGAGTGAAGAGTGTGTTCTTTCCCTTTGCTTTATTTTCTTTTCTCCACGCGCCTACCATCTTCGTCTTTACAAAATTGCCTACTTATCTCCCAAACAAAGTTGCATTCTTTGATGAACGTCCCTCTTCAGGATCTTATTCTATATAGAAATTACCCCGTACAGGAAATACTTTAACTGTCCTCTTCTTACTTTTAAATTGTTTTCTTGTGGGTTTGCTCCGCCCCCCAGCTCTTAAAACAATGAGGCTGGAAACTGCTGACACCCAATAGCTTTGACAAGCTGACTGTCAGCCTGACGTGTTCAAAACCATCTGCTTCTTGGATGGATAATTCTGGCCAGGGTTACTTCCAGCTGCAGAGGATCTGCAGCCCTAGATTCTGCTGGCGAAATCAAGGGCATGACGACAAGCCCCAGCAGGGAGTTTAAATTAATGTGCAGTATCTTTTTGAAGATAGTACCAAAATGGTCAGCCTGGTTGGAGTAGCTGAGAGTGGAGTTTGGGTTTTTGTGACCAGAGTTATTTTTTCCTGGTGAAATACTGATTTTTTAACGCTAATCAGAACAGGTTAATTTGTGATATTAAAAATCAAAGGCATTGGAGGAGGCTGCAATACTTCTATTTCCAAAGCATTGCTATTATGAAGACCAGATCTTCAGGCAGCTGTCTGTTAAAGGATTTTGTGTCTTTTCTAATGCAGCTTTTATTGGAGAGAGACCCTCCATAAATAGCAGTCCCGAGTGAGCTGTGGTTGCCATGGCTGACATGGAGAGATGGGGCTGAGGCCTCGGTAATCAGCATGAACGCCCAGGTTTCTTTCACACTCTGACACATAACCAGAGGCGTGCAGAGCTGCAGCACTGCAGGCTCACTCTCTTACTTGCATTGCGACACTTTAGACGTGTCCCTGTGGTTGTAGAAAACTGGGGGAGCACTCCTAGGACATTCATCATAGAATAAAAACACATCTTCCCACAGATCTTGTCCTGCTTTGAAGGAAATGCAGCAGAAAGCTCAGTCAAGCAGAGAGAGAAATTTGGGAGGAAATGTGGTAATAGTTAAGAATTATGTATTTGTAGGCTATGCCAGGTACATATACAATGAATAGTTTAGGGGCAGCTATTAATTTTGTTCTGTTCCCCAAACCTACCATCAGTTACTGCTTTGAAGATAAGATTTCAGCCTATGGTCTCTGTAATGCTTGAAACTCCAGTGTCTGACTGCTTTCTAAACGCAAATGCTTTTCCTAATATCTTTTGAGTTGATGTTTCATCATTTCTATAAGGTGGATACTGAGAGCAAAAAAGTTCAAATTTGGATTCCCAGTTTGATTTGTCTTAGCCCTACTTCACTGAGTTACTTCATTTCCCTTCTTAGTTCAGCTTCCAGGTGTGAGTGTGACTCACTGCTTAAATCAGGCCCAAGAATCTGGATTAGGGCATCTTTTCCAAAATGTTTGAGATGATTTTCTCTTCTGAGTGTATCAGAAATGGGAGGTGGCAGGGGCTATTTTTGAAGGGGATGTGATCTAATTCAAAGCAATGAAAGAGTGAAGTAGTGTGGGCTTGGACTGGGAGGCTAATCATTAGGGACCAGGAGCTCAAGAAGGTCTGGATGCAGTCCCAGTATCTTGGGCTAGGTATTGAGAGGGAGGGATCCAAGGTGTTTCCTGGTTATATGCCTGAGCAGCAGAGAAATGAACTGGCAGATTTGTCTCTTGGGTTACAGTCACCTGAAGTTTCACACGAGAATGCTCTTTTGGACATGAGTGAGCTCCCATAGGGCCAGGGATGGGGAGAGGAGATGCAGCAGTTTCTGTAGGTGCTAACTGAGAGAAAGATTGCCTTGGCAGCCTCACTCAGCAGCTGGCAAAGTCTGCACTCTCTGCTGCAGGCACTCAGGCAGGGGTGCAGGGACTGGGCCCTTCTCCTACAGCTGTGCCAAATAGAGCAGGTCAAGTTTGCTTTCCAGAATCTGAAGGGACCTGCAAGAAAACTAGGTGAAACAATGCGATATCTTCAGTCAGGGGAAGAAAATAAATATAACTTACAACCACGGTAGTTCAGGTATGGGTAGGGGTTCTGTGCAGAAGGCAGTGCCTTATTATTCATCTTGGCCAACAAGTACAGTATGAAATCTGATGCTTTTCGTCAAGAAAATGTAGGTTAAGTCTTTAAATCAACCTTAGAATGTGTTTTGTCCAACAGCCAGGCAGTAACAGACTGCAAGGTGGCTGCTGCTGCTCTGCTTCCGTAATAGAGAGGATGACAGTGGCAAATGCAGTTCTTAAAGCATTTACCTTCACTGGGCTATCAGTTAAACTCATAAAGCTTTGCATGGAAGTACAACACTGCGTGGAACTTCCACACTAGTGGAAAAACAGAATGTCTAGTCATCTGTTTATTTAATATACAATGGGGTTTTTTTTAATCCATGTAGGATGCAGTCCTGATGATGGGTGCACCAGAATTCTTCGTGTTTCCTGCAGCTGCAACTGTAGAAAGTTAATTTAAAACAGAAAAAAAAAAAAAAAAGAAAAAAAAGAATGGGAATGTCAAAATAGGGAGGTGCCAGAAAGAAGAGAAATCAGAATGGCAGGTGTGGATGATTTGTGCATTAGCAGGTTACCACAATCCACCTGCAGCTTTTCAGGACACCTCATCAGAAAAACAAGGGGCAGCCTGCACAAGGAGCAGTCTGCACATGGGCAAGACCAGAAAACACTCTTTCAGATACTGGGAGAAGGAGATAAAGGATAAATCCTAATGGTGCAGAAAGGTAAGATGGGATGGGTAAACACACCTTGGTGCTGGCTGCCCCACCTGCACTCATGAATTTTAATGCTTGTGACAAAATTTCTGGACTAGGATTTGTTTTAAAATAAAATAATTTACAAAGTACAAGTCAAAGATAAATCCATTATTTTAAATCAAATTAGCTCATGCACTGAACTTTGTTACAATGTTTTAACATTATATCCTGAGGAGAAGCTTGTTGAGAAGGAAAAGCTTGTGAGGGAAAGCACTCCTCTGAAATTAGGAGGGAAGTGCTGACACTGCCTTGTCTTGTCTGGCTGTTCAGTGGTGTTTGAACATGTAAACAGCCTGACCAGGGCAATAATGAGCTCTGCCTTTTGCATGGGGAATGTTGAAGAGGGCCAGTAATAGGCAGAAACTTACGACCATTTTCACCAGGCATGATGCAGGTAAATTACATGAGGAAACATGCTTGGGTAAGTTTGTGCTTAGTCCTTGTTTGAGTCCAGAAACAAGACAGCAGCAAGGTGGTTTTGAATGCTTTTTATATTTCTGTGATGGCGCTGTGGCAAGGACACTGCCAAAGCTCAGGAGCAGAGCTGCCTCCACAGTTTGCTGGGAACAATTTAGGAAAGATCCCTGCGTTAAATTCAGACCTCCTGCAGCTTCTGTTTTTAGCAGATCAGGTTGTTACCTGAGAACAAGAGGGAAGGTAAAGAAGCCCATAGTATTTTTTTCTTTCTTTCTCTGGTAACTTGCTGCCCCCAATAAAGGGAAGGAATATTGCTCACTGGTGGCAGTCACTGGCATCCTACTCAAACACTGTGTAAATGTCAGGCTTCAGCATTATGGAAAGTCAAAACTGGCTGCAGAAGCTGAGTTATCTGTAGGTAATCTCTGCTCTGGGGTCTCTGCCTATATGAATTATGAAAAGGAATGTTAAAATATATGGAGGGTTTGACAGTTTCTGTGCTTTGTTTGTCAGAAGTTGGCCTGTGTGCTTTTTTAAGGTAATGACATAAGAATATTTTGTCAATGCTTGTAAGCAAAATGCACGGAATTTTGTTTTTGATTTTGGTTTTGATCTTGTTGCTGCTGTTTTAATTGAAAGAAAGCATGGTCTGGGGGTCGTGTCTGTCACTCTGCCCTCTAACCAGTCTCTTTGTTTTCTCTTTTCTTAATTTTTTCTTTCTCCCTGAATGTTTTAGACATTTCAGAAGCAGGGTAATGTCACAGCAGGGTAGCTAGAGGTTGTAGTCTTAATTCATTCACCTCCATGACAAGCTGAAATGCCTAAAAAAAAAAAAAAGTGTATTTGCCTTTGAGGTGGGGTGAGGTTTGAGGGAAAGGGCAATCACCAAAAATCTGAATTGCTGCTTGGAGAAACCTGCCTTTGTTTTGGCTGCTTTGGAAGTTCAGGCAATTGTGGTTGAAATTGGATGTTTTACCTGGGTGGGATGAATCTAGTCATCCTTGCATTTCTGAGACAAGGACTCATTGATCATTTGCCTCAAAAGATCCTGAATTTTGTGCAGTCTCATTGGATATAAGAAAGGAGACTGTTCTTTTGGCCACTAAACCACCAGGAACAAAACTGTACAAAATGTTGAATATACTTTTTCTATCTCCTATTTCTGGATAATACACAGTTTTTAGTCAGGAATTTTTCAGTATGTCTCCTCAGTGAGAATCTTCTGGTATAGATAGATAGAGATATATATATATATAAAACCTTTGTCCCAGATTTTTTTTAAAAAATGCCTCCTCTATGATGAAAAGAAAGTTCCTTCTTCTGTCAAGGCTGGGCTTTCGTAAGTGTGACTGAGCTGTTTTAGATAAAATTTTTCAGCAAAGGTACTTGCCTTTGGGAAGGCCAACCTCTGAAACTTTCTGTGTGGTATAAAGTCTGGGATTAGGCATTAGTGGAATTTGGTGTTCACAGGGAAAACACTCACGAGAGTAACTCAGCCTACACAGGTATGTGCTGCTTTAGCAGGTTTGTGTTTCAAAAAGGTGAAACTGCTCAAGTTGAAGTGCTTTACTTAAATGTGCATGACTTATGTAGGAATAGGCACGTCTCTCCTGAAGAGCTCTCCTGCTGAGTGAAAGGCTTGGAGCTTGAGTCCCTGCCACACAGGCTGCCTCGAAGGGAAGAGGGACCTTGGGCACCTGTGCTGTGGTAGCGGCTTGGGAAGCCAGGAGAGCTGGCACAGGGAGGGCTTGCCTGCATGGCACACTGCCTGTCCTGGCTGGCCCTGCTGCAGAGGGCAGGTCCTGGCTGGAGCCCTCAGGGCTGCCACACTCTCAGTTGTTGGTCTGAGTGTCCCCAGCACTGCCATGCTGGATCTTCCCATCCTTTGCCATCTGTCGAGTTTTTGGAGTCTGGCCGGGATCCCCACACCTGGTGTAGCGGCACTTACTTGCTGCAAAATTTTTAGGTCATGTGAACAGAAACTCTTCTGTGTCCTTTTTTTTTTTGTAGGGATGAGTTATCAGTATTCCCCATAGCAAAGACCTCCAAGCCAGGCTGCTTCCCCGGGGCATTGCTGTCCCTCAGGGCCTCACAAACAGCAGCATGGGGCAGCGGTGGCCCTGGGGAAACAAAACCCCTGTGAGCTGTGCCTTGGGCATGTGCAGAGGAGTTCTGCTGAAGGTAAAGCTATGTGGATGTCTGCCCCAGGTGAGGATTTAGTCTTTAGTACCTAAAAGTTCAGTATGTTTTCTGGTATGCATGGTCAAGTAAACTGATGGAAGAGAAAACAAACTGGATTGGGGTGTAGTGACTTTCATGGGGTTTTGTTTCTTTTTAATCTTGCCCATTGGGTTTCTTCCCATTACTATTTGAGGCATGTGAAACAGCACTAGTTTAACAGCCTCATGTGAAGGGGCTGTAACTTTGGGAGCAGGTCAGACTGCTGAACTTCCCAATCTCTGTTGTTATTTGGGAGGAACACCTCAGCTCTGAACTCCGCTGCTGACACAACAGCATGTTTCAGTTGGCGACTTGGCATCATTAACCATAAAGTATAACGCTGGGCTTGGTGTGACAGTTTTAATCAACTTCTCCCTCAAGGTCACCCTTGGCTTCTGAGTTATGGGAGTCCCAAAACCTGTTGTGATTTATTTTGATGAAGATAAGTCAATCCATGTTTTCTGGCAGTTTGGCTGTTCTGTGATCTGTAACTACATCGCTTCTAGTACTGAAAATATGCTCAGGACAAATACGTGTGGATGGACAGCTCAAATAATAGCAATCCATCTTAGCAAATGGCATTAGTTCTCTTATTGCTTCTTTCAGCTGACTTGTCCCTTCATAAAAGGAGAGGCTCATTGCTCCCGCAGGAGGTTCAGAAAACACCACTTTTGTCAGAAAACTCATTAGCTTTCTGGTGTAGCACTTAGATGGTTTGGGAAGTGACAAAGGAATTTGTAAAGATTTTTGGGCAGTTTGAGACAGAGCAAGGAGGAGGAGCTGGGTGCCTGACCTTGCTCTAGCCACTCAGCCTGAGTGCTATGACATTCAAGCCCATTTATATCTGCTCATTTCCCTTGTGTTCCCATTTTCATATGCACATATGGCAGGGATCAGGAGGATGCCTCACGAGGTCAGGGTGACTGCCTTAGGAACGGTACATGGCTTGTATCAAAATGATTACCAAATGGCTGGTGTTAAAATAGCTGAGTGGATGCTGTGGTGACAACCTATGGAGTTTTATGTGTGGATTATAATTGTGGGATAAGGATGAAACTGAAGTTTACCCTGCTGCAATTTTGGTGTAGCTGATTGTGCCTGTTTGGATACCCAGCATGCTTAATCAGCAGTTCCTTGGGTGGCCCAGGAACTCTGGAGCTAATCTCTGCAGAGGGGACTTGCTGGACTGCGTGCAGACAGGGTGATTGACTGACCTCCCAGCCAGCCTTCAGCAAAGCAACACACAGGAGCTCTGCAGACAGGGCTTTTGGACAGTCCTGGGGACTCTCCCAGCGGGTTCCTGCTGTGCACAAACTGGTAGCAGCTGCTTGTATGCTGGGATGTGCTGGTTAACTTCCTGGGCAGAAAATCCAGGGGCTCTTGAGGGTTTTCCCTTTTGGTATCTGCTGCAGACAGAGGTGTTGACCAAACTGTACAGAGGTAACTTTAAATATCAGACAAAACTGCTCAGTAGGAGTGGTCTTGTAGAACAGTCTTTGTTCATGGTTAAGATAGTTTTGAGATGGTTTGCACATAATTTAAGGTAATGAGTGGATATGGATTGTGCCTATGCTGGGGTAGTCACGTAGGTGTGCTAGTGGGAGGTAAGAATTCTCCAGAATGGTTCAGGGAGCCTTATCTCATCGGGCTGAAGGCATCTTTGCAAGGATGCTTGCAGTGGAGGCACCCATCAGTACCTGGACAGCAACTGACCATCCGTTCAAGAGGTTTTGTTCTCTAAAGAAGCATTACCCAATGCAAACCATACCAACCTGTTGCTGTGGGTGGCACAAGTGGCGAGGAAGGACACACCAGTTCAGGAGCAATAATGACCCATTTATTTAATTATAAATCAGTTTATATAACTTGGGTTGCCAGCATGGCATAAGGTCATTGGTCACCGACCATCCGCCTCCTGTACCGGTTGGCTAAAACCTTCCAGAATATTTTCCCAGACAATATCATAACAATATTACACAACAGCTGCAGGTGCAAGATAGAGAAAGTTCTGCTTACAAAATCATAGCACTGTTTTTCATAGTTTCTGTGAGAAACAGAGCTCTCACAGAGTGCAGCAGAAAGCTGGAATATTTCTCTGCTAACACTTTTCAGTGTTCACACCAACCAGTTAATTATTTCAGCAAGCACTTGTGTCTGTGGCTGTGCAACAGCATCCATTCAGCACAAGTGGGATGCTTCCACTGAGTTGTTGCCAGTACCATCCCTTTATTGACTGTTCTTCAAATAGCTGGAAGAAAGTCTTGATACGTTAGTGAAAGATGTTAGTGATTGTGAAAAGTGGTGAGTGTCAGGTTTCCCAAAGCCAAAGTCCATGTTGGCTGGTACACCTTTCTGGCCGGGATTATTTCCAAGCCAACAGCAGTGTGGGCACTAGTCCTGGGGACAGCCAGTTGCAAGAGGCAGAAGGTCTGGCAGAGACCCAGGTACTGCTATGGCTACACCTGCCTGCACATCTGAAAAACACCCAAGCTCTTCAGTGAAAACTACCTAGGCAGCTAGGTTGGTACTCAGTACAAAGTCTGGATTACAGTTTAAAAAAGAATTGGAATGTATGCTCTCTGCACTGCTGTTCCTGTAGGCCCTTTATTTATAAAACAATTTCAGCTAACGATACCTGGCTGATTCAGGTGGTGTTTCAGGATCTGAATGAAGTCAACAGCTTGTCTGGACCTGTTTGTCAGTGGATGAGTGCAGGCTATTTGCTGTAAGAAGTTGGGATTGAAAGAATAGAGGTGATGCAGGCAGACTGCCATCTTTCTCCCATTATCTATATTCACTAAAGCTAAAAATATGTGTTGTTGCTTTCAGTTCTAATATTCAGTATATTCAGTGCTTCATGAACCAGCCAGACAAAGTGCTACTTTATTGAAAGTGGGCAAAAATATCTGCACTTCAGATAAAGTGCAGCTTAAAACGATTGCCTCTGCCTTAGCATTGGCCATCATGTCTCCCACACTTACCAAAATTCTTCACATTAGAAGATTAAAACTTTAAGCAGAGGATGACCTTTCGTAGACATGTTTCTGCTTATTGCTTCCACTGAGCTCATCATTCCAAGAGCTTTTCTGTTGATTGCTATGGTCACTCTGAAAGGGTCTTCTGAGGCTCTGCTGTTCTGCCTGGACCCTTTAATGAAGGTATTTCATCTTTTTCTGAACTCCTACACACAAATAAAGAAGCAGTAGAATTCACACTTTTACGTAACAGGCATGTTTAAGCCAAACAGTCTTACTTCTAGAGACAAAATTACTGCCTTTATTAGGGAAAGGAAAAGACTTGAAATTTTTAAGTTTTTTTTTTTCCAGGCTGATTTACAGAGTGCAACATTGAGAAGCCTTTGCTACCAGCTCTGTAAAGTGTGTTGGAAAGAGCAACCTCACCTTTGTTGCTACATGGCTGGACCAAAGTATTCGGAAAATAGCTGTGCAGGCTCTCAAGCCTGGTCTTTGCACTTTTCTGTGTCCTCCTCCCTGCTCTGTTCAGCTGGACAGAGTCGCTTTCTCAATGGACAGTGTCTGCTTTGTGGAGCTTGGCTGCCCCTGCCATCACTGTGGGTATTTGCTACTCTCATCAGAGATTCAGTATTTATTGTAGCTATGGGGGTGTTCCTGAGGCAGGAGGCTGTTTTTAGACTGTTGCCCCTGGGGACAAGCAGCTGGTACAGTGTTTGGCATGTTCTGCTTGTTTGCCAAAGTGGTAGCTCGAAATTCAGCCCGCTGTTTTCACAGACAGTGATGTATTAGACTGGTATGAACATATACAGAAGTCTCTTGGCAACCCAAAAACTAGCACTTCTAACACTTCTTTTCCTGAATAGTCTTTCTCTAGGCAATATTTTATTGTCCAGCTTGTAATAAAGTCTTGTGAAGTAGCAGTAAAGCAGAATGGGAAGGTATTACCTTCGCCAGGATATCAAATATGTAAGAAGCAAATTGCAACTAGCCCAATCCTTCAGTTTGACAGTTAAGCTGTGTTGTAACAATACGTGCATGTGGACCATTCACATATGGTACCGTAGCTGTAAATTAAACTACATTAAATCCTCAAGCATCCAGTGGGAGATTTTTCCCATCTCCTCTCTCCTCAATATGCAGAGGAGTTTGGTCCAATTAATTCTTCCAGCATAAGAATTGTGAAGGATCCTACTACTGCTTTTTAAATAGATTTCACTAGGGGTTAGAGCTTCAGGATACAGTGTCCTGAAGAATCCCTCTGGCAGTATCTGAAAAGAAACATCAGTGTCACGTTCTTTCTATTTTTAATGCACTTCACTATGGAAACATATCTATGCTTCTCTGCTGTCTGTCCATCTCCCTAGTAATTTTGAACTCTTGGATGACATAAATCAAATGTGACAGAGGTAGCGGTCTTAAAAGATAATTAGCTTCCTGCAAGTTTTTGTGCAAGTTACTGTCTGGATAGAGATGAAATTCTGATTTATGCCTTTATAAACTTAGTCTGCAGTGTATGTTGAACCTTTACTGGAGAATTTAATGAATTTACAAAGAAAGGAATCTACTTTCCATACTCTAAATATGGGTAATACTGCAGCTGGAGCGAGTTAAAGCCGTTTCTGTAATTTCCAACACTTGCTGAACTGTGTGCTTGTGCTGAAGGGACTTGGACCTGGGCAGAAAAAGCACAGTGACTTTGCTCTTGGTCAGTACTAAAAGACATTGATTGAGCCTTGGGTTTAAGGGATTACTTTTGATTGAAGCTGCTGTACCTAAACTTGTGCTCTGCAGAGCACGGTCTCAGGATGGGCACCCTCCCAGGCCGGGGAGTTCTGCTGGTCAGGGTGCCTGGGGTGGTGTGGGGCAGTTAGGCCAGTTTTCCTTCTTTTGTTGCTGTATTTGAGGGTGTACGCTTGTGCACCACTGCGGTGCTGTTGGATCGTGTGCTGTACACCTCTGCTCACCTCCATTTGTATTCCCTCACGTACCTACTGCCCGCTGCTTTGTTTTGGGCCCTCTCTGAGGTAGAATGAGCTGCTTTTGGTGCTTTTCGCAATCAAGGTCCCTGTTCACCCACCCACCCACAATTCTGACTTTGGCCACTGCCCCAAGAGAGTGGATTTCCTGCTCAATTTCTCCTCCAGACTGTGTCTACATCCAAGTATAAAATGTGGGATGACTTTCTGATTTTCTAATGCTATCATTTTGATGAGCTTTTAATGATTTACTAGCCTAACTGCTGTTTTTAATGTTGTTAAACCCATTTTTAAGATATCGTGCAGCCCCAGGGTTGCAACAAAGTCTTAAATTGGCTACTTTTACAAGCATCGCCTGGATTTGCATTTTCTGTTAATGCTTTGCCTGTCTTTTGTGCACACCTGAGTAGAAGAAATCGTAACAGGGACACGTAAAAAAATCCAGTTCTCATATTCAGCTTGTCTTACAGCACAAGAATAAAGAAATGCTCACAGATGAGAAGGATCATGCTCAAAAAGAGATTGGGAAAGAGTTTTCATGACAGATAAGTGGTGTGGGAGCATTTTCAGTCCTGGAAAATCATTAAGGCAAAGTGTAGCAGGGCTCAATGTCTTAGATACCAATAGCAGCAGAATAATGTAACATTTCTAGCTGCAGCAGGCAAATCAAAAGGCAGAGGATGCCAACACAGAACTGGCACAGCTGTTGTGAAGGAGGTCATGGAGTAGTTTAGGGTGGTGAATTTCGGTTTTGTGCTTGTAAATGGAAACTGGCAAGAAATGAAAGGTAAAAATTACTTGTTTGACATGGTAACATGAAAAGGATCATGTTCCCCACATGCTCCATTTCTCATTTCCAGCTCTAGTTGCTTACTGTGCTAGACTGCCATCCCAGGAGCTTGATGGACAAGAACTGGAAGGAATAAGCCGTTTTTATGGGATGGTGGGAAGTGATAATGCAGAGAAAGTACAGTCAACTAACAGGAGATGTTTTTGGCACTCCCTTCTGACAAACACTTCCCAAACTCCTGCTGCACTGTCTACCTCGAGTAGAGAAGTGCTTGATTGCAGGTTTAAGGGAGGTGGGTGGCAAAGGACCATTTGTCTTTGCAGCCCAGGAAGGGCTGTGCTCCTTTCCCTGGGTGTGTGTTTGTGAGCAGTGCCGCAGAGCTTGTCCAGAGCAGTCTAGTCCAGCAATGCTTTAGGAGGTGGGTACCTCTCACAAAGATAAAGTTTAGCTTTGTGCCACAGGGGCAGCATTTTGCCAGTGTGGTGTAAGTGTCTGTGAAGTTCAGAGCTTCTCTTGTAGTGTTAGCTTGCAGTCTTCATGCCTGCTCTTCCACGGGGCAGGCTGTCTCGAGCTGCAGTGTGCTTCTGGGTGGGCTGCTGACAAATTTTATTTGCTTTTTGTTTGCTCTGAAAATAGCTCTCAGTGGATTTTGTGGTTCTCTGCTGGTCTTCTCCAGCACTATTCAAAATGTAAAATTGCTCTCTGGCGTGAGCAGAACTGAATCCAATGTCTGAAGACACAGCAGAGATGGCTGAGGATGTGAGATTAACTATCCTTTAATTCATAAGACTGGCTTTGTTAACCTTTTGATCCTTGTGCTCTCAGTTCCCCTGAAAAATTCTATCTCTGAAGTTCTTGTGTAGGCCTTGCTGTAGCAAAATGGGACAGCAGCGCGTATGTGAGCATCACGTAGCGAGAGAGGAAAGGGAGTTATCTGTCTTCTGATTGACGATGGAGCTTCTAAACAAACAGGTAGAAAATCTGGTCAGCTATCTCCAAATACAAAGTATTTGGAAAGATGGGAAGAAAGGCCTTAGGCTCCTGTTGGAATGTGGCTGCTCGAGGTATCGATCCCTACAGTATCCACCAGAGGGTTTCTAAGAGCTCCTGATTTACAGAGGGGCTCCACATCTCCACCCTAAGGTCTGCTTTCAGAAATTAGGATGAAGAAATGGTAAAGATTCCTTCAGGTAAAAAGGTCTTTTTGTAGGCTTTTTATTTGTTTGCCTTTCTGGGTTGGATTTGGGTGTTGGTTTTTTCTGGGATTTGTTATTTGGGTTTTTTGGTTGGTTGGGTTTGGTTTAGGTTTTTTTGTTTGGTTGGTTGGTTTTTTTTAACCTTCCTGCCTTCTAAAACAAACTGTCTGGAACTTCAGGCAGTGTTGTTCACTGCTTCTGGTGGGATCTTTTTCGTTGTCACTAGAAGCTGTTTATGGACCTGTGTCACCTGTCCCTGGTGATTTTATCTCAGTCATGTTTGTAACTTTCAAAGTCATACCTGAGGGTGAGCGTAGAACTTCATAGGTTCTCTGCTTTATGTTACAATATTTTAAGAGTAAACATAGTGCGAATACTTTGAAAAGTGGGTAAATTAATTTATTCTAAAGTTCCGGGGAGGACCCAGGCCTTGATCTTGCAATGTAATTTGCCCCTGAAGAGCTTGTGGCCTCATTAGGACCCGTGCTTTTATAAAACCTCTTTGTCGTTATTGGGAAGGTGTCTTCAAAAAATCTCAGCTTGGATAGCTCTTTAAAATAATTGGTTGAATATTAATTTCTGTGGCTCACTGCAATTATGTTAATTATGGGGAACTCATTAGGCACTAATGTAAATATTAGAAACCCTTCTGTAACATTCACTGTAATTTAATGCTAATTCACAGAGCCGTTATTGAACTGTTAATAGCCAGGGATGGAATCCATTCAAGTACAGAACACCTCACACAATCAGTGAAGCATTGCAGTTGGGGAAGAACATGTGTCACAGTCCACACACACTTTTGAACACACAGTCATGAGCTGTTGGCAGCCTTCCCGTGGCAAATTAGAAGAGACTCAGAGCAAACTGTCAGGGGTTTCTTGGTGTATTGGCTGACCTGGCCTCGCCTGTCCTCATGACCACCATGAATGCTGGTTCTGTGGCTAAATTACTGCGTAACTTTGCATCTCATGTCATCTGTTTGGAAACCCAGATGATTACATCTCCTACATAATTTTAAAATCTAGCACGCTAGCAAAGGCAGTTTCCCAATCTTATGTTTGTTTTGTATCCATGCACTTTAGATTTCCTTGGCAGAGGGGTTGCTAATAGTTCTGTTCGCATGCACGGCTTGCAGTCATCTGATTCAGCCTGTAGTCATTTGATAATGCTGGTGCAAGAGGGGTCGACCTAGTTGTTTTCCATGAAATATTCACATCTGTTATTTTGTTAGTCAAGGGGGCAAAAAGGTAGAAATTTAGTCAGTTTGAAATAACTGGGTGAGGGACAATAAATTCCAGGCTTTGGAAAATGCTCTCTTTTAATAGAAAGCTTTATATTCTGACGTGACAAAAACACAACCCGAAATAAGTGCCGACATGAGGTCTGGCTAGAATTTAGGTGCTTAAATTGCTGCTGCTCTGAAGAAGTCTACGTAGCTGCTGTCGAAACTATGGAAGGGATTTAAATACGAGAATCTTGGCTACCTGGAACTGTGCTGCTCCCTTGGCAGGCCAAATCTGCCCAGAGTGGGGGAGCTGTGTGCTTGTCCCCATCTGTGCCCTGTGGAGCTCAGGGGGCAATAGCTGTGCTGGTGGAGGGAGGCCACTTGCAGCCTTCCTGTGGCTCCTGCTTCTACAGTTTGCTGCTGCATATGTTTTTATTTTTGGCATTTGGCTGAGGGAAGCGGAGGGACCTGAATTCACCTGCATCACCTACCTGAGAGTGTGGATTCATATCCCTGTTGTCCTGCACCGTGCTGAAGCCACCAGACAGCTGGCAGTTTGGGCAGGAGGCATGCCCTTATCCCCTTACTGAAGGGTTTGGGAGGTCTAAATGTATGAAAAGAAGGAGAGCAAATGCCTGGAAGGTTAGAAATGTGGGTTCCAGGAATCAGTTCAGGGTAACGTATCTATTCCCTGAAATGATTCTCTTGAAGTTCTTGTCGTCCCCCCTGCCCCCAATCCCCAGAGACCCAGGCTTCCTTGACGTTCCATTCAGGAGGAGCACAGTGTTGCACACGAGGAATGTGTTTGTGAAGGAGCGAGGAAAGGGCCACCTTTCCCACCTTCCAGAGACAGCTGGGCTGTGGGTTCCCAGTGCAGGGAAATTCAAAAATACTTTTAACATTTTCCTGTTCTAGAAGCTGAATACAGTGAATATCAGAAATCCTGATGCCAGCCAGCACTTTAGGCATGTGGGCAGCTGGGCTGGAAGCAGCCTGTGCGCTACCTCTGCCCAGGCTGTGTTTTGGGAGTGTAGGTCTGTCTCTCAGGGTCATGATGATTTCTCTTCTGTGGTCAGATGCCTGAAAGCTGAAGCACAGTCTGACTCCTGAGAGACTTGAACTGAAGATTTTCTGCTTTAATGGGCTATATTGCCCTCAGCACTAACTTTTCTCCCTCCTAGAAACAGTTGCAGTAGGAGTCTTGCTGGTTTAATAAACGTAGAATTAAAAGAACAGCATTTTAAGACCATTTAAAAAAATCTTTTTTTTTAAAATTTTCATGAAATGATCAGTTTGAAGTGACTTTACGTACCATCTTTAACAGCACCATCTGGTGGCTCTCAGGTAGTGTTGACATTAGCCGTGGCTAGAGCTGTTTCTTACAATAGTACAGGGTGAAATACTTGGTTTGTTTTATTACGAATGCCAGAGGAGGCGTGTGGATTCTGTATGGGTAAATATGGCACAAATACGTAGGGTTGACAAAAGCATGTTGCTGAAATGTGTGGGGTAAAATAGGGCAGAACTCCAGGGCTGTATGTCCATAAATATTTGAGTGCTAGAAGAGGGATATTTTCTCATTCCTGTAATACGTTTAAAGATGCCTACTTATCATAAAAAATCTATTATTAAAGATTATTTTATATTTGCTTCTAATCTTCTTACATATATGTGGAGTCAGGAG
This sequence comes from Struthidea cinerea, assembly GCA_013397865.1. Lineage (NCBI taxonomy): Eukaryota > Metazoa > Chordata > Aves > Passeriformes > Corcoracidae > Struthidea > Struthidea cinerea. The sequence continues at coordinate 1,753,225 of VZTI01000139.1, read as the reverse complement.
AGATCAGCAAAGTCACTGATTGGAAGAGCAGGCTGCTGAGCAGCATGGGGAATTTATAATATATTGGGGGCTTAGGAATGTGAACTTTCATTTTGATTTATTCAGTCTCAGCAAACAGAGAGGGTAGATATCACAGCAGTGAACGAGGAGGTAAAAAGACGGTCCACGTTCAGCCAGGGAAGCCTCGAAAGACAACCAAAGGCAGAATCTCTTTCTGCTGTGAGCCTTTGCGTGGTACACAGGACTGAAGAACGGTTTCTGGAGCTGATGGCCATAGAGATGCCGCTAGATTTTCTGCACAGGAATTTCAGAGTGGGCAAAGTATCCTTCTGGTCCTTCCCGCCCCAGCTGGAATTGAACGCATCAGTGTTCAGCGTGCTACTCTTCATTAGGGATTTATGAGTGGCAGTAAGCATAAGGTCACACGGATTTTGATCTTTGTTCCCACTGTAGCAGCTGATGATGCTGCATGGAGCTCCTGCTTATATTTTGGTCTCTGTGCTGTCTTGAAGATCCAATTCCCTCAGTGTTAGGTGATCCCTCTGGCTAAGAACATTGTGGGCAATTATGGTTGTGTACAACGAGCCTTGGCATCAGCAGCTTGGCACTGGCTTCACTAACCAGAAGCAGAATTTGTGCTTGGCTGTTTGTAAGGCAGTTCACTCGCAGCTCCCAGGACAGAATGCTTTCCAGAGCAGAGCTTCCTGTGCCTTCCCTTTGCTTTGTCCTCTGCTTGCTAACGTGAAATAAAGATGACCTGGAAAATACAAACTCAAGTGTTACAATTGCTAGTTATTATTTCTGAGGAATGTAGATTATTGGAAAAAAAAAATCTGTTTGGAATTTGTATTGAGAAAGACCAAATTAAATGATGGCAGGAAGCAGTTTAGCATAGTAGGTAGGAAGGTGCTGTCTCAAAAAGCTGTGTGTTCTGTAGCTATCTGGGGCTAATGGGCGTGATTGGCCACATCACAGTTATCTCCTCCATGCCTATTCCTGTGCCCATTATCTGAGCTGTGCTCTCCTCACAGTAGCAGGTGTTTTACAGCTTTCTGTGGATATTAAAGCTTTGCAGTATCCTTTTTTTTTCAGTCTCTTCCTTATTTTGTGTGGCCCAGTATTGTGGTGAGCACAGTGAGCTGTATCCTCAGCAGATTTGGGTCCCCCCCCGCTCTGATGGTTGCAGTGGAGTGTTGTATATTCACAGTGACCTGGAAGGCACCCTTGTCTGGCAGAACCTGGGGGCGTAGCAAATGTAGTCTCTGTTTTTTCCTCTGAAACAATATCTATTTTGTGTATTTCCACTGAGCTTTCTGCTTCATCTCTGGAATGAAAGTGAAATAGCAAGTGATGAAAATAGTGATGAAAATGATGATGAGGATTTATGCATATAATAATCATCTGCAGATATTAAAGCTTTGCAGTACCCTTTCTCGGAGATATTCATATGAGTCAGTGAGATCTGATGACTTGCTCAAGGTCACAGAGCAAGTTTGTGGCAGAGACAGAAATAGAAATTGCATCTTAAGAGTCAGGACAGTCTCATATTCCTGGGCTTCCTCTTACAAACGCTGTTATGCCTCAGGCTATGAAGGAAGGGGGAGCACACCCAAAAGCGAGCTCAGCTGTGCATGCTGGGTTAAAGAACTTACTTTTGCGTCTCCAAAATTGCCTTAACTATGTTTGCTTCAGTCAAATTAACATGATACAAAATCTACAGAAACGGTGGTTAAAAGGTTATCTGGTTTTCTATGTGTTGGGGAAGAAACTGATGAATGCTTACCCCAGGCTCCCCCAATATAAGCACCCTCCCTGACTGGTGGTGGGTCAGACGCGTGTGCAGGGCCGAGCCTGCCGTGATCATAGGAGTCAGGATGTGCCCTGTAGGTCTTCCCTGTAGAGTTTAAGGGAGCCACTGTCTGTGGTATCAACATCTGGAGCTGCCCTATTGCAATGTGAAAACTCTTCTCACTTTTGGCCCTATCATAATGGCATAAGTTCTACTTTTCTAACCAGAAGTGGTACTTCTTAGTGCTGAATAGCACACGAACCTGGTTCAGAGCATCAGTCCAAAAGCAGAAATAGTTTAATTAGTTTCAGGATCCATGGAGGAGAAAGAGAAGCCAAATAATCAGTTGCAGCCATGCTCCACTTCAAGACGTACGTGGAGATGGGGAAATAGCTCATGCCAGCTTGTTAGACAGGAGGCTGGAAATTACAGATTGCATGGATGTGATACTGGAGGCAGAGAACAAATGTTTCCCACCTAGTGAGAAACATTTCAGAAAAGAAGAGTCATTGCTTAATAGCAGCATGATGGTTACTGTTGAAAGCAAGAGAGAGTCCTCTAAAAGCCTAAAGCTTTATCTAAATGAGGAAAATACACAGGATTATAAAAAATGGCAGGTTAAATGTAGAAATGCAACTGAGGCAGACTGAGTTAGAGGAGCACTTGCAGAAGACACCAAAACTAGTGAAAAATAATATAAAAACATCATGCTGATGTTCAAAAACATCAGCATCAGGGAGCCTGCCGGAAAAAAATCTCTAGGGCTAGTAGATGCTCAGAAATGACAAATGAGTTCTTTGCACCTGTTGCTCATTGTGAAGAAATGGCAGTTCCCTGTGCTGGTACACTTCTTAAAGAAGAATTCATCAGGAAGTCTCTTTCAAATTGAAGAGTTGGTAGGGGAATTTATGAATCAAGTAGAAGTTGCCAAATAATTTATTAACCCAAGCTTTCTGCAGGAATTCAGTAATAAGATAGCAAGACTAACTGTGGTGTTCCATAGAAGTACTCTGGTACCCGAGGACTGAAAGATGTGGTATGGCTTTCTAGAAATGTGATAAGGGAAACCACAGGCTGATGGGCTTGGGATATGCACAAGAAGAAATTACTTTACAATGGTGTATTGAGAATGGAGTTGCAGGCTACAGAGACAAGAGTCAGCCCGGTTTTTGTAATGAGTAGTCAGTCTGTGCAAATTGTCAGAGCTTTTCTAATGAAATAGCAAATGCATCTGTTCTGGGAGCCATGGTGGTCAGCAGATGCAAAAATGATTTGGGAAGAGTTGAATACTTGTTGTTATTCATTGCTGTCTTGAATAACTTCGAATTATTGATGATAACTGAAAAATTTTGTAAGAACCTAGTGAACCCGAGTGACTGGGCAGTGAAATACAGAATGACTGTGCAGAGAAGCAGAGTGATACATCACTTTGTATATGGGGAGGAGGGAGTCAGAGTGGAGAAGAATGGGATGTACTCTGAGCTGTTCCTTGGATAAGAACTTGAGTTGTGAGAGAAATGCCATCTCAGTGCTCAGGAATGGTCCAACATGTATCTCAAATATTAGAGTCATTAGGACAATAGGAGAGAGCAACTTGAGGAGGCATTAATTGTGTTATGTGCTAATATCAATGCACAGAACTTCTGCCTCCTGAATACTGTATGCAGCTGTGGTTCCTTTGCTTCCAATCCAGTCCCAAATACACTAAAACTGCATGAAGCAGTGAGAGGACAGCAAGGCTCTTTGAAATCTTGGAATGGGCTCTGTAGAAGAAATGAGCAGTGAGGCTGAGGCCCTTCAGCTTGCAAAAGAGACTCCTGAGGAAAGTGGTAATAAAGGCTATGAAGTCCTGTGGCTTGGAGAGAGTAGGTAGAGTTTGATGTCTCTACTTCCGAGCAATAACTGGGGGACATGAAATTAGGCTGTCGGGTTCAGGGTAAGTGCTGCTATTTGTGTGACCTGTTCTTCTGTGCCTTCCTAGTTCCTGGTTTGGCCACTGCTAGAGGCAGCATAGTGGGCTGTGTGGGCCCTTCTGCCTCCTGCTGTGGTTGTCTTATGTTTGGCTTGAGGTAATTTGGGAAACCCCTGCTGCAACTGCAGAACTGGCCTCCCATCAGGATCTCCGTTCATCCTCTTCAGTGCTAATTCAGAGTCAGAAATCAGACAGATGTGCTGACAGCTGCTTATCCTGACCAAGCAACTTGACTTTAAAATTCCTGCAGTAAATTTGTTTTGTCGTTAGTTCAGAGCCACTCCATGCGTGTGGGGCAGCGGGGAAGGTCTGAACAGCATCTCCACAGCCTCATGTGAGTAGCTGGACCCCAGCCCCCAAGGCAGGGATCCAGACTGCCTCTTGCTGGGGCGCAGTGATATGGAGGCAGGAAATTGTAGCCCCAGGCAATGAAACGGGAAAGGCGTGTTTGGGTTTGCAGTGACTGTGGTTTAGTTTCAGCAGTATTGTGAAAATCAAAACGTTGTGAGTAATTCTAAAAGACTACAGAAACCAAAAGATAAAAGTGAGAGTGTCCCATATGCTTTTACAATATTAAAACAACTCAGCTAAAGCTGGGTCACTGCCAGCCTCGTGATAAAGGCGGTGCTTTTGCATTCCAAGCAACAAAAGACTAAATGACAAAGAACACACTGACCCTTTATATGCAACTGTAGAGGGGAAGAGAAATCTCAGAAAGTACTGAAATTTTTGTTTGAAGAATCTTTTCATGTTACTTTCAGACATGAAAGGTAAGAGCATGGTATGGATAGAGACTAATGAGGTTAAGGGAGTAGTTGAGAGCACATGTTCACACATGGAAGTTGCTAGGAATGGTGTGTTAATCTGAAGGCAGTGGCGTTCCTTAAAAAGATTGATTTAGGGGAGAATGTTCTGTGGAATCGGTAAGTTTTATTGATACTGAAAAACTTCACGAGTTTTCCACTTCTGAGTGCCTGGCTCTCACAGCTTGCTTATTGCAGGTATGAGTAAGTTGGATTTTAACGTACGGGGCTGTAGTATTGGACTTCTATCTTGATATCCTTCAGTACCTTGCTGGTCTTCCCTTTACTTAAAGATTCTCAGGCAAGGTGGATTATGTGGTCTCTGGTTGGGACACAGGACTGATTTTTTTACACCTTACGAAGTTACACAGAGAAATGTAATAATCATGTGGAATTTAAGGCTTCCAAAAGTGCAGTCACGGTACCAAGCAGTTGTGTTGCCGTATCAATATAAAACCAATGGAATTGTTTACCACCAGGAGGTGGGCACTTGACCATTCAGGTCAAACCATGGCCACACATGCTGCACCACTGACCAGGCATAGACCCTTACAGCTTTATCATGTACCTAAATCAATTTGAAATATTCAGTGTTGGTTCTCATGGCCTCCAGGCATCCACGTTCAAGTGCAGCTAAGTGGCTTCCCAGGACGGAATGTAAAACATCTCACAGCCACAGGGAGCAAGGATGCTCGGTGAAGCAGAGAGTTTACCCTCTCCCCGACATGCACAGTAGGAGGAATGAGAGAATGTTGTCGCTGTTACGTCCGAGGTGCATAAAGAAAACGACACAGAGGCCAGGCTCATGAACAAGTGGAAGCCGAAGCTTTTCTTTAATAATTTTCTGACTCCTATATAGGATAGATCGCAAAAAGTGTGTTGAGTGGCAATAGGTAATTGGTTCCTCGGCCACTCACTCCTTGAGAGGATTGGCCAAGTCTTAAGAGACCTATTCCAAAATATTTTCAAAGTCGAAGCCATAACAATCTTGCAAAGCAGCCTGCAGGTGCAAGAAGTTTGTGAACCTGTGACCTTGTTTAAAATAGTTTAGATAGGAAAGACAGTCTGCTCACAGAATATTGAGAAAAGGCTGAAGGATTTCTCTGCTTCTAGCTTTTTAGCACCTGCAGAATGTGAATGAGAGAAGCCCCAACAGCCATTACAGTATCCTGCAGATTCCTCAGAACACGGCAGTAAGTTCCTTTAAACAGGATCAACCTTGCTGTTGATTTACAGCCTTTCAACACAAACTGAATGTTTAAGGCCAAATGTCTCTGTCCAATCCCTCATACTGATTTCACATGGGTAAAGAAGATTCTTGTTCTTTACCTGGGTTGGGATTGCTGAATTCAGAAGATTAGTGTGCTGCTGTGTGCCTGATCTCTAGAGCTGCTGGGGCACCTAGACAGGTACTCCCCGCTAGCTGTAAGCAGAAATGAAAATAAGAAACACTAGAAATGTTGTTAGACCCAGAAAGATCACATACAGTAACGTGTGAACTGAATGCTAAGACACTGGTGTAGAGCATACATGGCATGAATCATCCCAGTTAAATGGAGGAAATTACTTAGCCATGTGAAAAAATTAAGCCCTGACATTAAAAGCTACTGGTTTGTTTTACTTTTTTTCTGGCACTTCATTGTTTCTGAAGACTTAAAGAACTCCAGCCTTGTAACTCCCATGATGAGTGATCTAATTATGAACATTAAGAATGTTTTCTGATTGTTTTGAGTTAGGTGATAACTTGATATGATAAATAAATCAAGCAGTTCCCAATCCACATGTAGTGTCTGGCTTCAGAAATACAGTATGCTCCCTTCTTTCCTGTGTGAAATTGGTCTGAACAGCTAGAACAAATGTTCTTGTCACCAAATTATAAATTACAGCTGTCAAGAACAAAACATTTAGTTCCAGCACTCAAGAAATAGATTTTTAAGAAGTCTTCCCATTTATCAGTTTAGCCATTGATTATGTGTGTAAGGTCATTGAATCAGAGCAGTAATGAATGGAATTCTTGATTGCTCAAATACCAGACTAAATGTACCCATAGTTTTACATCCAGGAACCTGATAATACCTAAGAATGCCTCAGAGCATTCCAGGAACTAATGCTGTGGGTAAGCACTTATGTACTTCCTCTCTGATCACCAGTAACCTGTTTGCTGAGGAGGAGGGGAAGATAAATTTACCTCCGTGAGCTCCGTACTTGCCAGGTTTTCAGTCTGTCAAGGAAGCAGTTTGATTCCCAGTGGTTAGGATTGCCTTGGTGGCTGTGGAGTGGAAGGAGATCAGGATTAGGGTCAGACTGAGCTTCCTAGCATTAACCATTTAACTGACAGCCGCCTTTTCCTTGGTGCAAGAGGCAGGAGTAAGAAGATCACCAGACCTGTTCCAAACAAGATGTGATCTGCCATCACAGCCTGCCATGTTCCTCAGGCTTGTCTTGAGGTGAAACCTGAAATTAGCATGTCAATTTGACCCAGTATTTATTTATTTTTAGTATTGCTCCTGATACCTGGATTTGAACAGTTTTATTTTCCATGTATGCTGACAGCTTTGGTCTTCACCAGTGTAGAGGAGGGGACTGGCTTCAACCTTTTCGGCTTTGTACCCTTGTTTTCACAAATCTCTGCTAATTATAGTTGGTTTTGAGCAGAAGGTTAAGGAGTATCTGCAGGGTGCTTGTGACTCTGCTGTGCTTGCACACTGTTCCTGTGTTCAAGATTTCTGTGAAATCGTCAGTTCAGCATCTTTTAGATGCCATTCTTCAATGGAAATAGCTAAGATGTGCAAGTAAGTGTTACAGATCCTTGTGAAGTGATGTGCAGTTGGGAAGAGCTATAATAAGAGAGGAAAAATTATGTTCTTGTGCTTGCAGAAATACCTGAAAACCATTTTTCTTAAAGATGTGTCATGGGGTTGACAGCTACTGGTTCTGATGCCTTTTATGACGCTTCCTCCACAGCTCAGGTGTTCTTTCTGGGTGTTTCATGGAAGCCTGCATTGGGAAGTTTTTTCCAGGCTGAACACTTACAGGCTTGCTTTCTCTGCCTTTCAGTCTTGATAAAACTCACAGGAACCAAGTTGTCTTTGATTCCTCTGGTGCTATTCAAGTAAGTGTGGAAAAACTAGAGGGTAGGCTCAAGAGGGAGAGGGGGCACAGTCTTTGCATAAAGTTTCTTTAAACAGAAGCCCTAAGCCAAAAACCAGCTGTGAAGATAAGATCTGATCCATTGTCTGAAGCTGGCTGTTGTCCCCTTCCAAATGCTCCTGCACGGCCTGTTCATTCTTCATAACTGCAGAATTTGCACTGACAAGGCATAAATTACTTCTACAGAAGAACTGTAAAAGAACCCACCAGCACAAACAAAAACCAGATTGCAGCTAGAGTAAGAGGTAGACACAGATATGTTTCAGCTGAACAGGAGCTGGTGAAGGGAAGAGGAAGCACTTAGGCATCAGGTGTAAATTGGTAACTCAGCAATCTATTAAATAAATTAATCCTCTTTCTTTCTGAGGCATACCAATGAGCTTTGTAATTCCCTTTGCTTTCTCTTCAGTGTATTCAGTAAATACCTTTCTTTAGGCTGCTGGCAAATTCGGCATTCTGTACTGTAGCAGGGAATCCAAAAGTTGTGCTGCGGAGATTTTTTTTCTGCCTCTGTTGGAAAAGCACACAAATATTCTCGGCACAGATTATTTGCAGTTGGAAATTCACTTTTAAAAAAATGTTTCTGGATTAAACTCTGTTATTCAAATTGCACAGAAAGGGAGAAGTGTGTTGACCAAATGGGCCAAATGAATTTGTTAGGAAATGAGCATCTCTGTCCAGATGGTATCTCAGCTCAAAAATTCAGCTTGACTAACAGAGTGTTTTTGTTTCCCTAGTGCACACCACGAGTGCTTTGCTTTTGGGGACATGAAGTATGTTTCAAAACTGGAGTGACTGCAGAGTTAGTGTTGCTTGCAAATTGAAGACTAGATCTTGTTCCTGGCAGGCATCTATTTCTCTTGCATTAGCTATATATTGTATTCTTCTCCCTCTCGCTCTTCTCAGTCTGAGCTCAGAGCTGCTGTGCAGAATGGCCATTATGGGGCTAGATGCAGCATTCCCATTGCTCTGGAATCATATCAAATGCCTTTGTAGAATGTATTTCTTTGCAATAAAATCATCACCATACGGGCTAAAGAATCCTGTATTACAATTTCTTATTGTTGAATTTACATTTAAAATTTACATCTTGAGCTCACCTCACTGGCCTGATGTGTATAGGTGTATATATATATGTATATATACACACACATACATGCAACTGTTTCCAGTGCAGCTGCAGTTTTATTCTGTGCTCTTCAAGCAGCATCTCTTGGCCAACAATAAAAGAGGAAAAGAACACCAGAAACTGGACAGTGCTCAGTATCTCACTGTAAGCCCTCTCCCCCATATGGTCTCTTAAGATTCAGGGGCTGCAGTGCAGAAAGATGGGTTTTTAATGCACAATGTCAGTATATATTTACTTTAGTTGCTAATTGTGATAGAAATGAGGAAAGATGCTTTTCAGATTGGAAATAGTTTTAGGTTTCTAAACTCTTCGTGGTTTGAAACTCATTCAAAAACGTGCTTGTAGAAGTATGTGACATCCTGAATCAGTTTGAGGCTTCCTTTATGGCTGTCAGTAACTACATAATGGGTTCCAGCGAGGATGGCTGTCTCAAACAGCCACATGTTAGGTACAGCCCTATCAATCTTTTAAGCCATAATGCCATTTATTTTTGCTTCATTCACCTCATGTACTCACTAGACTCCTGTACCCTCCTTAGAGGGGAAACTATCCTATGTCTGTAAAACAGAAGAGGGTGGGGGTTTTTTGGTTAGTATTGCTTTTTAATATGCTAAGAATTTCACATTTTTCATCCTCGCAGTTTCTTTCAAAGTCAATTATTTTAAATTAGCTCGTGAAATGTTTTGTAGAATAAATTATTTCCTTTTTGCTTTGAACTAAAGGAAGAGTAATTAAATAGTGCTGAACTGAACAAACAACCATTACTTTTAGGTACCACAGACTTACTTCCCTATAATTCTTTATAGGTCAGTCAAGCTGTAAATTACCCAGGAAAGCCCTCAGGTAGACCTTTTGCTAATTATCTCACAAGGCTCTCTGCTTTTAAACCAAGAACTAACAGCTGAAGACCTGTGCTATAGTGAAGGAGGAAAAATTGAAAGAGATTAAAGGGGTTCAATATGAAAGTAATTGTTTGTTTCATAGCTGCTCTGAACGTGGTCCCACCCTGAAGGCAGATTGTGGTGAAGGCTGAAAGTAGTAAGAGAGGACTGAAATAATTAAATGCTGAAATGGCAGAATGTGCTCAGTGGGGGGGGGTAAGTAGATGGCTGTGTGCCTGGGAGCTTCGGAGTGGTGTTTCCTCTACACAAGCCACTCTAGGTTCAAGTTGTTTGGGCATAGTCACAGAGAAATAAAATAAATTATATGGTGTGGTAATTTGCACTGTTACCTCATACTTTCCTTCCTTCTTTCTGTCCATCTTCACAGACTGTGATTTGTAAGCCCTACAGCTTATTTTATGGGTAGATTAACAGCTGGGAATACTGAGGGTACTGCATGCACCTTAAAGTTGTTGGGGTTTTTTGCTGGGGAGTGGCATTATCAGCTCTTACGCTCACAGTGTGTTCCCATCCCCTAATCGCTTTTATGCCCTCTTCTGCAGACTTATCCTTGGAAGGCATCAATTTTACTGGAATATAATCTGGAAAATTTTCAGGTTTTGTTTAAGAAGTAGAAATGTTGGTTTCACAAGCTCTTGAAATTCTCTTCTTTAGTTACGCTGTGTTGTAACTGCGACATCCGAAGGTAAAATATGCCTTAGTGCATTAAAGGATGAAAAACTGGCTGCTGAAGAAACAGAATTTTCCTGCGCCAGATTCCTGTCTGCTCTAGAGTAATAAAAAGGAACTATTTAAACCTTAATTGACTTAATAATGTAACTTCACATAGTTTCAGTCCTTGTCTTCCTCAGTGTTCTAAGGCCTGCAAAAGGCTCAGTCTGTACATATTCCTCACCAACACTTGGAAAAGGGGCAGTGCACTGGTACCTGAGGCTCAGTTCTTTCCCCTCCCGTTCTGAAGTGTCTGTTGCAGTAGGTTTGCAGCCAGAGGTGTGTTACACACAGCAGTGCAGGGACATGTGTCCCAGTGCAAAGACACTTTATCATAGCTCTTGCCTGCACATAATTCCTGGCCCTCCACCCCACCTCTGCCCCACATCTGATGGAGCGAAGGCGATAACAGTAAAAACATGGGAATTAATTTTTGTGCCTCTGGGGCTATGGGTTTTTTGTGTTGTTTTGGTTTGGCTTTTTCTGTGTTGCATGATTGTTTAACACTGTTTTCAGCCCTTTACTGTTCATTTTATGTGTATCTACCTTTCTGGATTTGCTCTGGTTCTGGTCTTGCAAGGTGCTGAGCACTGCCCTTGGAAGGACAATGTGAGCAGCTGACCAGCTGTAAACCCACCTGCGTGGAGTGAATAAATGTGTGTAACCCCTCATTCAGCTGAGATTCATAGGCCCTTCTAATCCACCATCCATCCTTCTAGCTATGTTAGCTTCTAAATGAGCAGGTCTGATCATTAGCAGAAGATTTTGTACTTGTGTGTCAACACAAATTAAAAATTTTTTTTGTTTCTCATGGGAATAGTGTTGACTGTTAACTCTGTTTCCTTGCAGTGATAGTTCCTGTTCCATGGGATAACTTTTTTTTCTGGTTATAGCTACCTGTCCTAGGACTTCTTTTGATATTTGCACTTGAGAAGCTCTGCCAGGACAAAATAAGATATTTCTACAGTTTGCATGTCTGATAAATTCTTTTTTGGAGCAGTTTAATATATTGGTAGGATTTAAAGATGTGCTGAATCTAATCTTCCAAGAGTTGAGAAAAATATTCATTAGAATGCATTGTCTCTTGCTGAGTTTGACCTTCGCTACCCTGCTGGAGCACACTACAATTTTTTATCTGTTTTTTTTCCTGCTTTTCCTCCTTGGATGATAATGAAAGTGAAGCAGTTTGCCTGTCCAGCCTTAGATCTCTGCAGTCTTGGTTCCTTCCTGCCATTCAGTCTCCTGCTGAGGTCAGTGTCCCTGTGCCTGTGTCTTCAAATCTCCATTTTTTGTCTTGGCTTCTGACTTTGACAAGCAGGTAATGAAGTAGTTTTGGTTTTTGCATTGCCCTCACGCTCAGGAGCTTGTGCTGTGTATTGGTGTGCATGGTAATGTTTCCCTGGGTTTTAGAACTTAATATGTTGACCATTCCTACAGTCTGTGCTTTATTGCAGAAGTAGAGACTCCCCTTTCATCATTTTGTTATTAGGAACTTTGTTCAGTCCTCTGGAGGAATACATAATATTAGCACTGGAATAGCAAAACTTTCAAAACTAACAGTTAAGTACAGTGGTGCCACTGCTCTGATCAGCACCCAGTCACCTGTGTAGGGCCAGGAAAGGGGGCAGAGACACCTTTCCTCTTTTCCAGCTCTTAGTGGAGGTAAACAGTGCCTGAACTCTGCATTTGCACTACTAAGAAGTGTGACTTGAGGAACATGCTTGGCACAGAAATAAAAGAGAAAAGCTGCTGTTTAGCTGTTCTGTCCCACACGGAGAAGGGACAGTTTATTTCCCTGTAACTACCATTGCATGAACACAAAAGTTTCACTGAATTCCAAGAGTATTAGAAGAGGTGGAAAAGACTACAGTAAGCTTGGGGTTTCAGAACAATTGCATGTAAAACTCTCCCTCCACCTCACAGATAACTTCTTAATATGTTGTGAGCTTTTTCCAGGACCAGCTCAAACTGAGAAACTCTAGCACAACGCCATGAATACGTTTATTTTGGATGGAAACTGGAGGAGGTGATTGTTGGTACCATTCGTTCTGTTTTCAGAGAAATCTTCCAAAGCCTGAATACTGTGGTTTTCATTTAATTGACATGGCTAGCAGAGCAGGTCCAGGGCTGACCCTTTCAGGTGTGGAAACATGCATTTATGAGTAAGCTTTTGGCTGTTGAGGTGCCAGGCCTGTGCCTGGATCAGTGCCATCACGGGGTGCAGTGTCTCTGCAAGCAGGATAATACATGGCCTTGCAGTTGCATTTCCAGTGCTAAGAGGCTCACATTGGAATAGCAGTTGTGTATCCCAGTAACTGTTTCCTAGCTTTCCAAAGACTATGGAAGGTTGCTGTGTCCATCCCAACAATGGTAGTTCACACTATGAAGAACTGGAAGCCAAGTCTGAGCACATTTTGCACTCAAAAGTTTGATATTGATTCATGCTGTGAAGCAAAGGGAGCATTCCTGAGCATTGCTGATCATCTCTGCAAGTCTTTGGCTGGGCACTGGGTCAGTTCCTCTTGTGAACCTTTGGAAGAGTTGCTTGTCACTGATTGATGGATGAGGCTCTGAAACAGTGATAATTAGGACGGTGTTCACACTGTCATAATTACATGATACAGCAGTTTTATTAGCCTGGATTATTTGTTAGTCACAGCAATCAGAGCTACGTTTCGATCAGTCACAGGAGGGCCTGACAGAACATGGATGTTAACATTAGGTATCCAGCGTGTTCATTTGCAGACCTGTCACGTTTGTCACGGTGGCAGTACATGGTGCTAAACTGCTTTTTCAACAGATTCATTAGTGATAACCTTTTGGCTTGGTACGTCTGCCACAATTTTTACAAGGTTTTTTTTTTTTTTTTTCCAAGCATGGCAAATATGAAGATTTAAATTATGCTTGTTATGGAGAAATGGGATTTTATTAAAATTGAATTGTATTAAATAAAATTATTTAATTGTTATGTGTTATTAAATTTGGCCTAATGTCTCTCAGCTGCTACCTCAAATTTCATCAAGAAATACTTGTTTTGTTCTTAAACAAAACCTGATCCTGTAGCTATTAAAGGAAGAAACTGGAGTTAAGAGATGCTCTCAAGAGTTTTGAATTGTTTCCAATTCTGAAGTTCTTTGCCATGCCAGTGCTCCTTTATCTTTCTCCACCAAAGAGGCCATTTTACATGTTTAGCAGAGAGCTCTGAATTAGCTGGGTGAATTAGCAGATGATAACTTAGTTAATGATCATTTATGCAGAGAATATAGCTCATGATTTTATTTTAATGTGGATCTTCTTTTTTTGGTTACTTTAATGATGGATCTTCCATGCCAATGCATGGTTCATGAGATAAGATTTCTGTAGAGAAATCTTAAATTACAATTCCTTGTCTGAGGAATAGCTAAGGCTGCTGTATAATTAAACAATAGGGTTAATTTCAGCTGGCATTGACTATTAAACTTTCCTGAAAACCTGTTATCACACAGGCTCAGGCAGCAAGGTTGAGGAACGCACAAGAAAGGATGCTAGAATATGCTAGTGCATCAGAGGGAAGCCAGCTCTGTAACTCCAGTAGGTTTGCTAGGAGTGCTGAGTCAGCTGGCACAATAAACAGTAGTGATGGGCATGTGGCTGCAGAGCCTTGGCATGGGCTTGTGCTAAATGTGTGCAGGACTGGCACAGGAACCTTCGGTTGGCAGCTGTGGGGTTTGTACTGCTGGGTTTGACAGGTAACTCTTATCTAGGTGGGTGCTGGCATGAGTATTCCTGCTGCTCTCTGCCCACTGGACCAGTTGTGCTGGGCAGGTGGGAATAAAGCTGGCACTCTAAACCACTGGTTCGTGTCTCATCCCTGGCAAAAGGTGCTGGACATACTTATGTGCCATAAACCACTTGATCGTGTTGGTGAGGCTTTTTGCTGCTTGAAAACGTAAGTTTAGTTGTACATACCACTTGTCAAAACTGAGCAGTAAAGTTCTTCCCAGGACTTTTGGTCAGTGGAACAGTTGCTGCTGTCTCTGCTGAGCATGAGAGTCCTTCTGGCACTTCGATGCTGTAGCAAACAGCTTAGATTTTACACAGGTAAACTAAAGCAAATGTTTGAAGTCTAAACTTGAGCTGTAAATTTCCAGCTCGTGACTGTTGAACTCTGACCAGTCAAGTGGTGACAGCACAGCACTTTGAGTGGGAGGCAGAATGTTTCAGTATTTTCTGATGCTAATGTGGAGCAGGTCCCAGTTCTCCTGCCTGTGAGTACAGCAGAGGTAGAATTCATGTTGAAGCTGCGAGCAGTGTAGCAGCAAAGCAGAAAATTTCCAGCCTTCAGTGAACACACACTGTATTAGTTCAATGTCTCAATGCAATACTTCAGAGAAATAGAAATCGGGAATAGAGAGGACAGACCGTGTAATTTCTTTCTTTGCCAGTGCATGATGATTCTCTTTTAATGAGTCTAATTTCAAAACTCTCGAGGAACAGAGATCACAGCAGTTTCCTTGAGAGTGCCGAGTGCTTTCCGTTTATCAAGAACCTTTGCTTGCTATCCATCCTCCTTTCTCCCTTCTAGCTGTACCTTTGGGCCAGCCCGAGTTTCTTTTTTGTTTTTATATGCTTCACTGATACTTTCCCATCTTGCCGTTTGACAAAGCTGGTACATATTCATCCTTCTTTCTAAGGAAATTTCTCCAACCTCACAGCAAACTGAAAGGAGTTTAGGAAAGGTTTTGTCTGCACTGGTTTAGGATAACGTGAGGCAAGAGAGGATATCACAGTTGCTTTCAATGGCACACTTCTGAAAAGAAGAAAATGCTATGACCAACTCTGGCTTCATAGTGGAAGTTGCACAACAGTTGCAAAGAGGGATTGATTTGGTTTGTTCTTTTACTTGTTACTGTCAAAGACTTCCGCTGTTTCTATCTAATGCTCAAAATCTTGTTTATGGGCACAGAGAAATCCCCACCTTCCAAGTAAAGGAAAAATTCCAAGGAATTTTGTTATTGTAAGTGAAATCTTGAGAGTCAAATTACTGTTAGTGTAGATCTAACTGTTGCAGAAAGAGATAACAATGCAGTTAGAACTGTGATACACACACCTCCCTGTCCCTGGCTCTTTTTCGGGGTGCTGTGCTCCCCTATCCACTGATCCTCTGGGTCAGGAAGTTGGGATAGTTATAGCAGTGCTGGAATCCCTTGCCCTGGCTCTTTTTCTGGGTGCTGTGCTCCCCTATCCACTGATCCTCTGGGTCAGGAAGTTGGGATAGTTATAGCAGTGCTGGAATCCCTTGCCAAGAGGAGTAAAATCTCATGTTGTCATGTTGCTTTGTTTTCCTTTCCTTCCTCCCTCTAGGATACATTGTGTATGGGTTTTATTTGTTTGCTGAGATATTTTTAAACCTTTCTCTTCCTTCACTGATCCACAGCGCTGGGTTAGATCCAAATTATTGTATGTGTGCTTTGCACATGTTAGGTGCTGTTTCTTTCTTCACTTTGTTACCCCTTGTTATGGTTTTGTCCAGCTGCTGATCTGTACTTTTTTTTTCCTTAAACTTAAACTGATCACTGGTGAGTTGTTTCTAGCTTGGGGTCTCTGCTGCCAAGCCTGTACCCCACCACACCACATCCTCCCCGTTGACTTCCCAAGGCTGCTGTTGTCACACCAGCCCTTTCTCTCCCTGGCCCAGCTCCCGCAGGTTCAGAGAGAGGCAGGCAGAGCAGTCAGCCCTCGCTCTGAGGGGTGGCAAATCCCCTGGCAAGCTTATAGTCTGTCACAGCTCTGCAGGGGTGGGATGAAGAATGCCGCTGTGGTGTCACAGAGCCGGTGCTTAAGCACCTCAGTCCCCCTGGCAAGAGCGGCTTAGAACTCTGCTGTGGGCTTGAGACTTCCCTGTATCCAGCTGGGATACCCTGGAGACACTTTCCATTACATTTCATACATAATTTGAAGGCTGAATGCTGGTCACTCCCTTTCTTTGCTTTGCCTCTTGCTCTAAGTGTAACTGCATCTGAAGTTCTTGCTTCTACAGGTTTCATGTTTGCCTGATGCTGTTTTGGTTTAATTTTTTTTTTTTCCTTCAGCTGTATGTTTCTGTAATTCTTGCTTGTGTTCCTGTAGTGTGTTTGGAACAACTTCAGTTTTCAGCAGAAACAGTATTACTGTAAATGCTAGTTTAGTTTGTTCCATCAGACTCCATGGCCCTCTCCCAGACATAAGGAAAAAAAAATTAACTTGAGGGTGGGGAGGCCCTGGCACCCAGGCTGCCCCTGGATCCCTGGTAGTGTTCAAGGGCAGGTTGGACAGGGCTCAGAGCAACCTGGGATAGTGGAAGGTGTCCCCGCCTATGGCAGGGGGATTGGAATGGGATGGTCTTTAAGGTTCCTTCCAACCCAAACCATTTTATGGTTCTATGAAATTAAAGCATTAATTACTATACTGATTATGCTTCCAGTTAGCAGGTATGGCACAATTTTTTTCAGTTGTTTTTTCAGTGTTTTAGTCTAGCTTTTTGATTGTTTGACTTCAATAATAATCAAAATCAATTCTGATATGGTTATAGGTAAAAATTGCAGCTATGGCAGAGCAATTACATAAATACACAAGTAATTTGTAATCATAAACATCCCTCAGATGGTTACATTTATGTGACTGTGTCCATACTAAGGGAAGGAGGTGCAGCTGTGTGCTTGGCATGAGTGGTTTTGGTTGGATTTGGGGATTTTCTGTAGGAGGCGTTGTTCTAAACTCGTGTGTATACAACTACATATTGTATTTCATACAAATATAAAATGTGTTTATTAACTTACAGTGGTGGAAGTAACACAGGAGTACTGGTAAGCAGGGAGGGGTTTGGGTGAATCTCATTTCACAACTAGCCTGAAGCGTAGTCCCTATGCTGGAAAGCTTGGCCTTGAGCTCTCTTTGCGGGTGAATGTAAGTATCTCAAAGTCTCTGTGAAGACCTAGTAATGCAAAGAGATTGGGTATAGAACAAAAGCAGCTGTTGGTTTGGCTGTACAGTTACTGAAAATAGCATATGGAATTTTAACTCCCAATTTGTTCTCCCCAGGGAGCAATCAAAGAGTGAGATCACCAGGAGATGTTTTTGCGGATGATTTCTCCATTCCTAAGGATTGTTTGTCTCCCCCTGAACAGCTCATTTGCTTTCTCTGGGATGCTTAGCCATGAGTGTGCTTACTCAGGCCCGACTGCGTGTTTACCTAGGTGCACACATAACAGCACCGAGTGCTACCTTGCTTTGTCACGGGTATTTTACTCAGTATGGCAAAAATTCTCTTTTCCAGTCTGGCAGCATGAGGAAGGATCTGTCCTACGTGGAGCACACACAGATTAAGCTCAGAGGGGGAGAGCAGCTTTAACACACGGCGAGTAAGGGGTTTGCATTTCCCTGCTGCCAACACGTTGTAACACCACGGCCAGCGGCCGAAGCCAGCAGAGCTGCCGTGTGTGGTAGGACACTTGCAGCAGATCCACGACTTCTACTTGTCTTTACTAAAGAACATGTGTGTAGCACATATGTAGCTCATGGTGTGGCCTGGAGTTGAACTGTGTCTGTGGTAATTTTTGAGGACCTATGTTACTCTGGTTTTGTCCCTTTTTTTTGCTAAAGCAGCAACTCAGATGAGCAAAATTTGAGGTATTCACTGTTTTTCAGCTTGCTTTTTTTCAGTAATATAGAATGCTAGACAAATGGCCTTGATTCAAAGTGCAGAAAATAAGTATTCCCTTGAGGCAGTTGAACTGGGGAGTTACTGAAACAAAGTTAATCCTGTGGAACAAATGCATGGTATTATCAAGGAAAGGTTCCCATTCATTTCCTGTGTCTCTTGCTGATGGAATGTCCATCCAGTAAGGATTTTAGGCTTCTTGGCCTAGCTTGAAGTAGATTGTAGCTCAGACATTTTGCAAGACTACAGCGCAATTGGAGAGATTGAATTAGGAATATTATAGGTTTGTCTTAGTGTTGCTCTGAACTCCAATATTCTCTTAAGGTATGTGTTTCAAAGCTTTGCTTTGCTAAGGTACATTTACACCCAGGTACGTTTCCTTCTCGAAGGAAAGCACACTCAAGGCATAAATGCAGCATGGATACAGGATAAAGTGCCTTACAAGAAGGAAAAGGACCAGACAGCGTGGTGGGATTATCAAAGCAGGTGTGAATCACTCATAGGAGCACAGGCATTACCTTGCTGAAAAAAATTCTCTGCAAGTTTCTGCATCTGGGGACAAGTGACCTGCTCAGGCCACACACAGATGTGTGGCTAGAGGTGTGTGGTGCCCTGGGATTTACACTGCCCTGTGCCTCGAGCGCTCTGTCTCTGACTGCTGGCCCCCTGAGAGAAGCTGAAGGAAGGACATGCCAGCAACAGCTCAATTCTTACTCTGTTCTCTGAATTGCTTGTTATTCTCATCATGTGTTCAGGGTCTTTCCTGTGGGGATCAGAATAAAACAAAACTGTCCCTTGGTCAAACCTGATTTTTCTCTGTGCAGGCTGCTTATGCTGTTCCTGTAGAGACCCCAGGAACAGGGTCTGATCTCAAGAGGTCCTGTCTTATTTTTGCTCCATCTTTCCCTGCTGCAGGCAAGACAGGCCTGAGCTCTAGAGCAGCTTCCTTGGGGAGATACTTAGTTGGTGTTTTTATTAAACACCTTTATTGTTAAATTTGGCCTTATCTACATCCAAGTATATATGCAGCATCTGGTAAGGAAATTGGCAACAGAGAAATTGCTCAGGTGAACATGCAGATCTACTACTTGAAGCTCCACTGATAATGATGGAGTGTTAGTGATACTTATGAACCCAAAGATACCAACCAGAGTATCCCTGTGTACAGAACATCTATTTTTCTTGGATTTGAGAGATTGGTTGCAAAAATAGTTGTGACACATTTGTAAGCAGATGAGGCCATTAATTATAGTACAGCGTATATTGAGTGTTGTATTTAGGGAAGCTGGAGTTTAAAGCTTCTGCACTCTTCACTGTGGCACAGCTGTGCTGCCAGAGTTTTGCTATTAATATACTACATTGTGATACTTGCTCAGCTTTCTGGATTTAAGGAAACCAAGTGACAGCTCTGCTGTTAGACGAAGGCTCTGTCTGAGAGGTCAGAGCCTGCTGGGTGTTACAGCAGGCCCTCTGTGGTGAGAAAGACATCGTTCATCTTTTCAGTATCTGCTTCTCTTGTGTGAAGGTGTCTTTTACAGTCCAAGTTGCTCATAACCCACTTGCACGTACTACTCTGAAGTGCCCGGAAGGAAAAGTCAGCAAAAGTGGGTGAGCCTCAAAGTACACAGCAATTGTAAAGTCATACCCTGGATCCCAGAAGTGCTTCCTTTTCAGATTAGTGGAGAGAGAAGATGGCGTGCTTGACGCATCAGTGGGCTTTGCCTGAACTGACTAAACCTTTATTCAAATAAATTATGGGAATCACTATTATCCTCAGTTTTCAAGAACTGGCAGTTAGAGAATTAAATGCATTATGAATCTTTCCCAGTGTGTCCCAAAGATATATTTGAAGTTTGCAACATGTAGTAAATGAACTTGGATTCCAAAGCGTTACAATTCACTCACTGTTATTTGGTTATGTAATTCCTGTAGTAGGGTTTCCTCCTTGACTGAACTACTTAAGTCAGCCTTAATTTTTTCAGACAAAACCAGTTTCCCTTCCTGTCAAGCATTTAGAATCATAGAATCGTTTAGGTTGGAAAAGACCTCCCCCAGCACTGAGGTCAGACAGACAGGCCTGTAGTGCCCTGGATCCTCCCTCTGGGCCTCCTTCTTGATGGGCATCACCTTTGCCAACCTCCAGTGAGCTGGGACCCCCCTGGGGAGCCAGGGCTGAAGTCTCCCTCGATTGCCCTCGGATTTCTTGTTGCACCTTCATTGCTGTCTACCTGAAACATCAACAGCGGGTGATGGTCTGAGGGCCGTGCCAGGCTGGGAAGCTTTCTTGTCACATCTTTAACCCGAGCCCCAGTAGGCAGCAGACTTCCCTAGGTGGGCTCAGTCTGCACATGGAGCCTTCTGTTCCCTCCTCAAGGCAGTCTCCTATGACAGTGACCTGTCTTTTTTCCTTTATGGAAGCAATTTTGTGCTTTTTTTGTGCACTTAGGAGGAAAGCAAGATCTTTGGAGGTAGGAATTTCAAAGTGATGAGAATAAAAGAGGGTTAAGTGACTGTCCACAGGCAGGTACAGCTGAAGAGTCCTGAGGACTCCTTAGCATCACGTTATCTGTGAATGTCTGTGCTTTTAACGCTTCCAGATTTGTAACATAGGAAGTAGTAAAATCAAGGCTTATTTATGATTCTTAATAAATTAATTTTCTGCCTAAATAGGGCAAATTGCTCTGGGATGGAATGACCTGAATAAATTCCTGTCAGGAGGCTCTTTTAGTCTGTGGAGTGAGCTCAAGTCCAATTATATTTTTCTAGCAGAGATGGATTGTATTTGGATTTCATACTAGGAAATTCAGCTGGAAAAGAAAAAGGCATGGGGAAGGTTTTACCCTCCGTACTACCCAGTTGCTGCAGACCTCAGCTTGAGGAGATAGGTATCAGCAAGGCTGGAAGACAGTACCATTTATCAAGGTATGGAGTTTTTCAAGGCGGGGGAAAGTTTCCAACTTGATGCTTTTGAAGAGCTCTGAAATCTTACCCTGAGTCCCTAGTAATGCTGTTTATTGCAACAAATACGTATCTATTCCATTTTATGCATGTGACACCTACCTGTGTGCGTACGAAGCTGATAAAGGAGGGCTGTATGAAGTTTTATGAGCACGGTTGCTGGAAAACTCTGTCTTTATCTGCTTTTTCACTTAAGCAGTGGCAGAAAAATCACCCAAGTTCTTAACAAAATGCTCACTGAGGTTTCAGACTTCTGGCTAGAAGAAGTTTAAACATGCTTTCGCTTCTTTGTAACAATTGAAATGTCTTGCTAACATCTCTGTCATTATATTTCCCTGCAAAATGGGTAATTCCTCCTTGGTTTAGTTTGCTAAAAAACATACGGTCTTTGAAAAGTCAGATATTTGCGTTTCTGTCTTGACACTGCTTTCCTCAGCTTTTACACGGAAAATGTGTCACTCATTTATTTGTGCAACAAAGTTGTGTCTTTTGAAGTGCTTACTAAACTGACTCTGAAGTGCTGGCAGTGCATGGAGCTGTTGTAGATGTTGCTGTCAATCCTCCCCTCCCAGTCTCAACGCTTTTTTGGCAAACTGTAGGAGAACTAATCAGTATATGCTTGTAAACTGTAGAAATTTGATCATGCTTAGTGAGTGTCTTTAAACACGGATGGCCTGTGTTCTTTGGTGGGAGTATAGAATATTTAAAGCTATGCAAATCCAATTATGGTTTTAAGGAACTACGTTGTTGGGGCTGTTTTCCACTTGTGTGGCTGGGGAAGGCATTCAGGTAAGTGCAATACAGAAAGCAGAAGATACACGAATGGTTATTGACATTATAAAAAGGACGGAAAATACAGGATGGTCTTTTTTACTTTAACAGCTCCCATTTTGGGAGGGAAAATTGTGATCTGTGGGCTGGAATAGAGGAATCCTCAGTAAGCCATGCACGTGCTTGTTAACAATAAGCAGTGCCAGAGAAAGTGCTGCTCTGAAATGGGATCTCCCATTTCCCTACAATAACCTGATTTAAAAAACACAGTGGAGGAAGGCTGGACTGTTTCATCTGTTTGCAAGGTACTTTTCTGATTTATGCTGGTTATTTTTTATCATTTGTTTAAGAGGAGCAATGCACTTCTAAAGCTCTTTCTCTGGCATTGGGTTCAGAACTCAGGACTGACCGGACAGTGGACCCTTTTCAGGAGACTCACCCTGTGGTGCTGTCTCTCAGACCGTGTGCTCCAGCCACTCTCTGTAGGGAATGGAAGCACAGACCCCTTCCCACCACATGGGCCTTGCTCTGCTCTCCTTGGCTGCGGCTCTGGGCTCTTACTGGCCTGGCTGGAAGCAGCTGTGACCAGACTGGGGCAGTCCTGGTGCCCTACACACCAGCCCTGGCACCTGCTGGTGCAGGGGCTGCTGGTGGTGCCCAGTGCCAGAGCTGTTCTGGGGGGAGCACTCTGTTCTCTCTGTAAGGGGCTCTGCAGTCTCCTTGAGCTGATCACGGGCCAAGGGGTCACGTTTAGTTAAAAGTGTCCAATATTTATGGGATTTTCCCTCACGAACTGTTGAGAGCTGAAGGTTTTCTGACTGCATGCCCCCTCGATTAAAGCTCTGACGGCTGCAGGGAGAGGCCAGGCTAGCAGGAGCTTGTCATCCTGGCAGAGCACGGTGATTCCATCACTGATCTCGGAAGCATCTGGTGGAAGAACACAGGGAATGTATGTCCCTGTTGTGGAGAGAGCGTGGTGGGAAGGCTGGCTGTGGCCATCTGTCCTAGTTTGGACAAATTTGGAGGAGAATATCCTCTGATAGAAGTCAGGTCACAACCACCCCTCCCCCCAGGTTCGGGAAAAAACTTCCTCAAAGGAAAGTGAAAGAGATAACAAGTTATTTATTTAACAAACACACAGGTGGGGAATAATAATGCTAAATAATGAGATCTCTCTCTCCGTGGAGAGAAAACATGGGAAGATGTCCGGGTTCTTCTGTAGGTGTGGTCTCTCTCCTCCTCGGAGCTGGTCGGCGAGGGGCCACCC
>VZTI01000139.1:1703742-1729946 GCA_013397865.1 Struthidea cinerea | reverse complement strand
AAGGGTACCGCAGAAACAGAGGAGCGTATCTCCGTGTCCTTGAAACAACTGCTTTGCAAAGTTTATTTTCTGTCCTTCTCAGGCTCAGTTTAAAGACACAGAAAAGATTGGTGGGCATAGGGTAGTGATAGGGGATACACATTATAAAGTCACCCCAAGACACCATCCCCAAAAACATGGCAGCAGCAGGACCCTTGGCAGCCTGGATGTCCCATGTCCTTAGGTTTGCTCCTTTTGTAGCTAAATTCTCCAAACGTTTTGGTTGCTCCAGGCACTTAGTATTGCTCTGTAGATCACTGGTGAAGTCATATGTGGTAGTTTCTCAAACTGAAACCAACTGCCCCGTGCCCTTGTTAGTGCATTTCACGTTGAAAAGAGAATTCCTTGTGGTGGTTAACCGTGGGCGTGCCTGACCGAGTGCCATCCCGTACAGGTGTGCTTGCCTTTCCTTGACCACTTGTAGGTTGTAATGAGCTTGCAGGACCAGGGTTTCCTGTGCTTGGGGAAGCTATTAGTGGCATAACTTGGAGCCTGCAGCTTTTTTTGTCTCTTATGAGAGAATAGGAGCCTGTCTAAAGATTTTTTTTGGCTTTGAGGTAAACCTTTAACTTTCTTTTTCCCAATGATTATCAAAGAGAGTGAACATGCTGCATCCAGTGTGAATATTGGCAAAAACTTGAATGATTGGGGTTGACCGAGGGTTTTATGGTTACTTCAGGGGTTGAGTTTGTGCTCAGCAGATGCATGAGGAGGATGGCTGGAGGGTGTGAAGAAGCTGAGTGTGCCAGTGCTAACTAAAAATCACCAGAGCTAAGAAACAAAAGGCCCAGAGGCCAAGCACTGCTACTGAGGTTTGGAAAGTACTGTAAATGTTGGTGTTTCAATAGACAGGAGGAAAATGGTACTGGTGCTTTTGGGCTGTGACTAGTTTCAAAACCAGGTGTTTCTAAAACATGGGAACGCTTAGCAAAGAATCAGCTGGTTTTGTTTTGGTTTTGAGTGTTTAGGGTTTTTGGTTTTTTCCTAAGATATACCTGTTCTTGCTAGAAAAACTCTTTTGTTTCCAAGGGAAATAGGAGCTGGAAGTCAGAAGAGGAAGAGAACAGCAGGAGTGGAAAGCAAATTGGTGAATTCAGCCTGCTGTTGTGACGTGTTTACGGTGTGTGATCGGCCCTGTGGAGCCTGATTAGCACGCTCCCAGCAGACAGAGCTGTTTGCACAGCGGGAGGAATGGCAGGATTAACGTGAGCCTGAGCGGGGGGCAATCACCAAGCTGTGTTTAATGAATCTGGTAGTGGTCACTCTTTTGCAGGGAGATCAAAAACAAGCAAGGAGCTGCTGCGGTTTTAAGGCTTTTCAAGAAGCATTGGGTTGAACTTTGATTTAACAGAAAGAAAAAACATTAATTACATCGCCCTTGTGCTGATGCTTTGTATTTCAGCCCCTGGTTAAGAAAACCAGCTACAAATAGGGTAAGAAATATTAATACTGGAAATAGGGTCTCTAATTACTGGAGGAGTGAGGGTCTTGCATATCCTTTCTCTAATGTCAGAACTAACTATCATGAAGAGTTGATGAAAAAAGGATTTAGGTGTATTTTTCGTGGTAAAAATAGGGAGACCCTGCAGAATCCTCTTTAGCACTTTGTCCTTTTTGGATATGGTAAATTTGGGAAGGAACAGAAGCTGAAGAATGGAAGGGTTATCTGAAAATCACCCCCTCTGCACGTGTCAGGGACACCAGGCTGCAGCTGCTCTGCAAATAGTTGCTTTACTAAAGATCCATTTTAGCTTAATGAAGTTGGTTGTTACTCAGCCCATGGCACATGGAGAACACCAGCTCAGAAAATTGAGTAATGATTGATCTAAGCTGTGTGTTAATTTTTTCATACCATTGTCATTCCTCCTGCCAGTGTCCCGAACACAATTAAGTGTACTCACATCCTATTTTAGGACTGCTCTTGGAAATGAGTCAGAACAAATGTCTGGAACATTTTTTTTTTTAACAGAGAAGTATTGTGAGCCCTTTAAAAGCACGTCTGTAATAATCAGTAGGAACACTTCTGTTCCTTTAGCTGTTGATTAAAGGGCACTAGTCTGAAACACTAGTGCAGGCACTAAACTGTGCATTTCCTGCAGGTTATGGTGTCGTACATCCTGATATTAGGCATCAATGGTAACCAGAGAAGTGGTGCAGTAGCTCTTTGCAGGAGGGCAAACTACATTGTTTCTGTGATAAATGGTAGCACCAGCAATGACACATTTTACTTGTGGCAAAATGCTGGAACACTGATGACTAACTGGGAGATGCTCATGCAGCACTTGTCCAGGTTGATCTGGTAGCTAGATCTGGAGGGTAACAGGTTCTGATGAGTGCCTGGGAGTTGAGTACAATTTTCCTGCATAATGAGAATGTGATTTAGGTGCATTTGATTTGGCAGAGCTGGAGCTGTGTAAATCCAGCAGATGCAAGGCTTGTAGTGGCTGTATTGCTGAGCAGCCCAAAGCGAGCTCAGTGGGGTGTTGTAAAAGCTGGGACTATGACCTGCACCTTGGACAGGGCTTCGTCACTTCAGCAAGTTGTGGACTGCACTGCAGAGCCAAGAACTTCATTCAGTGCATTGCAAAATCTGGATGTACTGTATCAAGAGCCTTCTTCATCACACTTCCTCTTTTCTAAGAAGTTTTGCTTTATTTCAAGGAACAGTCTCTGTTTATTAAATTATGCAAATAGGAGAGTCATTCTGTGCTTACCATAGAGCTTTCATCACAGTGTTCCAGTGATAGAAGAGATTGCATCCTTTTTCAGAGGTGCCACCTTTGGCAATTTCTATTAAGCCAATACATATTTTTATGAATAGTGGAAATGATAACATTTCTCGGTTATGAATGAATGTAATATCAGTAGAAAAAAATCATTACCTCTTTGCAAGGGAAGATGAGGTATTGTTGTCCTGTTAGAGCTCTTTGAAGGAGCAGATTGAGAACAATGATCTGCTTGATGTGGTGTTTGTATTTCCAAAAGTCTTTTCACTGAAGGCTTCTAAAGTATCCAGGCTGTTACAGAATAAGCATTGATAGAATAATGTCATCTAGATATCCATTGTAAATAAACAGGTTAACCCCCCCCGAGAGTTACAGTTATTACTGCCCAGATTTCATTACTACTGGAACTAAGAGTGATAGCATTCACTGTGCTCATAACTGACCTGGAAAAATTACTGAAGTAGGGAAGACACAGTCTGAGTTATTCCGGAGTGCTGAAATGGCACTGATGCTGTGAGTGTCAAGAGTTGTAGAAAATACCATGAACGACAATACAATGCCAGGTGAAAGTCAAAACTGGAGGAAAACTGTCCTGACTAGCTGTAATGTGTTGATGGGTTTTGAATTAGCCATTGTTGCTTAAGAAAGCTGTTTTTTTTAATAATTTGGGGTAATTCTTAAAATGTCGTCTTAATGGTTGGATAGCATGCAAAAGAAAAATAGAAAGTTAGGGTTTACCTGTGAGAAGACTAGAGAATGTAATGTGCCACTCCTGGAATGCACAACGGGAAGGGAACAGAAGAGGGCACAGAATTCCTCCCGGGGCATATTGGAGCTGGCAAGGTGCAAGCGGGGGAGCTCAGCACTGCTCAACAGCCTGTGTGGAGGGGAGGGGAAATGCCGAGGTCCCTTTGCTTCATGGAGGGGCCAAGCAAGGAGAGCATGGCAGACATCTATAAAATTCTGGGCTGTCGAGAGAAGGGGAATGAGGACAATGAGTGCTGTCGGAGAACAAAGAGTGTCCAGGGATGTTTGTCCTCTGGCTGCTAAAGGACGGTGAAATGGCAGAGAGGGGCTCCCGTGTGGGAATGCTGTACCATCCCAGATCAGTCAGGGATGGCTTGGTGCCTCCTGTGCCTGCCTTGTGCATACCATCCTACTCCTCTGCCCAGCACTCAAACTGGAGGTCTCTGGGTAAAAGCCCCAGCAGCTGGGAGTGCCCCCACAGCAGGCTGGTGCAGCGTGCTGGGTGTCACTGTTGGAAACCTTGCTGAGTTGGCTCTGCCACCTTTTTTTTTTTATCAGCTGGTAAAGTTACTGCTTTATATCACTGTCAGTGTGAGCTCTAGTGCATGAATGAGTTCCTGTAGTGCAGGAGGACGACAGGTTCTTGTTGGCCTTAAGTACACCTGTAGTAATCATTGATGATCACTTGCTGAGTGTCCTAGTTCATAAATACTGCACAGATTTCTTCTAGGATTTTCCCTATAGATCTCTTTGGTAAATCCCATGGGTGCTTTATTATTACATCTCAATATTAAAAATGCATTGGGTCAGCTTTTAATTTAGCTTTATTTCGTGCTATATGATGATCACAATCTCCTACTGTATCTTTAAGTACATGTGCCTGAAGCTAAATTTATATGACTTTGTGGGTTCTGCAGAGCAATAGTGTTCATGTGCAAAAACTGCAGCTCATCTGACATCCTCTCAAACATTTTGAGCAGCAAATCAGAGTGGCAAACTTTAACTTCTGCTTGTAAAAGACTTACTTTTTTTTTCTTGCCTCAATCAGTCTTATTAAATTATTTCTCCATCATGTTACAGTGAGCATGCCAGCAGTGTTAATAATGCATTACGTAAGGAGAAACAGTTGCAAAGATATATTTTTCATGTGTAATTGGTATTACAAGACTGTCAAACCTCTTTTGTTTCAGGTTATCTTGTCATTTATGAGCAGGAGGAGGAAGGTTTGTCAGTAGTATTATCTACCCAATGGCGTAATGCATGCAGCAGTTATTAGAATGACCTGTATTTTGCATCTATTTTGCCTTCAAGAAGCTCTGGATAGTCTTTAGCTGCTATTTGGGACTGTTCAGCTTGTGATATTCTCAACACTCCTGGAGGGTGGGTTCTCCATCACCTGGTACATTGGTCAAGTTGATTTCCTCTCCCCTATCCCTGGCTACAGCTAATTAAAAATGTCCCTGGTTTAGGACAGTGATGTGCTAGATCCTCTTGCTTGGCTTTTCATGCTTTCAAAATCACACCCAGTGTGATTAAAATGAAACCCGCTGAATTCCACAGCATTGTTTCTGTCCTACCACAGGATTAATATTTGGATTTCTGATCAGTTAGAATTTAGCACTTTCTTAAGATACTTCAATACTTGCTTACAGTTAAGCATTTCTGTAAACAGCTCCAGCAAATCCATTAATCATTTCCAAAGTACAAAAGAGTAATTCAGCTAAGCTGGACTCTCCCTTTCCATCTTCTGTACAGATTCAGCTTTCTTGGGGGTTTTGTACCCGGTGACATTGAAGCAAGGTGAAGGCGACTGGAGCACTCTGGGAACACCTCACTGCTTCTCTCAGAAAGATGCTGTCCAATCTGAGGTAAGTGATGCAATAACAGGATGTTCTAGTTTGAAAACAAACCAGTGGGAGGCACCAAGTCAGAATAACAATTTAATAGGGAAATAATAATAATGATTTAAAAAAAAAAAAGTAAAGGCAGAAAACAACCAGTGGGTTAAACTGACAGAGTCAGGATACAACCTGACACCCTGCTGATCAGGGTGGCAATAGCAGTCCAGTAAGATGGTGGCTGCAGTCCTCCTGAAGTGGTGGATGTGGCTCTGTCGAAGCCGTGGTCCGGTCGAAGGGTCTGCTCTTCCTCAGAAGGTCCAGTGGTGGCTGTGTAGCTCCTGTCCTCTGGGAAATCCAGTGGAAAGGGTGTCTGTGATGTCCAGAGTCTCAGATTATATGCAGGATGGAATGCCTGGCTCCTCCCCCTGGGCGGAGCATCCCACAATGGGATGATGAGTCATGAGGCCAGGTGTTGATGGGCTCATTAACAGAAGATAGTCCGGGGGGAGTTATCTCTGAGTCATGGCAAGGCATTGATGGGCCATTAGCAGAAAGATAGACTGGAGGGAGGAGGCCAGGAAACACTGCCCCACCTGGATTCAACAGCTCATGAGAATGGTAATAGAATATACTGCAACCCAGGACACAGGAGAAAATACCAACAAGATGCAGTTATGTGTGGGTTTAAATACGTTCTTGGTAGTATTATTGCGTGGTAGGTTTATATTTCCCATCTTTCTGCCTTATGCTTCTCTCTCTGGTGCATATTTGATGTTGGGAAGAATTGGATGTTTCAAATTATTGGTAAGCAAAGGTAGTATAGAGGGGATGGTCTTTCTTGTCTGCCAGCCCCTCCAAAAACTCAGCCCTGATCATGGAAGAGAAGTTCTCTCAAAAGATGAGATCAGCCTCTGAAAGGGGCACCCTGACACCAGAGACACGAGGGAAAACTCATTCACCTGAGAGAAAGGGACAGGATTTGGGTCCAGAGGTTGTAAGGAAATGTATAAATGAATCAGTGGGGGTGGCTCTTTCCAGCTTGTGTTTCAATGAACATTCTTAGACTTGGGGAAAATCCTCTACAAGAAGAGTATGAAAGTAAATTGTGTACATCTTTAGGTCAGTTGTTGACTACAGAGGAATCATCAATCCTCAGAGACAGATGTGATACTGAGAGCAGGGGAGGAGGAGAGGAAGATGGAGGTGGCTTCCTTCTCCTTAACCTGTTCCTGCTGGTGTGACCAAGCCATGGGTGCTGTGTAGAGATGACTTAGGATCATTTAATGTTATTCCTGCTTGCAACAATGCTATAGAGGGATAATAGTTTAGACCCCTCTTGTAGGTGCTAGAAAGTTAGAAGTGGAGAAATTCTTCAGCCTTTTCTCAATATTCTGTGAGCAGACTGTCTTTCCCATGTAAACTATCTTAAACAAGGTCACAGTTTTATAAACTTCTTGCACCTGCAGGCTGTTTTGCAAGATTGTTATGGTTTTAACTTTGAAAATATTTTGCAATAGGTATCTTAGGACTTGGCCAGTCCTCTCAAGGGGTGGATGGCCGAGGAACCCATTACCTATTGCCACTCAACACACTTTTGCCATCTATCCTATAAAAGTAGTCAGAGAATTATTAAAGCACCTCCACTTGTTCATAAGCCTGGACTCTGTGTCGTTTTCTTTACCTTGGATGTGACAGTGACACCCTCTTGCCAGAGCATGTTTGCCATTGCATGTAGTTGTTACCAGAACTGTTTGTGGATGACAGGCAGTAGATTGGGGGATTTCTTTTTATCTGGTGGTGTATAATCTTCCGTGTTGGGGTTAGGCAGTATGTGCCACTGTGAGTTAGAGTTTGGTTTCCCTGCTATTGGAAATAGCAGGTCAAGGTGAGTGCAGTAAAACAGATAAATGTGGAGAAATGTTAAAAAAAAAAAAACCCCACCAAAATACAAACAATTAGAATCTTAAACTTATGAAGGATTTAATTTCTGTTATTAATAGAGGGCTTACTTCAGTTCAAGTCGTAAGTACTGGCACGTAATAAATCAGTTGTGTCCACATCCTGCCCCTTCAGGAAGATGCAGGTCTGATAGCTGCCTTATTCTTGAGGGTAGTAAAGAGGTATCCGGATGCAGCAGATAAGGATAGTGTTGCACAGATAACTATTAGCAACCTAGTTGCAGAGGATTATCACTGCAGTTTAAGAAACAGTTTGGGTACCTAATAATTCCTTGTATTGTATGTATTCATTATGTGATAATTACTTTAACTTTCAATGTGAAAGGTAGCCCTGAAGTAGATTTACCTAAAGTGCTTCTTACAAGGCTTGTTTCTTACCAGGAATCTGTCTTTTTCTTTGCTTCTGTTTTCAAACAATTCGAGATTATTTTTTTTAAGGAAACAAGGCAGAAGAAAGAGAAAAATTATTCCTGTTCCAGGCTGTTTCAGTTGAAATATATCTTTGTTTCTTTAGTGAAGCAACTTTATGCAAATAAAAACTACCAGCAATATAGTAGCCAAAATAAAACAGCAAGCACTAAGTCAAGTAGGAAAGTTGTAAAACAGTGTTCTGTTGCTGAATGTTAAATATTCATGTAAACATTGTAAAAACTTCAGGAAGACTTTATGGGGCCGTAGATGCACAGTGTAAAATCGTTTGAGTTCTGCTATGAAACCACACCAATTGTTCAACATATTCTTATCACTCCAAGATGAAAGGGAGTATCTTAAGGGAGGGGAGTGCTTTAAACTACTGCAGATGTGTCATTCATCTCTTAAACTGCGTGTGTCCTGCTGCTTTCCCTACCCCACCTTGGCACAGACAGTGGTTAAGTGCACAGAACATTGATGGCATCGATAAAACGTGTGCAAACACACATCAGTGGGTGGATGGAGGAGACAGTTGTTTCCCCCCAGCGTGCTGTTACTGCCCTGGCCGTGTGCGAGTGTTGCTCTGTGCCACAAGGAGAATTAAAGAAGCTCTGTAGCAGGCATGCACAGGCAAAAAATTGCAAGACTGCCTGCAAGATGTGGGAGGAAAAGGAAGATTTAATCATGGTAGCAGAAAAAAAGGGCTTAACATTAATCCACGGATTTTTCCTTGTATTAGTTTCTTTTTTTTTACTAGTTAAAACGCGTTGATAGAAAAGGTGTCTTCAAAAAGGACTTCAGTGGAAGAATTAGTCAAATCTGAAATGTTCAAAGAGCTGGCCTTATTCTCTAATGGCCCAGTGTTCTGTGGCACTGTGTTTCTGTTGCTGGAAGTAGACTTGTCTAGTAATGAATAGCAGGGAGTGATTTGTTACCTGCTGGTTAACGTGCCCTGGGTGAACACTGCTCCCAAAGCTTACAGGAAGGAATTGTTGAAAAATGTTTTGACAGATACAAGAGCCTTTATGTGTTCGGCTATGTTTTGGGCTTCTTCTCACTGAGTAATCTTTTATTCTGCAAATAGTCACATTGAAATAGATGGGACTGTTCTACAGAAAAGAAAAATCAGCAGGAGTGGGAATGGCAGAACCAGACTCTGCAGCAGGTGAACAAGATGTTAGAAATGAAAAATACCTGTTAAGTAGTCTCAGGATCAAATTCTTTTAATCAACGTGTCTGCTCGTCTCACCTTACGCGGGAGAGGAGTGGGAGAGAAGACCAGCAATGGGTTGAGGTGTAGCACCCTGATGTTTTTTACCACAGAATCAGATGGCATATCAAGGTGTCCTGAGGTTCCTGTAAAAGGTTACCTGTCATCTGGATGCAAATACAGACAGATGTGGGTTTTATAAGAAGGATACTGTGGAAGCTTGAATTTCAGCTAAGATACTAAACTTTCCAAAACTTCATGGATTTTTGGTGAAACACCAGCTCAGGGAAGAAAATGTTCCAGAGAGAAATTGTGCGGGTGTGGTTCAACCACAGTTTTTGCAGTACAGTTACTTAATGGGCTATTTCTGTAACCCAGTAATTGCTTTACTAGTTCTTTTAAGAGTTTGGTTTAGCTTTAAATAACCTGTGGAATTAATATTTTATTTTAAGAAATAAAATCACACCATGTATTTGTCGTCCAGGACCTGAGTTACAGGCTGATATCTGTCTTCCATTTTTTGGGTTTGGTTCACACAGAAGTTTCTGTTGACAGAGAATAAACGATCTTGTGGAAAAGATGTGCACTTGGGACTTGCAAGATCTGTGCTTAGTTCTTAGCTCCGTGCCAGTATTCCTTGAAATCACTTAATCTGGATGTGTTTCCCATCTGTTCTGCTTTTCCAGGTGCCAAGCCTTTGTGCCCATGTTTGCATAGAGATCAATACAGGGGATCCCAAAGGTTCCCTGAAGCTGCCTGTTGCTGCTGAAATGCAGTATGCCAGTGAAATTAATTCCTGCTTTATGTCTTTAAGTGATCAGATCTTAATTATATGCAAGTGTGTATTCTTCATTTGTAAGGAATTGTGGACAATGTTTACGAGTGTGAGGAAGAACTGGTTAAACAAGCATGAGGGGAATGATTTAAGGATAGAAAACGGCAGGCTTACAGAGGACTTCTCATAGGGGGAGGCAGAGCAGAACAGTTTGGAGTCACCCACTTCCACTGTTTATGTCTTTGTGACTTTGCAGCTTAATTTTTCAGTCTCAATTGCCTGGTCAGATGCCACCCAGGCCTCTTCCTGAGTACAGGATGCTGAAGTGCAGTGCTGCAAAAGGTTGTGTTGGAACGGGAGTAGTTAGTTATGCATTAGAAGTGATCATTTCTTACTAGCAATTTACTAGCAGAGTCCCAAAGACTTTGTTCTGGCAATTAAAAAGGTTGTAGCTACATTTTCCTGGGCTCGTTAGAGAAAGATGCATCTTTTGCCTGATGTAAATTGGTGAAGCTCTAGTTACAGCTACACTCTCAGATAAGCTGAACATTCAAACTTGAGAATCTTGAGTACCAATGAATTAAACCCATGGACTGTTACTCGTATTGCTTGGGATAAAGAAATAATATCCCAGAAATTTGTGTTGATATCCTGCTGTACTGCTAGACTGACCCATTCCCAGTCCCTGCCTTTTGACAGCTGCCTTTGGTTCTAGATCGTGTAGAAGCACAGCTGACCTTTGATCTCATCTGGTCTGGTAACTGCTGGCTTTTAAGTAAGTTTTTCCTGGAACAGACACCCTATGCTGCACAGCATTACTTAAATCCGGTTTATTTGAAGGCAGATGGTATTCTAAATATCCTAAATAGGTGCTTGTGCTGTGTGGTATGTGCACTTTTTGGCAAGCTGCCTTTCTGATCCATCAGAAAAAGCTGTTGAAGACACATTCATCAGTTTTGTGTGCCCTGCCTCCCCACATGCCTGCGAAGATGTGGCTCATGTTTTTGTCATGGGTATCAGGGGTTAGTGGCTACTAAAATTACTGGCCGTACTTCATACAAAGTTACTAGGAGAAATCTAAGCAAAAACGTGTAGACTACTTATGCAATGGATCCCAGCTTCCATCTCATTTGATTTAAGAATCAGTTTCAGAAGCTCCCTGTAGCAGACACCTTCCCTGTGTGTGCTCGCTCTTATTTCCTTTAGCCCAGTTACAGGGAAAAGCAGTTTTGTGCTAAAATAACTAAAACCTCTAGCTCAGCCGTGTCCATTGCTTTCAGACTTTTGTACGAAACCCTGTCTGTAGGTTTAGGGTGCAGTTCCCTTCTATGAACTGGAATTCTTTGAAATGGCATTTTTAGGTGCCGTTATGGAGAGGTTCACTATGGCCTGGAGCACATCAGAGGGAGAATGTGGTCATGGACTGTGAATGGGATGGTGAGAGGCCAGCACTGAGCATTTCCTGGTGCTCCTCCTTACTGTGAATCACTGCTGTTAGTCAGAGGTGGTGGAATTTGGGTGAGATACTCAGAAATACTATTTTATTATCTCAAATATAAGGTGTGTCATCATGTGCCCTTCAAAATAACCAATAAATGCTTTGACTCAAATCAAAAGATAAAGGCAAAATGTTGTCTGCAATTGTTTAAGAATGACAAAGAATTGGTCATGGGGATAAATCGATGGTTTTTCTTCACTGTCAAGCAATGCAGATGATGTCATGGAAAGCTGTTTTGGTAAACAACATTTATCCCTGTTTTTCAATTCTCTGTGCTTAATGACAATTATTCATGCCAACTAAATATTCATTAACAGATTTGAAAATGTGCGTGATATTTTAAGTGAATTGACAACTATTAAAATTATACTTACATTTTAATAATTTCATTTTTCAAGTGCAAGGCACAGTGGTCTGATTATACCTCAAAAACATGACAGGCCACTTACAATAAACTTGCTCGATATGTTTTTCATCCCAGGATCTCACAGTTAATATACTAAACCTCACAGCTGATGTGCTGACCCTCAAGGAGCTTTGGAAATTATTTGGAAATTATTTTGAAATGTAGGGAGCTTGCTGTGAATGTGGTATTAAAAGTGGGGCAGATTTTTCTCAAACCTTCTCAGCCTCTGCGTGAGGAGCACAGTTTAGTTTTCCAGGTGCTTTGAAAATACCAGCCCCCTGCATACTGAGTCAGTTCAATGTTTTTACGTCTATATTTAAATATTTGCCATTGAATTCAAAAATATTAACTAGAATATTCTGTGTAGGTGGAGCCGAGTGCTGGCTGTTCTGAATTGGTGTTTGTGAAAATATTTGTGGATGTATTTTATTGTACCGAGCGCAACATTATCGATGCCCAAATCCCGACGGGTGCCTGTAGATATCCACGTAATTTTCATGTCCCAGGTCTTCCCTAAGTCTAGACTAGTTGCAATAATGTTGATTCATCACTGCAAATCCCTCCAAGGGACAGGGCTTACTGACCCAACTCGTTATGTGTTAGTGCTTTGTCCGTGTGGGATTCTGTCCCTGCGGCTCCACAGCATCACTGCAGTCCTGCGAGTCCAAAAAAGCACAGGTCAAATGGAGCCGAGGGGAGGTGGAGGATGGGACTGGAAGACACCTTCTGGTGTGTGATGGGCATTTGGGTTCTGGTAGAAAGGCAAAAGCAGTAGTTGTTGCCTGTATGGCTGTGACAGGACGCGAGTGAGCCACGTGGAGCCGTTCTGCCAACACAAGCCGTGGGTGCAGCCTCTCTCCTGGACTGCAGAGGGGCACTGCAATTCCAGGGTTCCACCCAGCCTGGAACATCAGGGAAACGGGGAAATAGAACCCAAAAACCTGTCAGTTCTGTCGCAAAAGTGCCCAGCTTAGTCAAGTCTCTGTACATCCCTTCGCGCACCAAAGGGACTTTCTGTTCAGAAAGAATTGTTTTTAAATTTGACTAGCATTTAGAAGTACAATATTGTAGTTTAAATTCTAATTTGGGAAGATAGGATAAATTAATTTTAAATCGCTGGCATTTTGAAGCTTAATACCTTCTAGGATATTTTTTCTTCTGTCTTCAGTTTCAGCTTAGAGGCTAAATTAAAATGAGCCAACGCCTCTCAGGTTTTGAAGTAGTTTTGAACAAATTTTGACTGGTGAAAATGTCTGATGCTTTTAGGTACAGAATTGGATAAATGCAACTTGTGGGTACCTCTGGAAAGGCTTAAGTGAAGTAAATTTGAATATTCATTTTCATGGAAAGATCAGACCACTTTTTCCTAGGTAAAATTGTGTGAAGAGCAATAGAGATTTTACATCCATGGGAAGGAGCAAACAGCTTCACAGGAAGGTTTCTAATGTTAAGCTGTAGTCATTTTCCAGAATGCCTCCAAAAGTAGGGAATTTTCTATCAGAAAACAGAAAATAACTTCCTTCTAGTTTCCTAAGAGAGGTTATTTAAGGCTTTTTATATTAAGGTATCTTAAAAATATGATGACAGGTGTATGTTTTGTGTTCTCTTTCTATGCCCAAGAGCCCCGTGCTCTGGAATTCCTGATGGAGAATAAGTCTGTGTGTCTGTCACTTACACACAGTTGCAGGCCTGTCTTTTATAAGAAAGTCAGATTTTAATCCTTTCTCAGGGATGTTTTTAAGTATTCAGAGGGCCTTATTGATGGGGCTAATCAAAACAAGTATCCAGTCAGGTAATTTCCCTAAAGCACCGCTTGTTTTGGCTGTCAGTCTTTCCTCCCTTCATAGCTGTTCATTTATCATTTGGCAAGACATGTGGTGGGGATTTTTTAAAGCAACTGGCTTAAAAAAAAATGCCACAAAATACCTTCTTGGTGAAAGTTTTTTTTCTAAGAGTTACCAGAGGATTTACTGCACAATGTCAGCATTCTGTACTAATTATTTAATATATCCTTAGATCTTCCAGAATTAGGCCTTGAGTTTTGAGTGCAACAAAAGAAAATAATTTATCAAGATTATCTTTAAATGGAGAGTGATACTTTACTATTAGAAAAGGTAATGTTCTGTGTTCAACCATTTACCCACCTGAGACCTTGTAAGGTATTTTCAGGGGGGTTCAAAATCATTCAATACATTGGATTGTCATGAGGCGTTAGTAGAAAGGCAGTGATTTCCCACATAATTATTCTCAAGTAGAGGTGCCACAGCTGTGTAGCAGCTATTCATAAGGTTTCTTTTCTTTGAGAGAGCTCTGCTCATCAGCCTTGGATAATTTTCCAAGACTGTCAGCCTTTCTAGTCTTTGGAAAGATGCTCAGAGTGTTGCCACTAACAGAGCTGTGCTGAATCAGGTGATCCTTTAGTGATTAACATAAGGAACTTTCTGATCAATGGGGAGTCTCTTAACCTTTGCTTCCCAAGCAGAATAAATTCCTTCTGTATCTTGAAGATGCTTCGGTGGTCTGGAGACTTTGGAAAAAAAAAATAATCAGGAGGCTACCTGTTAGAGCAACAGAAGAGCAGATTAAATCCATTAAATAGCAATGCAGAAAGCAAAGGAAAAAACCCTAATTTGGCTTAAAATATGCAGGGGAAGCACTATGTAAAAAAGGTAGCCATGCAGTTAAAAAGGCATGCACAGAATTATTTCACTGTGACGTTCCTCTGGAGGGATGCAAGCTGTGACATCACGTCCCTACAGTTCTGCAATGCTGGGGTCCAGGTGAGGAAAACCTAGTGAATATGGACACCTGCTTTGCACCTCTGCCCAGTGCTCCTCTTGGAAATCCATCTGACTTGGATGCGGATCCTGTCCTGATCTCTGGGTTGTGCTTAGCTCCGTTCTTCTGTGTTCAAATACCCGCCAATGCTTGTAGAGATTTATCTTGCATTTGTGCATGTGATGATCCCAGGCTGCACAAAAATCTCACAGGTTTAATAAGATTTTTTTTTAAGAATATTTTGTTCAGTTTGCACTTTTTAGGATGAAATGATAAGGAAGACCCTCAAATGCAGGTGATTCATATACTCGGTTTTCTCTGGTAATTGTCAACCTTTCAGCTGACTGATTGAGACTGACTCTTGAAATATTTCAAGCAGTGAAACTGTTTCCCATTAGGATAACTGTGCTCTTTATACATTAGGACAATATTGTGCCTTAGGGTTTGGCCAGTCAAAATCCTTTCCTCCTGATACCTTGTCGCTGTAACAGTGAGAAATAATGACACGAAGCCAGGATCCAGGAGAGAAAAGCTCCGTATTAATTAATTAAATCAACCTTTTATAACAGGGCTCGCAAAGAGTGTGCTGAATGGCATAAGACAGTTGGGTGCTCAGCCATCCACCCCTTGAGGGGATTGGTCAAGCTCTAAGACACTTATTCCAAAATATCAGAAGGCTAGAACCATAATAATCCTGCATAACAAACCCAGGTGCAAGATAAAGAGTTAGTTTACAAAAACCCATAGCAGTGTTTTTCAGAGCTTTCATGAGAAACTCAGAGCTCTCACAGAATGCTGCAGAAAACTGGAAAATCCCTCTGCCAAAGCTTTTCAGCATCCACAATACCTGGCTGCCAATTAGCTGGAGAGCAAAGTAGCATTTATGTGAATGTCCACCCAGGTGCCTCAGTTGTACAAGTGGGATTTTTAAGGGCTTGGGCATAAAGTCCAGCTCCTGTTTGGCCCCTGAGCTATTGCAGGGCTGGGGAGCTGCGGTCTCTTGAAAGGCTTTTATTCCAGGATTTTATTCAACTTCCCAGCATCTAAACTTCCTCCTGCAGTTTTTATGCCTGTCATAAGTGCACTGGATGAGCGAACAGAAATAAAGTAAGAGAGCTCCCATATGTGGGTGTAGTTAGTGGCTGGATCTCCCCTGGCAGTTAGGATGGCTTCATTATCCGTGTGCCTATACCAGTGCAACGTGATAGGAAAAAGTTTAGCCAAGAAGAATTATAGAGATAGTACTTCTTATTGCAGAACTGTTCTGCAATTAGCCAAAATCCTTGGTAATTACAGAAAAGCCAGGTTGGGTGTCTCGAGAGTGCAGAAGGGATGTATGCATATGCATGTACATGTAACTAGACGTATCCACAGAGTATTTTGCAGGTACTGCTTCTATCAAAATTCTGCTGATAATAGCACCCTTATAAATGAAAATAATGCCTATTGCTTTGTTCTGTTTGTAAGTGGTGATGAAACAGGGGGTCTGGAAGCTGTCTTGCATGTCTGGTCTCTTCCAGTGCTGGCCACAGCAGGGATATTGAGCTGTTCACATCTAGTTTTACAGACTGGGGCCAGGAGTGAGTTTTGAAAGATAAAAGCTGTTCTGGGCTCAGATACAGAGAGTAAGATGCTTTGACCTGCCTGCTAGCAGCAGCTGTACTGCTCAGTGCTCTGTCAAAGCTGTGGTCACCGCACAGGTCACCCCGTGGGTCTGGATGGGCGCTTCACGTGGCACGTACAGGACAGCCAGGGGCTCGGGCCCAGCCAGCACGGGGTCAGATTTTGCTGGGTGCAGGGTTCTGCTGCTTTATCTGTTTGTCTGAGAGCTCATACCTTTGGCACATGCCTGGGACATGTGGGGCAGCTCACTGGGAGTGAGTTTTTCTCACATTCTCCATTAGTGCAAGCTCACAGTGTGCGTTAGACCCCTGTGGAAAAGCTGCTCTGCTGTGCCTCTCTCTTTCTTCTCCTGCAGTGAGAATCGGGGCAGAGTGGAAGCTGTGTGGGTGGGCACTTGACCCACCAGACTTCTGACTTGAAGTGCCCTCTGATTTTTCAGCTACTGAGCTTCTTTGAAATGGAGCCACACAGGTTCCATACCTGTTTTCCATCCCATGAACCAGAAACACTTAAATTGGAATGATTAAAGATATAAATGCGGTGAACTTTTTTTTCCTAGCTGAATGAAAAACTGCTTGTCCTGTGAATCATCAGGAAATGAACCTCAAATTGGGGTCTGTGTCTGGTGAATCAAAGATGAGTCTGAGCTAATTAAAAGGTTGTAGCTTGACTTCAATGTTGGTGGTTTCCAGCTGGATAAAAGCCTGAGTGGATCTTGTTCGTTTTTGTCCAGAAGTCTTTTGAGGCTGAGTGTGCTGGTGGATAATTGCAGGTATTGCCCCCATCGCCTGTGGCTGCTGGGAGCACTCAGGGATTTGGATGAACTGGGGATTTTTAATGCACATGTACTGAGGGTTTGTGTCTCCAATGAATGCTGTGTGAGCAGGGCATTACTTATCCTGAGAAATAAATATTGCTGATTGTTTCCTTTGTAAAAATTATTATCCTTGAAACTGCTAAGGGACTCGAGAGGTTAATGCAACCAGGATGGTGAGAAATAAACACTCATTTTTAATGCCATAAGGCAAATATTAGGAATAGTCTTCCTTTCACAAGACACTAGGGTAGACTTTAGATTTTCTAACGTTCCTATATTCAAAAACAAGACCCAATATAGTAATTTTTAACTTTGACATTTGCCCTTCTGTGATTACTGATACCACAACTGTGTTGGTCTGTCATCATGCACCGTGTATTATTCAGAGGCAAAACAGGCCTCCAAATCTTCTTTCCTGCAACGGAATTGACCTTCTCATTAGTTGGAAATAACACTGTGATAGGTAATCAATATTTTGTTGAAATGCCAGCATCTCTTCTTGGGCGTTACTCGTCCTTATTTCTGAAAAACACTCAGACTAAAATCAAAATGTTTAGACGCAGCTGTGTGTGGCAAATCTGCCCTTATACATACAAATTATGTGTGTACAAGTGTTGTTATGAAGGTACAAATTGCAGATTTGGGTCCCTGATGCTTTCTGTGTGTCAGCCTGACCTTACACTCCAGACCCTGTATCAGAATGTGAAACAGCTGCCCTGAGAGCTGCCAGGATTCCCTGCTGCCAGGGGCTTGGTTAGAATTGCTGCTGGGAGCATTATGAAACAATTCAATGGCAGTTTGGTTGGATTTTTTGTTTGTTTGTTTGTTTGTTTTTAATTTTGCTGTAGAGGCTTGGTAGAAAATCACTGTTTTTCTCCTTGCACTTTTAAAACTGTGTCAGATAAAAATTGATTCACATATTGACTTATTCAGAATTGTGATGTCAGTTCAGTTTTGGCATTTTAAAAAGCACCTTCTGCTGCCTGTTTTCTGTAAAGCTCAACTCAGGTCTGCTTGAGCTGTAATCACACTAAAGGTTTTGTGAGTATGGAAGCCCCTCTGTGCCCTGTCTCCAGTGGGGCAGTGCAGATTCCATGCCAGGGTGAGCATGTTTCCAGTCAAACTGCAAACCCTTCCTCATAGCACCACTTACCCTCTCTAAACTGGATTCCCTTCACATTTATTGGCTCTCTCTCTTAGTCTTGACTTTTCTTGACTTTTTTTTTTTTTTTGAATAGTTTAATAGAGATGCAAAAAAATAC
Organism: Struthidea cinerea; assembly: GCA_013397865.1. Classification (NCBI taxonomy): domain Eukaryota; kingdom Metazoa; phylum Chordata; class Aves; order Passeriformes; family Corcoracidae; genus Struthidea; species Struthidea cinerea. The sequence continues at coordinate 1,711,855 of VZTI01000139.1, read as the reverse complement.
CAGTTATTTCCAGAGGACTCTAGGAGAGAGTTCGTTCTATCCTGTCTGCAGAAACAAATGGGTAAAGATAGTTTGATAGCTGAAAAGGGTTTTTTTTTACCCCACCACGGTTCAGGTATCATATTCACAGCTCAGTCCTGAGAGCTGCACGATCAAATCTGGGTCTAGTTCTGCTTTGAAAAGTTCATCCTAAGCTTCCGATGCTGGTTTATTCTTCTGTTACTTTTGATTGTTGTGTTATTGTTGCTCATTTCATTTAAAGGGGAGAATTTTATTTTAAGGAAGCTCTTGTGAACAAAATATTTGTACCAACAGCTTGTGCTTAGCTGCTGCTCTTAGCCTGTGCTCTGTGGAGGTTAGGTGGATGTGTGAAGATACTCTTTGGAGAGGCAATACTTTCCTCCCAATACTATTAGAATTTACCTGTTTCTGTCATCTTTTAGCTTCATACGCAGTTGTTCCCCCTGTATATGTCAAGCAGAAATTTGGCAGTTCTCTATTTGTTTAATTGTTGTGACGTGAGGGGGTTTTTGTGGAGGGAGAATGGAATGATCATGTTCTGTTTCTCTGGGAGTTTTTAAAATTTCGGTCAAGGGTATCTGGTTAACTGGATTTCATCAGTGAAAGAATTCGGAAAAGAAACTCCATGTAGAGAACAGTTTAGGCTACGTGGTTTTTTTTTTAAGTAGTCCAATGTCTCATTAATGATTAGGAAATTTCTGCTTCTCAGTGATCCATTATACCTGTGTGTTTTTACACTGAAATAGATACTCTGAGAGTGGGCTTCTGCTTTCAAATTTATCATAGGTGGCCTTTTGTTTTTAGGCAAACTTGCTCAGTTAGTCTCTCAGCAATTTCACAGAGCAGAGAAATAGGCACATTTTTCTCTGTGCCCAGAGGAGCAAAGGAAGTGTAATATCAAACATTAATCTACATCGGTGGTGGATGATTCTGGTGTCTTATTCTCACCATTAGAGTGCAGATTTTGCAGAAACTGAATGTGACCCCTATTTTGACAGAAATATTAAATTTATCTCTTTCCTTGGAACATATTTTTCTGGTGATGAGGAGAGGGGAGATGCTGGACCTGCCCTTTAAACCTAACTGAAAGCTTCCACACGAAGTCTAGATATGGTACTAAAGACATTAAATACAGATGTGTGTGTTACAAAGGTGCTGCTTGTTGCTGTGGTAGATTGCATACCGTGTGTTAAGCTCTCTCACAAGTGTTAATTGACTAATGCGGTAACTTTGCTCTCAAGACATCTTGGCTATATATTTGGTATAAAGTACTAATTTACAGTATTCTGATAATTTCTAGACAACTGGTTCATATGTGTTCCTAAGAGAAAGTGATTCATCAATAATTCAGGAGCTATGCTTAGTTGGTATGGTAAGTGCAAGAACAGGTATGGAGAGAATATTATTAGAGGGGGCCAATAAAACAGTAAGAAAATCCTGGAATACAAGTATAATCGTGTGTATTCTAAAAAGCAGCCAGCACTCAATTTGACATGCAGTGGATGTCAGCTTTGCAAATGAAACACTGGAAGCTTCCTTAGCAATGAATACAAAAATGCAAAGATCAGCTATGCAGAAAAAGGAAATGAAAAAGTAACTTTTATACATAGGTGTGATTAAAATTGTAGGGTAGTTTTTAATCCTTTTGGGACAGGTTTTCTGATGTGTCATTTATCGGTGATAGACTTTGCCCTTAGGATTTGCTCCAAGCTTCAAGGAATTATAATTCACACAGTGAATTATTTTTTGTTGAAACTCACAGACAAGCAGTGTGAAGACTGTTCCTCCTGGGATCAGAGTGGCTGGGGATGGGGAGGAGAAGAAAAGAATGGCTTCATTTGCAGCTAACATTGTAGTGCCATAAAGCGCCCCGAGAATATCACACTGGAATAGATTTTCAGGGAATTTGCAATGAGATATAGTGCAGCAAAGAGAAGGTACAATACAAGCAGAATAGAGTACTTCATCTTACAGCTTCAGGTACAGCCCAGCATAAGATATTCCCAGCACTTGTAATGGATGCTTGCTGCAGGGCGGGTGATCCTAGGCAGAGAACAGACCTGAAGGTTGCTCCAGTCAAACCACTACCTGGGCATTAAATGGTGGAATAGTTTATGTTGGAGTGCCATAAATTACTCTCCCACATTCTGTAATCCCGTGTCCCACAGCAGATCCTTTCTGGGGAAGGCTGACTCGATGTTGAAATAAGTTTGAATTTCTAAATTGTTTCATATGAGTATGCCTTCTTTTGCACCAAGTCACTGGGAAAATAAAGGCGTAAGAGCTGTCTCTGTGGAGCTCTGAGTCGAACTGTGGTACAGAACCTGTCCTGTTACTGAATGTGAAAGGTGCTCTTAGTTACATCTCCCTGGTTGTTCTCTGCTTTAGGACAGTTGTTTTGTCATGGAGGACAGATGGCATTTGAGAAGCCCAGAGACTGATTGCTTTCTCGTTTGGCAGAAGTGACAAAGGGAATTGATCTCCAGAAGCTGATTTTGTAACCCAGTGTTACCTGCAAGTCCACAGGACAGTCGAGCATTAATTTCAATACTCGTATTCATGGCAAGATGAAGGGGAGAGCTGGCTCACTCCTGTGTCAGGCAGACTAGAGGTGGGAGGCAGGGAAAAACCATTAGAGCACAGCTATTGCTCAGGAACTGTTTTCTGATGGGGATTGTTAACATCACAAGGATTAGGTAAATGGCTATTTTTAGCTGCCTATAACTTTTAGAGGCAATTTGAAGCAGTGGATATCACCTAGGGCATGTTTTTTGTGCTGTCAGAACAGCACCTTGAGATAAGCAGGATTTCTCTCAGTTTGGAATCCTTAATTTCCTTCAGGACAGGAACTGCATAAATTCAGACTTGCACGTTCTGACCTCCGTGTCAAACAGCTTGTGAACTGCTCTCTGAGAAGGAGAGCCAGCTGGGCACTTAGTGGAGTGGTAAGAAGGGAGGAATTGGCACCGCTTGTAGCAGCAGCAAGAAGGTGCTTTCACGGATGTTCACTTGCTTTCTCTCTCCTGCAGGGCCGACATGAACAGAAATAAAGGTTATGAGGTGGTTTGCAGTGGGATGGGGAGGAGAATCTGAAAAAAATAAAGGAAAACCCCATGGGTTGAGATAAGAATAGTTTAATAATTAAAATAAGATCGTGTAATAATAATAATAATGAAAAGGGAGACAACATAAAGAGAGAGAGGAATAAAACCCAAGAGAAGTCAGTGATGCACTACACAGTTGCTCCCCACCTGCTGGCCAATGCCCAGCCCGTCCCTGAGCAGTGACCAATGCCTCCTGGACAGCTCATCCCAGTTTATATACTGGGCATGTGGCATGGAATATCCCGTTGGCCAGCTCAGGTCAGCTGTCCTGGCCATGCTCCCTCCCTGCTCCCTCTGCACTTCCTCACTGGCAGAGCATGGGAAACAGAGAAATCCTTGACTCAGAGGAAGCTCAACTTGGCAACAACCAAAAACATCAGTGTCTCCCGCCTTTGTAGTGTTTGCTGGCACTGCACTTCTCACTTAGCCTCACGCAGAATGGCTTTTGCATCCAGCACTGCATTTGTGAACCTCTAACTGGTGACGCACAGAGTTGCTTCTAAAGAAAACAGAATTGAGTTGGAATTAGGGTCTCAGAAGTGCTCCTTTTAATTTTGGCCACACCTGCTTTATTTTGCACTGATTTTAAGTTATCAAAGCAGCACAAACTAATTGGATTGTATCAGAAGAACTTCTGTTCTGGTATAGACTGCTCTCATGCTGTCGCAGTCCACAGATTGATCTGGCTTTGATCGTGATGTGACTTGGTCAGAATTGTTTATCCAGGCATCAAAATGAATCTGGCTTGACTTTCAAATGTTAAGTGGAGCTTAGTTTTATAAAACATGGCTTATTACTTGTGATATCAGGAAACCTGAGATGAAGCTGCACAGACAGGCTGGCTAGGAAACCAGTAGAGCTCTTACTGCATTTTTGCTGAAGCTGCTGCATTTCACATGAGATCACTTAAGCCAGAAGCATATAGCTTTCTTTTCGTCAAGTGTGTAGTCTAAAATGAAATTCAAAAACTTGTCCTACAGGAGTTTTAGCAGACAGGAGAGGTGAATCCAGGTCCTGCAAGCTTTGGTGTAGTGTCCAAGCAACAGACACCCCTTACCAGAATGCGCCCTTCCAGCAGGATGAGTCAGGCTTTGCCTGAGGAGATGTGGGAGCAGCACACAACCACAGATGAGAGAATTTTAAAATGTTCAAGGGCAAGAAATTCACCCTTTTGATGATGAAAAATCGTCATCACATTTACTGAAGTTTCTTTGAAAATAATAGATTATTAGATTTGATTTTCTTACATTTTATATTGTCGTCCTTTCATTTCTAGTTTTCTTTTGGCAAGGCTCTGTGTTTTTCCCCTTTAAAGACAAACTAATAAACAAACAAAAAACCACACAAAACCCCACAACAACAGAAAGCCACTAAATTGGAAATACTTGAACGTAATTCAGGAGTTACAGAGTTTGTCTTCTGAAGATGAGTTCTTTTATAATATCCCTAATAGAACTTTCAAGTTAAATACACTTGAACAGCATTTGGCACTTGTTCCACTAATGGTAATTGATTCTCAAACACACACAAATCTATACTATGGTGCAAGCTCTGCGGCATCCCCAAATGTTTTCCTTGAATTGCAATACCTGAAGTACTCCAGAGTTTAAATCAAAATGTAATTATTTTGTTCTTCATAAATCGGCATCTGTGAAGATAATACCAGCTTGGGTAAGAACCAGCTGTGCAGCCATTCATCTTTTGAAGAGACGGAGTGTTCCTTAGTGGTTGGTTGAGAAGCTGGTTGCTCCTTGGACCACCTGGAGGCTGCTAGTTTTGTGCAGAGCAGTGGTGTGCTGTGTGCTCTTAATGTGGTGAAAGAACATGGCCTCAAAGCCGCAGCGACCTCTGACGTGTACCACAGCTGACTGTCACAGATTAAGTACTCCATCTGTCTGCAGATGTAGCTGTCTTCCCCCTTTACCTGTGACACATGGGAAGATGTTTTCTGTTCATGCTGTGAGAGTGTTCCAGTGGAATGCCCAGACATGCACAGGGAGCCTGAGAAGTAGATAAAATACAATATTGGGGTTTCTATTCTCACATTCAACGTACTCTGGGTGGTAGGAGTTGAGCTCTGACCGTGAATGTGCTTCTACAATTGCAGTAGGGTTTGCCTGGGATGCAAAAACCTTAATCCTGTTCTGTACCAGGAATATTCAAAACCTGGTTTGCTGTTTTAAAGGTGCCAACCTTTTAAAGCAGGCCCCATGGTGGTTGTTCTCCAGCTTCATGCTTTGAAATGTGTTCCGTGTCATAATTAGCTTTGTGCGTGCCCATGTAGCATATGCTTTTAATTAGAGAATTCCATATGGATTTTTACGTACACTCAAGCTAACACAAGACACGTGGGCTTGAGGAGGGTGAATTTTTGGACTTTAGATGCAGGAGAGACTAAGCCCAAAGGTACAACAAATCAAGGCTTGTTTAGCATGATTACCCTAATCATGATCTGGCTTTAGCCAACTGTTCTGGTTTGGAGCAAACATGAAATGCAGTTTTTGAGCCTGAATGGAAACCAGGAACAGTAACAAGAGAATTCTTTTACTGTGAGGTAACTGGGAGTGTCTCTTTTGCTCCATTCCTACGTGTCTGTTTCTTTTCTAAGATTATCAGAAATATAAAAAATTGCCTGCAGACCCTCAGCATCTCTCTTGGAGAAGTGCATGCATCTGCAGAAGGAAGTTACTACTGCCACGATACTCTCTGGCCAAACTGTGCCTGTTCCTAGTTGTGGACTTGGAATAATGTTCTGACCCTGGCAAAATGAGTGGGTTTTGGGAGCCTGGACTTCAAGCTGCAACTCCCAGCCAATGCTCTGCAATGAAAGTAATGTTAGAAGCATATAAATCTTCTCAAAATGCAGTTATTGCCAGCACAGCACAAGTAGATCAAGTTGCCTCTGTGTTCGTGGACTGAAAACAAATTCTCTATGGAAATATCTTTCATCAGGCTTGAACTTCCAGCCCACATCTGTGGTTCTGCTTTGCATTCAGCAGGGAGCCCAGCAGCGAGCGCTGGTGCTGTCACAGGCCCCGAATCCGTGGCATCAGTCTTGTGTGGCTTCCTAGTGTGTCATTCCTCCACTTCCCCTGGCTGCAGAGCAAATCCTGATTCCAGAGCAGGTGTCCCTGAAGGCTGCTCCTGCTACTTCAAAAGCTGGGATCCGCCCTCTCACTGACCACATCCTTTTCTTACTTATAAACTAAGCCTGTGCCAGCTGCTCTTAAGCAGCTGGAATGTTTTGCTCTCTGTAGTCTGGCATTAGTAGTGAAGCCCTGACAGAAACACAGCGGTGCTGGTGCCATTCAGTGAGGTCCTGCCTGGGCTGAGACGTGGCTCTGTCAGTTCAGCCATCTGCTTTACAGGATTTGTAGGAAATGTCGCATCCACCCATGGACATTATCAGGCGTGCAAAGGGCAATACTTGCAGGAGCTGAAGTGTGCTTCTTGCCTCTGTCTGGTTGCCTCTTCTGCCTAGAAGTGCTGCCCCTATCCAGAGGATGGCCTGTCTTCCTTCATTTAAGCCTCTCTGTGAGATGGCTCCTACTCTGCTTTATTTATTGCATGCTATTCACACCTTGTTCTGATTAGAGAAGTATTGATTTCCTCATGGGCTTTCCTGTGGTACTCATCATTTTGAGATGAGTGTTTCACGGATGCTAATTGATCCTCAGCGTGCCCATTAGGTGACAGGATGGTGGGCATTCTCCCTCTCCAGATGAAGAGCTGAGGCTCAGGTTGAGTTAAAAAAAAAGGCAGCTCATTTCTGCTTGCCTAATTTGGTGTGACACTGCCCTGGCTTGTCACAGCAGCCAGCTCATGCAGCAGCTCAGATGCTGACAGCCTGCAGCGCAGTGACCCAGCTGCAGCTGTGAGCACTCGGGGCTCCTGCCTTCCAGACCCCGGGCTCTCAGAATGCCCAGAAATGAGCAGTGTGATGAGTGGCTCCTGTGGGAAATTTGGTTAAAACTCTGCACTTGATCTGTAGGAGCTCAGAGCAGCAATTATCATCGGTGTGCTCTGGGGCAAGAGGGGCTGCCTTAGCCATGAGAAAGTCCTTTCTCTCATTGCTCCCCACTCTTGCAAGCTCCAGTTAACCCCTTGTGGCCCACAGCTGAGTGTCCTGCTATGGGCTATGGACCTGTTCCATAGATCCTAACTTTTCCTCTCCCTCTGGTAGCAACCATGTTTCTTTCCCAAATTTCCCAATTAACATAATTAACTCGAACTCGGAACAATTTTCATTATCATTAGAACTTGTTGCCAGGTTTCTACAAAGCAATGCTCTCTGTCTGTACTTTCAGAGGGCGTGGTATTAAAACCTGAAATGTAAAGCCCTTATACTGGGCCTTGGGTGGGGATGGGAATACAAACCCTGTTTCCTGAATCCAAGTTGAGAGTTATCTACCTTGTGTGTATCCTTGCTGTGACTCAGAACTACTGCAATGCAAAACTAATCCAGCGTCAGCTACTGCTGAAATATGCTGCAAACACACACAAAATACCTAATTTCAGGAACAAGGTAGTTATTATCAATGTGGCCTCTTTTTTGCCTTCTGGTGAACCAGCTTTGCATAGCCTTTTTAGTATTATGTTCGTACCTTAAACGGGAAATAAAAATGAGGCTATAAATAAGGTGTGCCCTGTAAGAAGGAAGCTAGTGCAGCCCTCACACACAATCACTATTCAGAACAGCTATTTTTGCAGGCAGGTGCTGTGTTCACCCCAAGGAGTGCTTTCAGGGATGTTGTTGAGCAGCTCAGCAAGGTTCTGTGTGTCAGTGTGTCCTAGTTTGGACAAATTTGGAGGAAAATATCCTCTGATAGAAGTCAGGTTGCAACCACCCCCCCCCCCAGGTTCGGGAAAAAAAAAATTTCCTCGAAGGAAAGTGAAAGAGATAAAAGCTATTTATTTAACAAACATACAGGAGGGGAATAATAATGCTAAATAATGAGATCTCTCTCTCTGTGGAGAGAAAACCTGGG